>VDFB02000017.1:233990304-234228209 GCA_007258455.2 Sequoia sempervirens | reverse complement strand
TTGAACCCCTTAATCTGAACCATTTTCAAAATAAATTAGTAGTTTAGAAAGTAGACTCGGAGCACTTCGATCCTTGTTTTTGTTCCATCTCAAAATTTTGAGTGTAACTATCCTCAATTTCACGTCCAAGGTCAGCATTTCTTGATTTCAGAAAAAAAGTGGCCACTTAAGCCCCCTTTTTGGGAACCATCTTGGTGCACTTACCCATAATATATGTGAGAACCAGGAGACAAAGATATTTTACAAGCACAAATTAATGCACAAATTGTATAATGTTAATCTATATTGATAGAAAGTCAAGGGTCTCCTTATAAAGGAGAAATATCCAGGTGCTGGGCAAAATATCAGGAAAACATCAACCTGATCAATAAATGTTAGAATTAGGTGTTGTACACCTTGCACAATTTGTTTATAATTTTATAATTTTATTATTATGTGTGTGGTGCACCTAGGGGTACCTAGATGGACGTGCATCACTAGGAGTTATAATATTGGGGCCACTTTATGTTGTATGTAACATTGGGACTTAATTGTAAAATATAATTATTTAATATTGGAGAAAAATAATAAAATATACTAAAGTACCCAATATTAAATGTGGGGTCACGTGATTGTAATTTCATGGTTTTGGGCACATGGTTTATGTAATACCACTTGGTGGTTTTGTGGGAGCTTGTTTATATAAAAGCGACCACAAGGGTAGTTGTCTAAGGTTGGACAGTTTGTTGCAGGTTAGCAGGTTGAGCTTGTGCATGTGTGATGGTTTGAAGCATGGCATGGGATGTGTGGATTCATGCTTGGGTCACATGGAATGCATGGATAGCTTGTGCTTCAAAAGTGTTCATGGAGTCTCTATAGATGTATTGTAACGGTTTTCATTGCTGAATAATACATGGAGTGTGGATACTTTTGGAGGCTGGGTTTTTCCCTCTCGAGTGTTTTCCTAGGGTATATCTTGTGTCATATTTCATGGGTATGTTGTCTATTCTCTTGCATGTTGATTTTGAGCACTTATTTGCATGATTTCAGTTTTGGGTTATGTGGAAATTGTCATTATATGGCTGCAATGTTTCCTTACAAGTGGTATCAGAGTGTTGGTTGTGGATTGGATAACCCTAGGTTGCATGAGAGAATGAAAGACAATGGCAAGATATGAGGGTTTTGCAGGTTTTTTATTACAGATCTAAGGGTTTTGGGTTTGTTGTTTTGATGGGTTGTTTGCAGATTTGAGGTGTGATTTTTTTTGACAAAATAGGGTTTCTTGGTTGTGCATTCAAATGAGGGTTTTGTAGGGGAAATTTCATGGTTGGATTCAGGTTGGCCGAGAGATGAATTTTGACATACAATTTTTCCTATTTTGGAAAAATTGAAAAAAAGGCAAAAAAAATTTAGTAAAAGGCCCTAAATACAGTCGTACGATTGTCAAATATAATACTCAAAAAGTAAAAATTATTATTCCCGTCGATGAAAATTTTTTGACCTGCAATTTTTTTTTAAAAAATAAAAAATATATATATATATATATAAAATGGGGAGGGGGGGCGACCCCACCCTTACCCTGTCATCTGCAGCACCTATCAGTAGAGCTGACAGGGGTACTACTGGTAGAAGCCGACAGTACCACTATCGGCTTCCCTGCTGACAGATGCACACCATCCGACGGCCTTTGTCCGGCTGAGGACTTCTAACACTCCCCCCCATCGCAAAGTTTTAAATTTTTTTTTAAATTAAAACTAAAGTCCGCCATTTTTTTAAAAAATTCCGCCAATGTTCTTATAAATGTTGGACTTCAATTTTTGAACAAGCCAGATTTAATACTTCCTTCAGGTCCGCATGAAGGAAGGGGGGAAGTTTTATTTTTTGAAAAAATTAATTAAATTGCATGATGGTTTCGGATCCACCACCACTCCACCACTAGGGGAGCGGTGCCATAGGGTGAGGCCGCCGCCCAGCCACCAAGGGTGGCTAAATTTTTTTTGCCTCGCCTTCAAACTGCAATTTTACTTTGGAGGGGCATAACTTTTGCCCAGGGTGTCAGATTTTCAACTTCTTATAGTCGTTGGAAGGCTGGTTCCGAGCACTACACTGTGGTGTTAGATATTTTTCTATATTTTGTAGTTTTAATAGTATTTTTCTTGGTGGAAGTTAGGTGTTTATTTTGAGTTTTGAGAGGGCATATTAGGTGCATACGGAGCCAGATTTTGGACTTCGAATAGTCAACAGAAAGCTTGTTTAGAGCACTACACAGTGGATCAGGTTTGGAGTTTTATTTGCATGGTTTATTTGCTATTTTTCTCACCTAAGATGATTATGGGTCTCTTTGACTATGGAGATATTATGAGCTTATGGATGATTAGATTTTGGTGATTTGATATTGGATTTATTGTATGCTCAGTTGTACATATCATATTATTCTCATTTGACATGTTTATCAGTATATGGTTGGATTTTTATGTTGCATTGTTGTATCTACAAGTTGTGCAATGTTGTAGGTAGTCTATACTTACTTGTTGCACCTATGACTTAGATATGGGTTTTCTTTGCCCATTGATATTTCAATATTGATGCATGTTCAGTTTTGATGTCTTGGTTTAGTCACTTGGTTTGCTGGTTTTGTTGTCATGTTGAGGAGGTGAGATGGTATTACCAGGTATAGTCATGATATGAGACCTATGTAGTTGACTATGATTATGCAGATATATAGACGCAGTTGGATTGAGGTGTTGGTACATTTGGTGGTGATCATGGTGTCATGGATGTTTCTTGTGCATTAGAGACTTTAGCATGTCATGATGATTTATGTAGGTGCATTATTGGTGGTGTTGGATTGGATCCCGATTCAGGTTGTGGCAGTGTATCTTCTTGGTTTGAGGAGATTGGTTTCATGATGTCATTGATAGCTTGGTTACACGGTTCAGTGGGAGCTTGTGATAGTGATGAATTGGCAATAATGGATATGGTTATGATGGTTTGGTGGTATATCTTCTTGCTTTAGAGGATGGTTATCATGTTTTCATTGAGAGCTTGGATTCACAGGTTTGGTGTGAGCTTATGATAGTGATGTGGTGTTGGTTGTGTGCATCATGATTCCATGGGATTGCTCGGTATCACAGTTCAGTGGGAGAATTTGGAAATGATGTGGCTCCATTTTTTATTAAGGATGGTTGTCTTCAGTAGGGGTGGATTGGTGTCATGGAGGAGCTCTTGGATTATGTATGCTATAGTGAGAGTTAATTGACATCAGGTGCTGGAGATGTTGAGGTATTGCTTTATGACTTGTTGGTTTTGACAGGTGATCCTTGGTTGTAGGATGGTTTTGTTATTATGTCATGGTATACTCTTGATTACAAGTTTAGAGTTGTGGCATGGTACATGTTATGATGATTTGATCATGTGATATTATTTTGAGAATATGTGAGATCATGGTGTCATGTTTATGTTCCTGATTTTGTAGTTGGAGCTATGATTTTGATCTTGGTTGGTTCTCTTTGTATTGAGTACTTTGATCATTTGATTGGAGTTTAGCATGGATTGATTGGTTACAGGTGCTCATGGATACTTGGAGAATTAGGTGAGGCTTGGTGTTCTCTTGTGATTAGAGACATTTTCTTGAGACAGTTACTCTTGATGATATTTCAGCAGGAAGTCTAAGGAGCCTACACCTTGGTTGGACGTGAGTTCAACATGGACCGATGAGGAGAGTGTTCTTGGTTGAGTCATGAAGACTTGGATATCCTGAGGAGCATTCTCATTCCCCACTTATGGTCTACTTGATAGTTCACTTGAGAGGTATTTCCCATTTTTCTTTTAGGTGCATTATGTTTATGATTTGTCTTCTCATGGATATGGGTCTTGAGCCATGGATATTTGGTTTTGGAGGGTTCATTTGAGGAGTGTTGTCATGTTTATCTCCTTGTACATGTTGGTTTAGGAGATGGTTTATTGGGTTGATTTTATTGGTTTAGGAATGGTTACAATGAGTTTGATGTTCTTGTTTTGAGATGCTTACATCCATGAGTAGTTACATGATACATATGTTATGTTTGATCTTGGTGATTGGATGGTTGGATTTTGTTATGGGGTGTTGTGGAGGAGATCATACTTGACATAGTTGGCATTTAGAGGTGTGTGTAGGAGGACATGCTACAGGTGTTTGGTTTGCAGGTTTTGCATATCATTGTGGATGTTCCTTGGTACTACATGTTTGCATCTTCTATGTGATGTTGTTAGTAGACCTGGTATGCCTTGATCACTTGTGATGGTGCCTTCTTTCTGGAATGTTAATGAAGTGACGCGTTGAATGCACTCATTCCAGGTTTGCATTCATCTGGACATTTCCCATGCAGTGGGAGCTCTTGGATGTGTATGCCACTCTTTGACACGTTTGCACATGGAGTTTTGTTATTGCGGTTTATGGCCAGATATGTGATGGCATGAGTTTACTATGTTATGTATACCTTGGAGGTATGGATAGTTGGATGTGTTGGAACTTGCTATGGGTGTCATTTCAGCTATGGTGATTCATTCTTGACAGCTACTGGTGCATATTCATTATCTTTGGATTGAGTGTTTTTGTTTTGAGATATCAGTTTGAGGCAAGTTTATGCTTCTTTTGTGATAGTTAGTGTGACATCTCTTTGGATGTGTTCTTATCTTAGTGCATTGGCATGGTGGAGGATGGGAGCATTCAAGGATGAGATGGTGGTCACCTTGGTTCTTGTTACAGGTATCTTGATGGAGCACATGGAGCACTTGGATTCTAGGATGGTACATGTTGCCTATAGAGTTTATTATCTTGATGTTTGAGCTTACTTGTTACCCCCTTATGCAATGTATACAACAAGTGGGAGATTGTTAGAATTAGGTGTTGTACACCTTGCATAATTTTCTTATAATGTTTTATTTTATTATTATGTCTGTGGTGCACCTAGGGGTACCTAGATGGACATGCATCACTAGGAGATATAATGTTGGGGCCACTTTATGTTGTATGTAACATTGGGACTTAATTGTAAAATGTAATTATTTAATATTAGGGAAAAATAATAAAATATAATAAAGTACCCAATATTAAATGTGGGGTCACATGATTGTAAGTTCATGGTTTTGGGCACATGGTTTATGTAATACCACTTGGTGATTTTGTGGGAGCTTATTTCTATAAAAGGAACCACAAGGGTAGTTGTCTAAGGTTGGACAATTTGTTGTAGGTTAGTAGGTTGAGCTTGTGCATGTGTGAGGGTTTGAATCATGGCATGGGATGTGTGGATTCATGCTTGGTCACATGGAATGCATGGATAGCTTGTGCTTCAGAAGTGTTCATGGAGTCTCTGTAGATGTATTGTAATGGTTTTCATTGTTGAATAATACATGGAGTGTGGATGCTTTTGGATGTTCGGTTTTTCCCTCTTGAGGGTTTTCCTAGGGTATATCATGTGTCATCTTTCATGGGTATGTTGTATATTCTCTTGCGTGTTGATTTTGAGCACTTATTTGCATGATTTCAAATTTGGGTTATGTGGAAATTGTCATTATATGGCTGCAAATTTTCCTTACAATAAATGCCTAAGTAGGCTTAGGTCAACCTGTGGATATGCAAGCATTAAGTATACACTGACACCCCCCCTTAAGCATAACTTAGGTGGGCATGGATAAAATGGGTCCTGACTACTAGCTTGGTGAGGTACCCATGTACAATGCAATCTCTCTAAAAAATAGAGTAAGATAGAAAACCCAGTGGGAAAAAAACTATCCTAAAAAGAAAAGAGAGAAGTGGAGAAGACTAGAAACCCCCCCCAAGGATGATGATGATGATGCTGATATAGACCGCACACCAAGAAGAGCTCGTAGATGCATGAACTTTCTCTTAGTGAAGGGTTTGGTGAAGATGTCAGCAACCTGCTCTGAAGACTGGGAAAAGACTAAGTCGATGATCTAACCATGAATCAACTCTCGAATGTAATGCATATGAATCTCTATGTGTTTAGTTCATTGATGTTGAACCAAATTCCTGCATATCTGAATAGTACTTTGGTTGTCACAATAGATGACTATAGGCTACTTGAAAGGAGTACCAAACTCAGAAATAATGCCTTGAAGCCATATAGCCTTTATAGCTGAGTTAACAACCCCCCTGAACTTTGCCTCTATGGATGATAGAGCAATAGAATTTTTCTTCTTGCTAGACGAACTGATAAGACCTGAACTAAGTGAAAAGTTGTAACCTGAAGTGGACTTACGATGCTCAGTGTCACCAACTCAATCTAAATCTGTATAACCAACCAAAAAAAGTGATGAACCAACTCTATAGTGAATCCCAAACCCAAGAGTACCATAAAGATAGTGAAGGATCCTCTTAGCTACTTTCCAATGTAGCTCATGAGGTTCCTACATGAATCTTGAAACCATGCCTGCTGCATAGGCAATGTCTGGCCTGGTATGAGTCAAGTATATAAGACTACCAATGTAAGTTGTCAATACAATGTACCATCAACCAATGGTGTAGTATAGGAAGTCTCAAGCTTGACTCCATAAAGAAAGGGAGTCTGAGATGGTTTGCAAGTAGTCATATGCAATTGTGCAAGAAGATCAAGAGTATACTTGGGTTGTGCAAGAGTAATCCCTGAAGCTGACTGTGAAATCTTGATTCCAAGGAAGTAGTGTAATAAACCCAAGCCTGTCATGTCAAATCTATCCTGAAGTGATGTCTTCATTGCCACAATGGCAGATGAAGTACTCCCAATAATTAAAATATCATCAACATATAGAACCAGTATCAAAAGTGAATCATCCTACCGCAGTAGATACACATTAGGATTAGAATGACATCTAGAAAAACTTGAAGATAGGAGGTAGGAGTCTATCTTAGCATACCAAGCTCTAGGAGCTTGTTTAAGGCCATAGAGAGATTTCTTAAGTCTACAAACTAAGGATGAATCCTGAACAAAACCTGTTGGTTGTTCCATGTAGATTTCCTCCTTAAGGTCTCTGTGAAGAAAAGAACTCCTCGCATCCATCTGATGTACATTCCATCCATGTGATGCGGCTATAGCAAGTGTGAGTCTAATGGAAGTCATCTTAGCAACTGGTGCAAAGGTTTTTGTATATTCAATGCCTGCAACTTGTGAAAAACCTTTAGCTACCAATCGTGCTTTGTACTTATCAACTAACCCATTTGCTGCAAATTTAGTTCAATATATCAACCTACATCGAACCATCTTCCTTCGCTTAGGAAGTGAAGTCAAATCCCAAGTGTGATTTCTAATCAAGGAATCATATTCCTCATCCATAACAATATCCCACTCTGGTATGCCTGAAGCCTCTCTGAATGTCTGTGGATCAGAAATTGAAGCAAAGAAGGCATGTGGCCCCACCTAAAAATCTACTTGAATTAGTCTATCATCTATTGAATCCTATACCCTTGTATCTGTCCTATGTATAGTGTAAGATGTGGGTGAGTCTGGTGCAACTATATCAACTTCTAATGCAATCCCTGAACTAGATGAAGATGAACCCTCATCACTGTGAGAACTAGAAGAAGATACTACACTAGGAATCTGTTGAGAATGATCTAAATCATTAGTACTGTAATCAGGATTTGAAGAGTCCAAAATATGTTGAGAAGTGTCAAGTATAGTTTTAGGAGATGTTTCTTGAAACTTAACACTTCTCTCAATAAACAACTCATGTGTGGTAGGTTGGAGTAGGCAATATCCTTTTACACCATTTGGATATCCCACAAAGATGCAAGGTTTAAATTGTGGATCCATAGCCTTCTGTTGCTCTTTTGGAATGTGTGCCATGGCATGCGAGCCAAAATGTCTAAAATGATTAACTGTAGGTTTCCATCCTTTCCAAGCTTCAAAGGGAGTGATACCCTTTAAGGCTTTATGTGGAACTCTATTTTGTATGTAACATGCACAGTTGATTGCTTTTGGCCAATATGATGGTGTGAGGCCCTTAGAGTGAATCATACAATTAGCCATCTCTTTTAAAGATCTATTTTTACGTTCTACAACACCATTTTGTTGTGGGGTATAAGGAACTGTACGTTATAGATATATCCCCTCTAATATACAAAACTGCTCAAAACTATTGTTGGCATATTCTCTCCCATTATCTATTCGAAGAACCTTGATGACTTTCCCTGATTTTTTTTCGACAAGAGCCTTGAAATCTTGAAAGGACTCAAACACTTTTGATTTTTGTCTAAGAAAGTAGACCGATGTAAAACGTGAGAAATAATCAATGAAGGTGAGAACATATCTAGCCTTTGTAAAATATGGATGGAGAAAGGCCCCTGAAACATCACTATGAACAAGTTCTAAAACTTGTGTTTCCTTCCTTGATTTACCTTTGTCAAATTTTGCTTATGGATGCTTGTCAAGTGCACAACCCTCACAAAGCCCTTTAGAAAATTTAACCTTAGGTAATCCCTTAACCATATTCTATTGACATAGTTGTTCAAGATAGAGGTAGTTAAGATGGCCAAACCACTCATGCCATAGTTGTCTAACTTCATCTGAATGAGTTAATAGTGCTTTTGGAGAAATATTTGTGGAAAAATTGGAGAAGGCATATAATCTGGATTGGTGATTTGCTTCTCCTATTTCTACCAAATTGTTGATTTGTAATTCTCTTATCTCAACTGAGTCTAGAGAGAACTGTACTCTCATGCCCTTCCCTAAATGAGTTATTTGATACACTAAAAGGAGATTAGTTGAGAGTGAAGGTACATTTAGAACATTGGAAAATGCTCCACCTTCAACTTCAACAGATCCTCTCCCTTTAACCAATGCTAGAGTACCATCACCTAAGGTGATTGTGGACATATGTGATGGTTCTAAGGATGCAAAGACAACCTGTGAAGAACCCATATGGTGTGAAGCACCAGAGTCTAGAAACCATGATGGAGATAAAGATGCTTTAGCAACTAAGGATTTTCCCTTTGATTTCTCTTTGTCCTTAGTATTATCTTGATTTGATGAATATTCCTTGATAGAATTAGGTAGCCCTATATTATTCTTTTTGAGAATTTGTTGTAGAACTTCAATATTTTTCTTCATGAAGTGATGTTCATCATGTCCAAGATTTTTACAAAAAGTGCATGCAACTCTCTTTTTACCTTGAGAGTCCTTTTTGGAGTTGTCAATTTTGCTTTCTTTCTTAACTTCCTTATCCTTTTTAGTGTTCTTCTTCTCCCCTTTTGAAGCTTGATGTGTTTCATTCCCTACAAGTAGGGCTTGAGTTTTCGTAGAATTCAAAGTACCCATTTGAATTAACTTTTCTTGCTCCCTTGTGAGGTCAGCAATAAAGTTATCAAGTGTTGGCATTGACCATGAGGCTCCAAGAGCCCTTTTAGTAGAGTAGAAAGTTGATACAAACATAGAAAATTTGGGACCTAGCTTGGAAAGTACATAAATGATTAATTGATTCTCTTTCTTATCAATTCCACAATCTTTTAAGTGCAATTTCAAGGATTTAAACTTAGTAAAAAAGTCTTGTAAAGTTGAAAAATTCCTAGGACTAAGACCTAAGAGTTAATTTTCCAACTCATGGCTTCTAAGTTCATCTATTTTCCCAAAAAAATTGTCAAGACCTTCCCAAACTTGGTTGGGTGTTTTCAAGTTCTCAACATGGAACAACAAATTAGGAGATAAATTTAAGCATATAAAGCCAAATGCTTGATCACACTTATTAAAAAAAATTTCTTTGTCTTTAGCTGCATTAGGTTCTTTCTCTGTTCCCATAGTTACCCTATATAAACCTTTGTTCTTAAGCACAAGAATTAATTTCACCTTCCAATCATGATAATTGAAAGGTGTTAAGGGCACTATAGCAACATTAGATTCCATATTTTTTTTACTAAGATAGTTGTTTGTAGAAATGCAAAAAAGAAGAAAGTAGAAATGCGTGCAGAAGTGAAAAAAAAAACAAAACAAGCACTTCTCAAGGAAGTGTGAAAATGAACCACACGCAACACCCTCCTTGATTATTTATTTCCCTCCCCAATTTGGCACTTTATAGAACAAGTGCTTGTAACTGACCCAAAAAAGACACAATTAGGCACTTTATAGAATGAGTGCGATCTTGTGCTTTTTGAATTCATGGTGAAAAAGATGAACTTTTGCAAAAAAGAACTCAAAGCTTGAGATATAGTGCAAAAGTAATTACAAATTGTAATTTTCACTCTTTACAAACACCCAATTTGCAACTCTTTGATCAAACACAGACAAACATGCAAACAAATCAACCTACAAAATCATAGATCAACAAATCATGCCTATATCTCTTTTCAAAGCCAAGGTCGAGCCATGATCATTGGTTTCTTCAAGAGATACACGGCCTCCAAACAAAAAAACACGCCTACAGAAAAAAATAGGCTTGGAGGTCAACACGTGATAGCAGAATAGGGGTCTAATGTTAGGCCAGCTTGAATGGCTCTGACGCAGTCTCTGCCCTCAATCAACTTCTTCAACATAGAATCGAGCCTCTTTGCAGACCAAGCAAAGCCAATACAATATCTGAAGAGCTCGTGAAGGTCCTTAGCACAGGTCTCTCAAAAAAATGCAGGAGTTGGGCACAAGTCAACACAACAGACTATACACCTTTCCAGATGGCAGGGACGACAAGAGACTATGGCTTTTCAATAGAATTAACGCCTCCCTCCTTAGCTTCGCCTCTCCTATCAAAAATCCCGGCTGGAATAGGGTTGGCCACTCTTGAATAAGGAATAGGGTCTCCACCAAACATGAGCCGCCTGCAAATTGCAAAAAATTGACACAAGATCTCCTAGCCACACATGAATCAAAGAACCGGATATGCCAATGCCAAGTCCTTGCTTCCTGCACCAAGATCTCCTAGTTGTCACTTTAAGCGGCCTCTCAATAGGGTCGTTGAGAATAGGGATGTCAAAGAATAAACCACACCCACAAGCACCGAATAGAGGTTGATTGGTCAAACTGACCAAACAAAGCCAGAGCAAACAAAACAGGCCAAACTGCTGCCACCAATCAGTGATTCATAACCTACAAATAATAAATCACACACAGGGAGGAATAAATCGATTAAATACAAACAATTTACTTCACCTTCACAACTTGAGAATATCCTGAATAGTTCTGATACCATGTGAGAACCAGGAGACAAAGATATTTGACGAGCACAAATGAATGCACAAACTGTATAATGTCAATCTATATTGATAGAAAGTCAAGGGTCTCCTTATAAAGGAGAAATATCCAGGTGCTTGGCAAAATATCAGGAAAATATCAACTTGCATAATAAATGCCTAAGTAGGCTTAGGTCAACCTGTGGATATGCAAGCATTAAGTATACACTGACAATATAAATTAATATATTACCTATATTACCTACACAATACAGATTGACTTATTTACCTACAAAATATTACCTTCAATAACATAAGATATAAATATAAATAATATATATAAATTCTACATTAATATAGGTTATATATATAAATTAATATTATCTATATTAAAATAGGTTGTATATTATATATAATAAAGACCTAAAATAATATAGGTTATCTTATATAAATGATGAAAAAATTCATTAATGAAAAGGAGGAGAGAATATAATAATTAAATTATATCATAAAATATTAAAAACATAGATAACAAAGATATTAGTCTAATGGAAAGAATAATACAATTTTTATTTTATTTTATTATTTTAAGAGTGTGAATCCAAACCTCTATAAAATAGTTAATTGGTTTTTGTGAGATTTTCGTTAATAAAAAAATAACAATTATGTTCTTAAAAAAAATCAAAATAAGTAAATTCATTTATTTTAGAAAAGATTTAATGAAATAACTTTATAAAACAAAAAATGAAAAATCATTCTTTAAAAAAATATTTACCTTGCTTTCTTACAAATGGTCAATAACACATAACTTTTTAACCAATCATATACACAAGAAATATTTTTTTATAATTTGTAAAGTTAAATATTTTACAAATTAACTATACAAAATTAATTAATTAATTAATTTTTTTTTTAAATATTGTTTTTGATTGGTTGTAAACTAAATTATTAATAACTAGACTAGTTAACTAAGAAACATCAAACTCATTACAATAATACTATGCCAATGGCAAGTACTAATAAAAATTAAAATTACTAATTAACTTTCAACAACTCCTCAAACATAACTATTACACAACATATTAATGGTTATTAATACAATTTCATTTTCATAAAACCATTCAAAAGAGATTGGGAAATGTCTATGCAGGTGACAATTTGCACCTTTGACCCTATTTATTAATTAATTAAAAATAAAGAGTGCCTTCACTTTTTATTTACGCTGAAGGTGTATCCACTATGAAATGAAGCAAATTGATTTAGTACATCTACGGTTGAAGCCATCCCGAAGACGATTCTGAACACCCCAACCGTTCATCGTTCTTCATTGCCTTTTCTCATTAGTTGTGTTTGCAACACCTACATCCGGGAGAGTTGGATACGATCTAATATGTGCCCCCTTGCGTCAATTTCAGTAGATATTTACGCCTTGCATCAATTTCAGTAGATATCCATCTCCAGCCTATCCAATATGAAGATGGTCGACCTCTAATGCTCAATCAATGGTTCATTGTGATCAATAGACCTTGGGAATGATCAAACTCATCTTGACTTTTAATTTTCCCACGGGAGTTTTATTTACAAATACAACACTTCGTGCGAAATATCAAACTGCAAGTTGCATTTACACGGCCTCTGCAAGTTGGATTTAACGTTGGTTGTACAACAATTTCGTCTTTAGTACGCAACGACTATTGCTCATGAAATTGTAGGGTGATGTAGCTTTGAATCTACATCGTCTGGCGCGCCTTTACTACTACCTGCAAGTGAGTATGTATCATCAGAAGTGGCGTGCATTTTCTTGCTAGGGTTTATGTGAGAAATATTAATGCCTTTAACTTTGCTGTAGAACAATTTAGTGACGCAGGAGCTTTAAACACTTAAGTTTGATTTTTTTATTTACCGTTTTTTGTGGTACTGTCATTTTGGTTGCATACCCGAGTGGATAGGAGAGAATGCAGTTGGAGAAGGATTCTCCTAAGTTAGAGAGAACGTCTGACACTGGTGTGAGTAGTTGCTAGGACGAAGGACGATTAGGGGAAAGAAAGACCCGAACCAAAAAATGTTCTATGTAGTATGCCAGAAGTTGATGGTTTTTGGAGAAGATTAAAACATGGCAGAATAAATCTGGCAAGGGGAGCAGAGAGAATGATGGAGGTGTGTAATTGATCACAGAGCATAGAGGCCGAGGACAAGCGGTGTGAGGAGGCAGTGATTATAGTTTGTGATGCGGTTTGCAAGTTGGCTAGGAGAATGAAGTACTAAAGTTGATTGTTGAATAAACTTGATAAGGCTTCTGTCATGTTGACTTGTATTGGGCACACTGAGTAATCTTCATTTTAGTGTGATCTTTCCTGTCGCCATTGTCTAAAGTTCGGTGTGTTGTTTGGAGAAGCGTCCTGAATGCTGTCTTATATCTTGGAAGCTTGTTTCCTTTATATTCAGTGAATTTGAAAGAGGAAAGGGTTTATCAAGCTGCATTTGTTGTTTATCTCCGTTGCTCATTGTTTGAGTCGCCATCATTTAGACTCCACAATTCTCCCTAATTCTCCCTACTTTTGCAAAATGAAGGCTTTGGAATAGGCTATGGACATCCGCCAAAGCACAAATGATGGAGGGCGTTTGTCAGATGTAGTTACAACTGCCTTGGTAGACATGTATGCAAAATGTGGAAGCAGAGACAAGGCACGTGAAGTGTTTGCGAAGATTCCTCAAAGAGATGTCTCATAGAAGGCTGCACTCTTGGTGTTAATATGCTCTACTACTTTTGTTAGTTTGGAAGAAGCATTTTTGAGGGTTTCATTTGGTTTTTTTTGTGTCCATGTCTTCCAGTAATGTGTACTACAGCTATTAGAATACCATTGCTAAGAAATAAGCCAACCCCTTGAGAAGCTGCATATATTGCATTTCCCATACCCACTGCATATTCATTGTATATGCCTTTTATGGGGAAAAATAAAAGCTAGATATTAAACAAGCCATTTGGGTGAGTTCTCTCTGTAGTGAACCCAAAACTGAAATTTTGCATTTTTTCTAATAAAGAAAACCATCTCGGCTCACTGATTGTATATGTGCAGTGGTTGTATACACTGTATATTTTTAAGCAAATCTAGAAGCGAATTTTGGATCTTGTTTGTATTTTGAAGTTTTCCATGGTTGGGTGATATAAGCTGGATGTACTCAGCACGTGTGTGTAAACTAGTATTGTAAACATACTATATGGGTATGCAGCAATAGGTGTGCCCATAAGTGCTCTTTTTTTTAATGTTTATAGATATACTTTCTGCTTGGGTAATACTTGGAAGATAAGTTTATTGCAGTTTGTACTACAAGTTGGATCTACTTGTTGCATATATGAAGATGTAATAAGCAAGCTAGAGATATTGATTTTTCTTTTCAAGTTTTTTCTTCTTATTTATAAATATAGTATATTGGTTGTATACACAGGGCCCCATTCCAGACACAACTGAAAGCTACCACAAAATGTATACATAATTTGTTAAAAGTTTAAACACCCAAAGCTCGAGCTTATCAGAGAAGCTATAGCTAATAAAACCATACTACCTGAAAGACACCTATTTATTAGAGAAATCTTATCCACTACATACCATAGCTAAAACAGGAAACATCAAAACTCCTGGGACAATCATACCTTGGCTTCAAAACAAGATTATATTTCCCACTGTGCCATACCACTTACCTGGAGGTGTAGTTTGCCAGTGTGCATATGCACATTTAAAAACCACATCACCAGAAAGACACTAGGGTAATCTTCACCTCTATGGTGTTGGGCCTTCTGCATTCATTACACCATGAAATTTCAAATTTATTAGCACTTTTGTGCATTTAAGAGCTCTTGTTAATAGATCATTCCCCAAAAAGGGCATCATGTACCCACTGGTAGTGTCTTTGTGCATAGTTGCTACCATATTCCTCATCACTGAGTGCATATCTTGACAGAATTCTTTCAATATCTGGACATCCACTTTTAGCAGACGGATTTCCTCCTGCATCATCTTTATCTCTATCTGTGTAGCATCCATTGATATTGGTATTTCCCCTTTTCTAGAAGTTTATACCTGCATGCCCATTATCACTTCCTCATTGGTTGCACTTGTAAAAAAAAATGAAACCAATTCCCACTCTTATTATTAGATTTGGTAACTTCGTTACACTATTGTACATAATCCTTGGAGTAGTAGAATAATACTTTGTGTTTTGTATTTCCTAGATACTTTTGGAAGCTGAACAATTATCTAGAAGATGAATTTGAATAGTTACCTAGAAGATGAATTTGAACAGTTACCTAAAAGATAAATTTACCTAGAAGATGAATTCAAATGGTCATCTAGAAGACAAATTTGAATAATCATTTTCATATTATTAAATATGTACATTGTATCACATTTTCAATTCTCTTCCACGATCTTGTCATGTAATTGATGGGTATTGGAAGGTAGTATTGGTTTCAGTTTTAGAAAATAGAGCAAATTGTTTGACAAGGGTTAGGGGAAATGTACCAATAGTCGCTAGGGCTAACTTCACATTCGTGCAGAGTGTAAAATAGGTCCGATTTCAAATTTATTTTTTGGGCTTCTTCCTAAGCGATAGAACTGTTGTGCACAAGAGCTTGTACAAGAATACTGAGCCACCACCATTATTTCATTACTGTTGGAGTGAAGATATATTTGATATTGTTTTCCCAGATTGGTTTTTCTGGGTATGGTAAGTTTCAAGTTTGAATTGATCTCTCAAATGTTAAATTATGTTTGTTTAAATCATGAATTATGATTGTTAAACGTTTAAGCAATTGGATTTATTCTTAAATTATTGTCGTGATGTAAGGTGGAGTTATAAGCACAAGTTATAGGTTCTGGGGCTACGGTCTATTTTATTTTTATTTACCATATAATTAAGAGTTCTTCTTCACTACCACATGTTAGGTGGAAGTATAGGATTACCTTATCACAATTTTATAAGCGTAGATCTCCGTCAGCATTATCATATATTAACTTGCAGCCCTTATTACATTTTGGCCACATGTCCATAAGAATTATGGCCTGTCTTATTGCAAGGAATAGAACCTCGTATACTCAAATACTCAAATACTCAAATTTGCTTATTGGTAGTGACCAAAGCTTTATAATTAAAATTACGATGGTTGAACGTCTTATGCATCGTTTCTTCTCTAGAGATGATGATGAACTCTCCAAGGATGTTGGAAAGCACGGAGTTTTGGATAGGCATTTAAACGCAGGCAATGGAAGTCGGGATTAAAATTTGTTACACTTTCTTCTGTTGCACAAACCTTGTTTTCTGGCAAGAAAAGGTCAGTGCCTCCATTAACTATCAAGAAGCTATGAATTCCTTTCTTTTAAATTTGACTGATGCTCTTCTAACCATCCGCCTATAAACTAACTAATAGAAAAGTCTTAATTATAACAATGTATTTTTTTCCTATTTATGACACAATTTCAAATTTCAACATACTGCTTAGTCAACTTTAAAATTCTTATAAGATTGTTCGGCGTACCCATTGCACACAAAAGTGCAATTGCTAGTTTTTAATTAATTAATAAATAAGGTCAAAGGTGCAAATTGTCACCTGCATAGACAATTTTTACATGTTTTCTACGCTCGAAGATGGAACATAAGTCAAGTCTTTTGTCACGGTCAAAGCGAAGAAGTGAAGGCACTCTTTATTTTTAATTAATTAATAAATAGGATCAAAGGTGCAAATTGTAACCTGCATAGTAGGTATTTTCGTTTAGAAGACCAAATTGCGTGGATGACAGAGTGAAATTGCGCGTATGACGGGGTGGGGTTCGTGCGCTGTCAAATCATTTTTTTTTGTTTGATTCTCTGTTTAGATATCCTCCACCGTAGAATATTTGGAAATTTTAGAAGGATGAAAACGGGCGGTATGCTATTGTAGAAAATTCTCAAAGAAGTTCTGAACTGATTTCCGTGGGTTCCACGGCACTACTTCGACCATGTTCTTTCATTCCGTAGCATGTTTGTTTTCTATTTAAAGTCGAAAAATACAGTTGCTATGGTTATCGAAATGGCGATGAAGTATTTGGTCCTAGCAATTACAATAATTACTGCAGCGAATGATTGCAGTTCATTAGCACTGGATGGTGGGGATACGCTTCTACTGGGGGATTCGCTCGCTGGAAATCAGACCATAACGTCAAAGAATGGCACGTTTGCACTGGGATTTTTCAGTCCGAGAGGAACGAATAATTGGTACATTGGCATCTGGTACGCACTGTCTCCGAAGGCCATAGTTTGGGTAGCTAACAGAGATAATCCTGTCAAAGGCATGCCCGGCGTTCTGAAATTTTCAAGCGAGGGTCGTCTCAGACTCTTTGATAGAAAGGGCGGGTCAGTGTGGTCGACTGATATTGGCCAGAAAGGATCGCGGGCAATAATAACGGAACCTGGCAACTTCATTATTCTGGGTCACGGCCAGAACAAGTCTCAGATTGTTTGGGAGAGTTTCGCGCATCCGGGAGATACATGGTTGCCTGGCATGAATATGTGGAAAGGCATGAAGCTAACCTCGTGGAAGAGTTCTGTAGATCCTGCAAGTGGTCTCTTCTCTATGGGAATGGACATGTTTCCGGGAAAGACGCAGCTGGTGATGGTCTATAACAACAGTGTTCCATATTGGTCCAGTGGAGAGTGGATTGGGAATATTTTTGCTAAAGTTCCGGAGGCGTATTTTCCTACGAGATTTGAACTGTCCTGTGTGAGGGTTTCTTCTTCAAGAATATACTTAAACTTCAGAATTATCCCGTTTGGACATATCCTCACAGGGCGGATCCTGGTAGATGAGACCGGCGAAATAAAAGTTTACCACTTGATAGACGATGGTACTTGGAGCCAGGCATGGTCGTCAAACCGAGGTCAATGCAGTGACTATGATATCTGCGGGGCGTATGGACTGTGTAATGGAAATGATGTGTGCAGTTGTGTTGAGGGTTTCACGCCCAAGCATGACACTCATAATTGGTTCTCAAGTGGGTGTGCTCGGCGAAGACCCCTGCAATGCTCTGTCACAGCGGGCACCACCGACGGCTTCTTGGAATCCAAGAACCGATACTTGCCCCAAGAAAAAGCTGTGTCATACAACAACGAGACAACACTGCAAGGCTGCAGGACTGCTTGTCTCAAAAATTGCTCCTGTACAGCGTTTGCTTTTTTCATTTCTGATCTATCAGTCTGTAGACTGTGGTTTGGGGATTTATTCAAAATGAGTGTTTCATCTGACAGCAAATCCATCTTCATCAGGCTGGCTGCTTCTGAGTTGCCGCACTCGACATCAGAGAAAAGCAGGAAAGTCCCTACACTTTTAATTTTACTTCCTTCTGCCGCGGCTTTATTTGTTGTTTTAGCTCTCTTCTTGGCGGCATTTATTTTGTCGAAACGTCGAGGACTGAGGAAGAAAAGCCTGGAAGAGGACATGCCAATCATGCTCAAAGCGTTCACTTATAAAGAGCTGCGAATTGCAACCAAGAATTTCAAGCATAAGCTCGGTAGCGGAGCTTTCGGCTCTGTTTTCAAAGGAACTCTCACAGACGGCACGCTTGTGGCGGTTAAAAGATTAGAGGGTTCTGCAGGAGCAGAAAAACAATTCCGTGCGGAAATAAACACCATCGGGAGAATACAGCATGTGAATTTGGTGAGGCTCTGTGGATTCTGCATAAAAGGCTCTCGAAGGCTACTGGTGTATGCCTACATGCCCAACGGTTCTCTAAATTCCTTCCTCTTTTGTAAAGAGGAAGAAGCAGAAAAGGTGTTGGATTGGAAGACCCGGTTCAACATCGCCCTCGGCACTGCACGCGGATTAGTTTATCTCCATGAGGAATGCAGGGATTATATCATTCACTGCGATATTAAGCCTGAAAACATTCTTCTGGACGACGACTTCAGTCCGAAGATTGCTGATTTTGGGTTGGCAAAGCTGGTGGGCAGGGATTTCAGCCGTGTATTGACGACCACAAGAGGAACTCTAGGGTACTTGGTCCCCGAGTGGATCTCGGGCCTTCCTATCACTCCCAAGGTGGACGTATACAGTTTTGGTATGACGTTGCTGGAAATTATATCCGGACGTAGAAATCTGGACTTGAAGGTGGAGGAGAGCAGGTTCTACTTTCCTACCTGGGCTTCATCTCAAATTCAGAGGGGAAGCATAATAGGCATTGTGGATGCAAGGATAGCAAGTGAAACGAATATCGAAGAGGTGAGAAGAGCCGCTGTGGTTGGGGGGCTATGCATTCAAGACGATGAGAATCAGAGGCCGAGCATGGGTGAAGTGGTGAAGATATTGGAAGGGACGATGGAGACTCCTGCACCACAAATTCCGAGGTCTCTACAGGTGCTGGTAGATCAGGTAGAAGATGACGACAGCGATACCTTTGCTCAACATTCTAGCATATAAGTGTTTTCAAAGACGTGTAATTATAATAATTACGTCGAGAGTCGTATTACAATGGCGGATTTACAATGGCATCCACCAAGGCAGTGAAGATTTGCATGATCAATTTAATGCTTTAGTTTTATTTCCTTTATTTAGCTTTTAATTTTAATGGACAATAAGACTGCTTCCTTGTGCAGTTATTCTTAGGCTTAGCTTTGTTTTATTAGCTTTTTCCTAGCTTTGTCTTTTTTTCCTGTAGCCTATCACACGAATTCTTTTCTTTTTTTGGCTGCTGTCTCAAATCTCTTTAAATAGAGATCTTTGTAACAGGTTTCATGTACAGTTGAATACAATTACAGTTTATTATTTTCCTTTCATACTGCTGTTCAATTTTTTTAGTCTGCTGTTAAATTATTTTCAGTTTAGTGTTAGTGCTTTATTTACAATCTTTCAGTCCATTCCCTGTTCCAAAACCCCCATTTCGACACAGGCGTTAGGGACTTGGGCAAAGGGTATGAAAATTGGCTTTACACCTGTTAATTGCATTTGCTTGAAAGCTTCTAAGCCTTTTCAACAAATCCACATTGTGCATATTCTTCAATCTTGGCGTTCCATGAGAAAACATTTATTTGGGGTGTCCTGTCAAACAATTCGCGTGCCTTGCCTCTGCGTCCACTTTCTGCATACATGTTTGTCAAAGCAGTTGCACAATGCCATCATGGAAGAGGCTCTTCAGTTCCACAGTGGTTGTTGGGGATTTATTAGAGTTGGTTCTTTGGCATGGTTCAACTACTGGGGAGAGGTGTACAGTTTAATGGAGTTCTTATGTGTGGCCAGTTTGGCCTTGCGTCAAAGGTACAATTGTTTACAATGATTCAAATATCATGAAATCAATTGTAATTATCATGGACTATGATTGTTCAATTACATGCTTAATTTCAGAAAATGAGAGGATTATTCTCAAATGCATGCATATTTCACAAAACTGTTTATGACGTGTATCCTATTTCCATAAATTTCTTTAAAAGAATGCTTTTTGTGGATGTGTAGTGAAGTAGCGAGGCACTGGGATATTAACTATGTGGCTTCAAGTCTGAACCATGACCTTATTTGTATAAACTAAAAGAAAAAATAAAGAGCAATCAAAGATTTGATCACAAAGATAACTCTCGGTGTATTCTATATATATTAATATTTAATATATGTATGCTACTTTTAACTTCAATTAGATCTATAACCATTGTAAGCTTTTAAACATTTATTTTGTATTATGGAACATTAATAGCAATAATCATCTTAGAGAAACTTCATATCTTAATAACAAATATTTGTATGTTATTATAATTTAATTTAATGATATTTTTATTATTGTTTTTATTAGATATAACGATCTATGATTTTTTTTTTTTATATAATACAATTTTTATTTAAAAGAATTATTAGACATGTATGAAGATTTAAGTGTTACATTGTTTTCAAAAATATCATGGCTAATAGATTATCAAAATAATTTGACATCTCAAATTTAGTTGGAAAGATAATTATGTTACTATACTACCATGTCATGTTTATCTTAGTTTAGAAGATAATTATCTTAATTCTACTTTAGTGTGTATATGTAGTGTCACCTAAATACTATACCTATTAATCTACCATTAATAGACTTTGTTGTCAATATAATAGAAACTTGACTTAATCACACACTCTATCTTAAAAAATGAATAGGCAAAAAATGGTGCCTTAAATCTGATTAAACAATAGAAAAATGATCTAAACTTGAATGGATAGATGTCTCAACAAAGGGTATCTATGGCATGAGATTGAATTATTTCATTATTGGTATTAGTTCACAATCTGTTAAAACCCAAATAACTATCTTACCATTCCACTATCATTTATGTTAGGTAATGGTGGAATTAGTATATATTATGATACTAATATGTACAATTTCCATGAACTTACACAATAATTCTAAAATTAATTATGAAAGAACTAATTTTACACTTTTGAACACAAATTTAATTTATAAAGATAAAGATGTCACTACAATCCATTTAAAACTATAAACATTCTAAAAATCATATTATCAAAAAACACTAATTAGAGGAGGCTTATATCTTTGCTCTAGACATTTATATCTCCAAATAAAAATACATTACAAGATTGAGGAACATGATGTCTAATTTACAGAGGAATCCACCAATATCACAAAAGTAAATTGATATATTTACTCCATTAACAACATTATTTGAGATGGTGGAGGTTTCTCTTTGTCACTTTATCAATTATAGGATAAGGTATTTTTGGTCTTCCACAAGTAGTGATATCACTCATGATGAAATTTTATGAATATATTGTTGAAAAAATAAATATAATATCTAGTAAAGCAAAGGAATTGTATATAAGTATAAACTTTAAACATTGCTTCCACTTTCTTCTAAAATTTATGAAGATAATTATATTAATATTTTAGGCATAATTTTTTTCTTTTCATTTAAGTCTAAATTTTAATTTTTCAATTTAGAGATGACACCATTTTGATATTTCATTTAAATAATTGACTTTAAAAGAAAATAATTATGCTTTCACATCTTTGTGCATGATTTTCATGTATTTTATTTAAATTCAAAGAAAAAATGTATGTTTTCCAATACTTCTAATTGAAGGTAAAGAAGGTATGTCTAACATACAAAGAAAAAATGATTTATATGTTACCTCCATATTATATATTTAGAAGCTATGGGTCTCACTTAAAATGAATATTAGTAACAATATTTTGATTGTATGAAGGATTTGAAACCCTTAACAACCTCAAGAAAGCAATTGTCCTAGTTCAATGTTAATACTAAGGAAAAATGATGCTTTCATTGTTTTATTTTTATGTGTTTACTTTGAGAATGTTGATTGGAACCTAATATATAGTTTTTTATTAGTTATATCCAAATTTATAAATGTTAAAATATTTATTTGTAATTCCATCATTCTTGCATAATTTGACACAACAATTGTTGATTTCTTAAATGTTTTTTAGAAAAAGTTGTGATTATGATTCAATGTTAAAAATAAATAATGTTAAAGATCTTATTTTATATTCTTTTGAATCATTGATGCCTTCCTCTTAATAATAGGTTTTGCATGTTCAAGGGTTATATATATTCAATTACACAAAAAATCTTTAAAAACTCTTTCATTTTCATTTAAAAGAAATCAAAAATTTCTCTCAGCCATAAATATCCACATTTTCACTTTAATTTGTTTTCATTGTTGTCATTCTTCTTTCTACCTCTACTATAAAATAGCCATACATCTATCTTGATCCATAGAGGTGATAGTCATTAATCTCTAATATAAGTTAAACTAGCAATCACACCTTCGTGTGCAATGGGTATGCTGAAGACATACTAGTTAATTTTGTGTTGAATTGGTTTATTATTAAATGGGAAAAGCAACTGAGAGCCGTAAATTAAAAATTATCCATTAGAACAGTGCATCAGTGATTATAACCTAAAAATTTCAAAGCCATTATTGTACAATATTCTTGATTTGGTAGATGAAACATTCTCTTGAGCCCCATTTTCTTATTGGAGAACTTCTCACACTTGCCCAAATATCCTTATGCAATTCCAAATCTTGTATATGAGAAAATCATCAGAAACAGTATTGTTAAAAGCTTACAAGCTTTATTTTCCTTCTGAAATCAATAAATTTTCTCTTTTCTATTTACAGATTTTGTCTTATCTCATCTTGTAATATGCCACAAATGACTATACATAAAGCAAAATAATATCATCCTCCATTTTGTACTTCATAAGTAAATGGGCTACCTGTAAGTATGTATTCAGGTTGAAGAATTCCATGATTGGTAACTATAAAGGGGCAAATCATGTGAAAGGATTCCCAAAAAAGATACATAAGAGGAAAAGCTCAAAAAAATAGGACCAAATGCAAAGGGAAGCAAACAATTTTAATACTCTTTAAATAATCCCTTGGACATACATGTAGTTCGTGACAAGTTCTTATAAGTATAATTTAACTAAAAAGTGGGCACAAGAGTTTTTGAAGACTTGACCCACTCTTACACAAAATACACAACTTACTGACTTCTCTACTGCAATCTTGAGATTGTAATGAGACAAACTAATAGAAAAGAAGGCTATAAATAAATAAAAGGTTTAGAAAATAGTAATTTAAAAGTAAGGCTAGGGATAGTTGATTATCATTAAACATTTGAACAAAAGAGTGCCAGATTTGACCATTGTTTCTAGTGTGGTTCAGGCAGATAAGCTTTTGTGTCTCAGCACAGATGACCTCACTCCCCTACACATGCAACAACAGAGCTATCTAAAGCACCTTCAAAATTTTCCACTTTGTTAGAACTCACAATAGATCCTCATGTGGCCATCCAACACTACAAGTGCCTCTAAATGCTCCAACAACATACCTCAATCTTTAATGGTTGGTTCTCCAACTTCAGGCAAAATATTCCCACTAAACTAATTGTGAGCTATATCCAATCTTACCAGATTAGGTGCTTTCCTGATTTGATCAGGAATTGACCATGGAAAGAATTATTTGTGAGTACTATTTCTTGAAGAAGTGGAGAAATCCATAAGATGGAGGGAACCTTTCCACTCAGGCAAAGAAACTAAAACCATAATCACCAAATTATAGCAGAAAATTAATAATGTTCAAATGGCTTCAACAATTATTTTTATCAAAAAAATATGAATTTAATACTAAAATTAGTCTTAGACCTAAGAAGCAAAAGATTCTAGGAAGAGATGGCTAAGCCAGATGGATAAACCATACATAAATCATTATGTACAAAGACATATGGTAAAAGAATAATCCTATGATGAATGTTCCATGTAAGGAGAAAGCTGCTTAACTCAAATAGAGGCAGAATGTGCCAAGCAAAGGTAGGCAACATGATAAAGTGGTTATGTTAAAGCCAGTTGCTTTGTGTCATGACAATCCCTTGCATGTTGACATTTGGTTTTAAAAGTACAAGCACGACTATAGTGGCAAAAAACTAAGAGGAAATATTTACTATATAATGGATAAGCTCTGTAAAGAAGAATGCATTAAGTGTAACATATGAAGATATTCCGATCTCTACTGTTCCCTATGTGAAATAAGCTCTGGCAACCATTGCATTTACAACTTCAGCTACAGCGGGTATACATTAAATAGTAAATAATGTTGTCAAGAAATCTGTCATAAAAATAGCTTATATATTGAAACAACCATAGATCAAACCCCAGAACCAATGCCTTCATTTACCATATAACAAGAGAACTGTAATATTGAAATGAAACACAAAAAAAGTGTTCTAGGCTTGTACATATGCCCATAAGAAATTTCACTAAAATCATGGCAAGTGAGTTACCTAAAGTTTGTGCACAAATTGTGTCATGCTGTCAAGGAGGCCGATGAGAAAATGGGCAGAGTTTGGTGGAAAATTTTCCAAGGTAGTTCGTTGACAATGCATAGCCATTTTTCTAGAATGAAGCCAAAGCACAAAAAAGATTTTCGTAAAAGAGCCAATTTCAAGCAAGGCATGCTACACAATTATCGGCTGATATAAAGTCGATTAAAGATATTTTTTGTACTGCTCGTTATGGAGTTTCATGTAAATGAACATTTATAAATGAAGATACATAAACAAAATGTACCAAGCTGTCATTGTTTCATATCATGTCTACAATAGGGAAAAAGTGTCCTTCCTCTCGCCATAGAAATGGGATGATTTAAGATGACCTTTAAGACAAGATTTGATTGGTATAGAGATGCAAAAATGAAGAATTTTAAGCATGAGAACTAACCCAACAACAAAAAATACATGCCCCACAGGGTTATTCTAAAAGTGGGCCATTAAAATATTATGAATTTATGAAACATATGCTCATTTTTGTCAATTTCAAATGGCATTATATCAAATATATAAATGCTAACATGAAATAAAACTTCACATAGAATTTACGGTTAGGCATAGTAATCCATTCCTGGGAAGAGTGCCTTATGAGGCAATCAATCATAGGCAGCCCACCACTGAATACCAAACACACTAACAAATTGATTCAACCATTCATTTACTAATCATAGAGATAAAAAATTTATATTATTATTCATATTTTAATAGAGCACTCAACACTATCAAACAATCAATTTTATTTTATTCACACCAATGATCTAGACAGGCTTAATAAAATACAATCAACTTGCTTTCATACCATTTCAATTGGTTTTCCCTAATCTCATCTAACTACTCGGGCTATGGTGCTTTGTAGAACTTCTTTGCAATTCCCTTGTGCCTATACTCTGTATTTTTTTCTTTATTTCTAATTCCTTTTCTTAAGCTCTCCCAGATAGCAAACCCCACTCCATCTCTCCTCTCCCTCTTGTGTTTCTTGTCTATGCCATTTGAGTTCACTGAAAGACTGTAAATGTATCCTTACATTTAAAATTTGATCCCTACATCTGGCAATTAGAACTGAAAGTAAAACTCTCTCACTGACCATATTTTGTGTAGAGTGTCAGTCATATATGTGCTTGTATCCTATAGAGAAGGCTGCTGCCTTGAATATTTTCATTTTTTAGCAGCTTTGAAGGTAATTCAAATATTTTTCTAGGATAGAGTCAAGATAGGAATTGACTTTAGAAAGCACAAGTTAAGAGTCCAAGGAACAAGATATGTAGAAGAATCATAAAAGGAAAGGTTTGTATAGTTGGTGGCAACCTCAAAGAAGTTGGAAAAGCTATGAAAGGAAAATTGACATGTACATCAAGGATGTACAACACTACAAGTTGGAGAATCTGTGTACCAAAGAATGAGCAAATTCAACTCTTCAGGCAGGCACATACTTCCAAATTAGTGGGAAATCTTGGAGAAGGAAAAACATTGGTGGTTCTGCAACAATACATTGATTTTACTGAACTTTATAGCTGCATTACCATGTAAAAGCAAGCACACGATCTAATTGTTGTGCTATCAAACCGGTTTGGCAAGATGTGCATACTTGTTCTTTGAAAATTACACTCAAAGGATACAAATCAGTGAAATACACTTTTGGATGCTTAGATCAATCAGTTCTGATGGGTATTCATTCTTATTTGGTAAATTTTGAAGCACGCTGTAAGTAAGATGGTTAAGAGATCCACCACATTCCATCCATAAACAAATGATCAAATTGTCGTCAACATATTATATACCATTGTCATACACAATTGAAACAGTTTGGACTTGGAATTAGAAATTGAGCTATGTTTAGTACTCTGGCAGTAACTTTAAAATAGAAAAAGACTCCATTTGAGGTCCACGTTTTTAGTAATTTCTTGTTGTTCTACCTGATGTTGTCTATGGACAAGAAAAAGAAAATAACAAGCACATTTAGAACAAAGCCATAAATTTGTTGAATGAATGTAAGGAAAATCTTAATCTAAGTACAATACACAGTAAGGACAACATAGAGAGGAGAGTCATCTACAACTTGTAGATACAATTAGCTTTAAATAAACAAAGGATAGACTTCAAATCCAAGAAAATTCCTTATATGAAATGATTGACATTCATATCTCAAGTACATTATTTGTTTTTTAGTAAAGGCTAATGCCAAAGATTCATATATTTCAGGTATGTAATTTTGTTTTGTCATTTGATAAAAAGTTATGGTAATGCTGCACCAAATGAATTGTTTAAATAGATGCAAAGGTCAAGATTTATTGGAAGAAGTTGATAAGAAGTTACAAAAACACTCTAAAATTTATGGTCATTTTATAGCAACCTGTAGAACTCAATTTTAAAATGTTATCAAAATAGTTTTTCAGGTGAATAGACTATAAAGTAGGTGAGGAACTTAACTTGCAAGCCTTAGGTCTTACTCAACGACCCAAAGCATGGAAGAAGATGGAAGTGAATTTTTTAGTATTAATTTGAGTTTCTTCAACTTTAACGAAAGGTCCCATTTCCTGAAATGTTCTTTCTAATTCTAACCTATTGTTCCAACTGTAAACTAGCTCAACTACTTTTTTGCAATGCCAACAAAGTAGGAAGGAGTTGGGTCATCACAAAATAATACTGCACCAACCTTTCCAACCTTATTTTTCGTAGGCAGGCCACTTAGAGTGGAAAGTTGAGATTAGGCCTATTGAGTACTCGATTGGAGCTTGAGTTCAATATTGAAGAAAATTCCAGGAGAAGTTTTTTTATTTTAAACATTGATCTTAGATTTTTGCAAGTTATGAAAAGCAAAAAAGCATAAATGAAAAAACTAGTGCATAAAATCATGAACATAAGATGAGGATAGACATTTGTTCTACCAAATATGAAGGAAATTGTTGATACAAAGTAGCCATAGTTAAGCACGTTAAACTGCTTGAGCCATGTCAAGGGCCATTGTGAAGAAAATATCTCCAACCCCATTAATTTCCTTAATACCCATAATGAGAACAACCTCCAATCCAATTCTCTCCAATCCAATTCCCTCTTTAATATTAAGGGGGGCTCATTTTTTAGCCGCAACTGGATTTGCAGAGAAGTGGTTGCCATCTCAAGCTGATGATTTGATCCTGGATCCACCAGGAAAACTCATTGAAATATTAATGTTTACGAAGATAAGGCCCTTAGTTAATTCAAGTTTATTTACAACCTTGTGTTTAATTTAGGATTATCTCCTAGACATGAGTGGACGAGTGAATATTATTTAATTGATATCTCAGGTCTATTAGAAAAAAGAAGGGAAAAAATGAAAACAAAAATTAAAATGCCTACGAGGATCACCTGTTGGTGTAATGGTGAGATGGTTTCCCATTTACGATGCAACCAAGGTTCAAATCCCTACCTGGCCTACTAGCGGTGTTTATACCGCTACTAGTCCCACATTGTCCTAGGAGGATATTGTGGCGGCTGATCTTGGAGGACATACAAGTGATCTTGACGGATGTGGTGACTAATCGTGCTTGTCCCTGTAGGTGTGTGCTGCTCATGGACTTCTGTCGGACCCACACAGGTCTTTCATGCCTAGTGGTTCTGTATCAGACCCTCATGAGTCTCTCATGCCTGGAGGTTCTGTGTGGTTGGTCTTGGAGTGGTAAGGTTAAGATGACACAAAGGTGTTGCTTGCCGTACATATATGAGGATGAGGCCCCTCAACAATGTGGTCTCACTGGTTCTGTTCTCCAGTCAAAATGCACCTCTCCGTAGCCTTGGCTACGTGCTTCACTTCGACAGTTTATGAATCAAAATAATATATATATATATATATAAACATTAAAATGCCTACTAAAATAGTCTTTAGGGAGTTAAGCAGCTGAAAGCAATAAAGGACGATAAATTTTGTTTGAAGTTGCATATGCAAAGGGTTGAGCTTAAATTTACCGCAAGATTCTGTAGGAGAAAAAATTATGAAGGGAAAACCGATGATTTCCAACTTGTGCAACAATAACAGAAGAAATAAACTTAAGTAAAATTGACCCGACCGTGTAGACGAAACAAGGGAAAACGAAAATAGTACCTAAAGACTGTTGAGAAATGTTGTCTGATTCTTGTGAAATGATGTCTTTCTCTCATCGAACCAACTCTCATCGACATAAATGCATCAACAAGGAGATTTTTTCTATCGCCTGCCATTCGCAGTAAATGCATCACCAAACCTCCAATACATAAAAAACAGAGTTGTTGATGTATTTTCCAAACACAAAGAGAACGACATCATTAAATTTTCATTTTTCAGGGTGAATGGATCAGATTACTCTTATCGTCTTGCATCCCTATCCAACATTGCACACCGTTAGAATGATGAACCGTTGTGATTCGTTTGATCGTAGTTCATCGTAATATCCATCGTTCGACATGAAAAGGTGTTGCAAAAACTCATCGTGGGGACGCCTTTGGTATAATTAAACAAAATTATAATAAACAACTGAAATGAAACTTCTTTATAAAATTAATTAAATTAATCTGAATTTTAATAAAGAGTTGAATAAAACTACTCTTTCTAAAATTAAAAATAAGATATTCTACTATAGCTAAACTTAAATAAACAAATAAATAAAGAAAAGGCTAAGATTAACTCTATATTGATCCTAACTCTACTTTAAACTAATATGATTCTTTTATTTTCTTAACTAATTGAGTTTTGTTTTTAATGAAATTAGACAATTAAATGATATTTTTTGTTTTTGCTAACATTAGAATTATCTCTTACTCTTTAACGAAAACCCTAACCTCTTACAAATTCTTATTGCAATTTCATGTTCATCAAATATACAAGACTTTTTATTATTGATTTTGATATAACTGATATCCTATTTATTAATGCAATTTCGTCATGAACCATACAAGACTTTTTATTGACTTTGATGCGACTGATATCCTATTCATTAATGCAATTTCGTGTTTATGAAACTTAAAGACTTTTTATTCACTTTGATACAACTGATATCCAAGTCTTTTGTCCAGCCATTCCTATCTCCACCGGCTCAAAAGACTTGACTGACAGTCGTAGAATCTCTTAAAAAGTCTTGAGTGGAAAATATATCAATATCTGTAAGTTTTGAATAACGTACGAGCTACTTCCTGCCGTGAGCAGTTGCACCTGCACAGAATATGGTTTAAGGAAAATACGATGCAAAATGACTTACAAACTTACAGGTGTATTTTTCTTTTCATTATTCGACTTCATTGAATAGTCGGAATCATGGACTCACAGACAACTTTTGAATTCATTTACGTTAGATCGACGACACTTCTTCAGCCTGTTCGTTTCACTATTCAAATTTGAAACTTCTTTGTCTTCATATTATCAAAGGTAATGTGATATTTAAGAGAAATACAAACGTTATCATTATCCGTAGTCAATAATTAAAAAAAATTGGGCACTTATTTTACACCAGAAAAAGGAAATCGTCATTTGCTAGCTTTAAATTGAAACATATAATATATAACATATTAGTTGAGTCAGATGGCTTTATAATTTCTTGTTGTAGTAGCAATCTTTTTAGTTTTTACAACAGATAAGGTAGTAATTTATTTAGTTTTTACAACAGTTAAAGATATCAATTTATTTTGTTGTTAACAACAGTTAAGGAAATAGTCAAATTTTTTAATGTTTTAAGATAAAATTTTAGTTTTAAAAGGTAAAATATAATAAAAAGAATTTAATACACAATCAAAATCTATACTATTAATTAATTCAAAATTGTTAATGATGAAATATTTTATACTAAACTTTCAGGTAACACTAATATATTATAAGATTTGTTTTTGCATGTCAATAGAATCTATATGAATGCTATATAAAATGAAGAACTAAATTAATTACATTGTAACAACCCAATTGAACTACTAGAAAATGAGCTCATCATTTCAACTATAATTTAATTCCTCTCAAATTATCTACACTAAGGAAATGCGATCTAATGATAGTAATAATTTCATGTTGTAAGTTATTATGAGATTTTTATGGATTCAACATTCTAGAGTTCACAGAGTGAAAGATGAGGTAGAAGATGACACAGTAATACCTTTGCTCAATACTCTTGCATATCAAGTGATTCTATCCTCGCAAAACAATGGTTTTAAGTAAGTGTAGTTATAATAAAAATATTAAACAAAACTTTTATTATAGATATAGCCTTGGATGGTGTTGCTGCCATGTTTTCAAATGGAAAAAAACCATCTTTATGTAGTGTTTAAGAAATATTAGACGTGGAATGCATATTTTTTAATAGTTTTCTTGTTTCATATTTCTAGTGTAGTTAAGAGTTTACAATTAGTATTAGTAATTTCATTTTTATGTTCACAATTAAAAAAATAAAATAAAATTTTGTCTAAAAAATAATATATTTTATATTTTTTAAATTAAAATATAATATATATATTTATATCAAGACAAAGTGAGTTATAATATATAAATATTAATAGTTTTTTATTTCGTATTACAATAAAAAATAAAGACAATAAAATATTAATTAAAGAATTATCTTGTTATTTACATTAAAATGTTTAATATTAGAAGACTTATTTAAAAATAAATATAAAATATATAGTTTATCTTTTTCATAGTCTTCACTTCACTTAAATCCATAACTATTGTATGCATTAGTTTTTTTTTTCTTATTATCATATATATTTAGTACTTCTAAATTGAAGCTAATGAAGTTATGTCTAACATACAAAGATCAAATGATTTAGAAGGTACCTCCATACATATATTTATAACTTCTTCCTAATGGGTCCCACTTAAGATTTATATTAGCAACAAACTCTTGATTGTTTGAGGGATTCAAAATCCTAAACAACCTCAAGAAAGCATTTGTCCTAGTTCAATTTCAATATTAGGAAATAATGACACTTCTATTGGTTTGTTTTTATGTCTTGCCTTAGGAAATGTATATTGAAACCAAATAGAGTGTTTTTATTCATTATATCCAAACTTATACATATTAAAATACTAGTTCTTAATTCTATCATTGTTGCATAGTTTGACACAACATTACATTACTAATTTTTTTTTTAAATATGTTGTGGTTATGATACTCAAATTTTAAAAATTATGTTATAAAAGATCTTATATTATATTATCTTTGAATTATTGATGTCTTCCTCCTAATAATAGATTTTGAATGTTCAAAGGTAAAATGTAAAATCATAAAGAAAATTGATTATACAAAAAAATGAAAAAACCCTTTCATTTTCATTTAAAAGATATTAAAATATTTCTTTTAAATATCGATGTACACATTTTCACCTTAATTTTTTGTTTCATTCACATTCCTCTTTCTACTCCTACTATAGAGAATATAGTAGCCCTACATATTTTTTGACCTATAGAAATGATAATTACGCCGAAGGCATTTTCTTATTTGAGCTTCACAATCTCATTTTGCCTATGGATGGTTGAAAAGCAATAAGAGACCCTTATTGACTGTGAAACGAATCTCAGCCATCCATCATTTTTTGCCATTTTCGGCTGTTTTTCACCATTTTTCCAGCTGTTTTTCGCCGTTTTTCAGCTTTCCCCGTCGCTACTGTTTTTCCGGGTAGTTTGCTTTCCCCGCCACTCATCATTTTTGCCAGTTCCTTTATTTGCTGCTTCCCCCACCACTATTGTTTTCAGCTCCTCCAAACTCTTCCTCGCAGGTATTGCCTTTCACTTCTCCATTTTGGCGAGCTGTAGCCTAAAAATGCAATAAGGTTTTGACGAGGGTTTTAGAGTATGTTTATCGGTACTAGATTTCTTTATCCATTAGGGTTACGCTAATGATTATTAATTATCCGTTAAGACTAGTTAGAGATAAATATCTGCATCAAATGAATTACACTATGGTACAATTGCATCCTTGAGAATGGAGCCCGCTTGGCTGTCCACAGTACAATTGTGCGTGTCTATTTACAAACAAATTTTGCATTTCTTTCATCGTATTACAAAAGACTACAAAAACAAGATTGATGGAGAGATAAAACAAACCTGGATGCTTTGTATTTAAGGAATTAATTATATGGGTAGAAGATACGTTTATTAGTTCCTGCCAGTAGGTAGGAATACTTATGCATTCACCCAAAATGCTTTTAACCGGCAGCATCGACCAATCACATTTTTCCATTTAACATATTACTTATTTTTTTGTATAGTTTGAATTTGGAGAGTTATTTTATATATTGGAAAATTAGCATTTATCTATTTTTCTATTCATCCGAGTAGCTTTATAAATCATTTTCGTTTTAAAAATTCAGGAAAATGCGAAGGCATAAATTGATTAAATAAATTTAAGCAAAGGTATAGTTTAAAAGTTGGTGGCTAGAGGTACGTAATCCATGAATGCAGATTAAATGCATTAAAATATCAGGAAAATGTGAGCGCATAAATTGATTAAATAAATTTAAGCAAAGGCATAGTTTATAAAACTGGCGGGTAGACGTACGTAATGCATGAATATAAATTAAATGCATTAAATGGCATCTGGCTCGAGGTGAAGGCACTGGAATGGCTTGGAAACCATGCGTGGCTAGGGTACTTTGGTCATTTAATATAGAGTTAAGTCACTTGCTATGCATCTGTATTACTTTCTGTGTGTTGTTTTTGTGTTCTGTAAGCGCCTGTTCTGAGGAAGAGTTTGTGGCAACTGAGCAGGAGATGTTATAGTTGCAGAGTCCAGACCCAGAAACGAGTTACTTGAGGTGATAATTTGTTAATTTTGAGATTTTCGTTACATTAAAGTGCATAGCGAAGCTGTATTTATAGTGCTCTATTGTGTGGCTGAGCAAGGTATTTTGTAGTTGCAGAGTGGCACACTGGACAGTGAGAGACAAATTGCTTGAGGTCAGAAGAGGTAAGTTTTTGTTGTTTTCTTCTATTTGATATGAGAAATGCAAGTAGGGTTTCATAGTGCTTTAAGGCATTCTTATACTTTGATTATAAATTTGTATTTAAAACTAGTTTTAGTATTATCTATTCAAATTTCTTGTTGAAATGCGAAGGTTTCATTTGCGTTTGATAGGAATTATGTAGAAATCCTCTTGTCCATTTTACTTCATGCATGTGAGCCCTATAAAGTTTGTATATTTTTTATTACTGCAAAGTGGTCTCATAAAGAGTGCTTTGGAACCAAAATTATGTCAACGTGTGTGATAATGATAGCTCTCGAACAATGAGTCGACAGTGTGTTGCTTTGAGCTTTTCAGTTGTCATGAAAGCATAAAGGATAGAGGGATTCTGTTAAAAGTCATGGTTGTTTTCCTCATAGGCATAAACTCGTATTTTAAACTACTTTTAGTATTATCTATTCGAATTTCTTGTTGAAATGCGAAGGTTTCATCTGCGTATGATAGGAATTATGTAGAAATCCTCTTGTCCATTTTACTTCATGCATGTGAGCCGTGTAAAGTTTGTATATTTTTTATTACTGCAAAGTGGTCCCATAAAGAGGGCTTTGGAACAAAAATTATGTTAACGTGTGCGATAATGAGAGCTTTTGAATAATGAGGTGACAGTGTGTTGCTTTGAGCTTTTGCGTTGTCATCAAACCATAAAGGATAGAGGGATTGTGTTAAAAGTCGCAGTTGTTGTCCTCGTAGGCATAAATGCAAATAATGTGAGCATAGAGAATGTAGTAGAAACCTATTTTCTGCCAGCAAGCATTTAAATTCTGTCATATGTCATGGTTATTGTTCTCATAGGTAGACATGTAAAATACGAAAGCATTTATAAGGCAAGTGAACTGTTTTACAAGACTCCTCAGGGAAATGGGGCTCCGGGGAATGCAATTAGTATTAAATCTAAACACCTTGAAATTCACATGTTAACTTTGGTATTTTTATGGAGTTGGTAGCTTTGATTTGGTATTCTTTTATCTGATATCTAATTAATTAGGTGGCTGTTAACTAGTCTTTAAATACATAATAATAAAAAGAAAGAAATAATTATAAATATCCTTGTGGACATTTAAATAATGGGTTGTCATTTGTACTTGCATGTAGATGGATTAAGCACTGCTTTTGATTGGAAGAAAAGAGGTGGTGTAGCGGTTTAGCTGTGGAAAATTCTTCAAGAAAAGAGTACAAGGTGAGTTTCTAGAATGAACCTTCTCCTTTGTTTACAATTGCATATAGTAGACAAAGAAAAAGGTTAATTCAATATTCTCACTATATTGATTGTACTTGTAGTCATATCGTTGCTTTTGTTACAAAGACAATCTTTACAAATGGGTATTGTGAGTGGCATATGCTATATGCTATTTCATATATTGGAAAATTAGCATTTATCTATTTTTCTATTCGTCCGAGTAGCTTTATAAATCATTTTCATTTTAAAAATTTGGGAAAATGCAAAGGCATAAATTGATTAAATAAATTTAAGCAAAGGTATAGTTTAAAATTTGGCAGCTAGAGGTACGTAATCCATGAATGCAGATTAAATGCATTAAAATATTAGGAAAATGCGAGCGCATAAATTGATTAAATAAATTTAAGCAAAGGCATAGTTTATAAAACCGGCGGGTAGACGTACATAATGCATGAATATAAATTAAATGCATTAAATGGCATCTGGCTCGAGTTGAAGGTGCTGGAATGGCTTGGAGACCACGTGTGGCCAGGGTACTTTGGTCATTTAATATAGAGTTAAGTCACTTGCTATGCATCTGTATTACTTTCCGTGTGTTGTTTTTTTGTTCTATAAGCACTTGTTCTGAGGAAGAGTTTGTGGCGACTGAGCAGGAGATGTTATAGTTGCAGAGTCCAGACCCAGAAATGAGTTACTTGAGGTGATAATTTGTTAATTTTGAGAGTTTTGTTACATTAAAGTGCATAGCAAAGCTATATTTATAGTGCTCTATTGTGTGGTCGAGCAAGGTATTTTGTAGTTGCAGAGTGGCACACTGGACAGTGAGAGACGAATTTCTTGAGGTCAGAAGAGGTAAGTTTTCATTGTTTTCTTCTATTTGATAAGAGAAATGCAAGTAGGGTTTCATAGTGCTTTAAGGCATTCTTATACTTTGATTATAAATTCGTATTTAAAACTAGTTTTAGTATTATCTATTGGAATTTCTTGTTGAAATGCGAGGGTTTCATCTGTGTTTGATAGGAATTATGTAGAAATCCTCTTGTCCATTTTACTTCATGCATGTGAGCCTTGTAAAGTTTGTATATTTTTGATTACTGCAAAGTGGTCCTATAAAGAGGGCTTTGGAACCAAAATTATGTCAACGTGTGTGATAATGATAGTGTAATGCCCCTCCACACTGTGTATCGTTGTTGGTGATACCTAGCTGTGTGCCTTGTTTAATTACCTTGTTTAGATAGAAAACATCAAATCAAAGTCATGAAGATAATTTAATAGAAGTCTTTTATGATGGATGAATAAATTAAAAAAATAATGTTAAAGTGATTGTTTGATTTTAATAAATTAAACTTTATGATAAATTCTTTTATAATTAATGTCATAATAAAATGAAATTTTGAAGTAAGAAAATAGAATATTAAGGTGATTTATAAATGAAAAAGTATTTGGAAATTAAACATTAAAAAAAAGATTAATTAACAACTTATAGTTGAAATAAATTAAAATGATAAAACATGAAATAAAATATTGAATTGGAAAACTAAACAACTACAAATAGAAACAAATTAATGTGGAAATAACTAAGTCAGTTTTATTCTAATTTGTGTCATGGTAGTCACCCAATGCATGTAGTCGCAAAATTTACGTAATTGGCTAAAAATAAACAAAAAGAAAGCAGGGAATCTTTCTTTTTGAAATAATTGCCTTTTTATGGGCTTTTTATGATTTGAGATTTTTTTTGGAAATAATTGCCTTTTTTTTTTTTGGGCTTTCATGAACATAAGGGGGGTGGGGCGGAAAAACTGGGGAGAATCATCACCGTAAATTTTCCTCTAGTTCTGAAAAAGAAATTTTTTCCCACAAGCCTAAGAAGCTTGGATTTTGGGAGGTATTGGCAATCTGGCAGAGGTGGGGTTTCAGAAGAGCTGGAGGCTCTAAGCGAAAGTTGGAGGAAAAATTTGAATCGCATCCAGAAATTCAAAGCTGACAAATCATTTAGCTCAGCTATTTCGTTACTCCAGGTTTCATTATCAACCTTTAATTTTAATGCTCAAATAGAAATGAATAATGCAATTGTGTTGTCTGAAACAAAACGAATGTTTGAAATTGAGTTGTGTTTATTTCATATGCTTTATACTACCCTGTGGTTATACCGTCGCTATCTCTTAACAAATATATATTAACTTAGATACCTGCTGGTTTTTATCTCATGCATGCATAAATACTCCATGTACAATAACAGTTTCAGGTCAGGATCTATTAGGCGACTGAGATAGGCGTGTAAGCAATTAAATGTTTATCTTATACTACAGAATTAAGCATCAAAAATAAAATAAAATAAAAGATTCATCGATTCCCTTTACATTGCCATCTCTAGATAGTCTCCATGCAAGTTTCTGCGTCGCTCTGTACCGTCTAACTCCTTAAATGGACCTTCATTCTTATACCGCGGCTTCATTTCTTTTGTCATCGCCCAGATCTTATGTTCTAGCAAGTTATATTGTGATTGAAGCCGTTGCTTTGTTTTATATGAACATATAAATATCTCCTTTCAAACTAGGTCGCTGTCTTATACCTGTTGATTCTTCTCTCTGCCCACTTTAAAATTTAAGAGAAGATCGCTACCTTATCTCTCTCCTGGCGCCGACCCTGCCTAATTTAATGGAATGGTTATGTGTTATTTTAGCTTCTGCGTATTTTAGTTTCTTTAGCCTTCGATTTACCCACCCCTCTATCCATTGAATAGCTGACTCTGTAGTTTGTCTAAAATCACCTTCTTCAACCGCTATAAGTATTTAGACTGTCATCAGTGATATGCCTATATTTATCAATGGATAACCACTATATTAAATCTAAAATTTTGATGGCAGTGAGACATTTTGCAATCTATCTTTGAATCTTTTTATTTCTGCACTTGCTGCAGATAAAGAGATTCACCAATCAGCATTGGTGCATAGAAAATAAATAGATAAAATTAAAAAAATAAAATAAAAATCCCATTGTCAATATCCTGTGCTAGAGTTTTCCTCTCTCTCCATCTTGTTCTTTAACAGCTCCATGTCCCTTCATGACTCAAACACCATCTGTTCAAGGTAGTCTGCACCACTTATATATGTATATATCGTCCACACAAGTGCGCACTCAAAATTGCAGATATTATATATATATATATATCCTATAAGTATAGATATGCTTCTAAACGCACACGGACACGCTCACTCATGTTCCAAGACGTTCCATTGAATAGGGAAAAGTAAATGGGAAATAACAAGATCATAAAAATGTCTACATGACAAAGCATAAATATGTTTATATATAACATTGCACGTATAACTCTTATGTAAATGATTAATAGTAGCTTGGTGCAAATATTAATATAGAAATTAAGTTCTTAAAGTCTTTTAAAGGAAAGCAAAGTCAACGTGGAAATCCTTAATTTATGACATCCCTTAAATAGAAATTAAGTTCTTAAAGTCTTTTAAAGGAAAGCAAAGTCAACGTGGAAATCCTTAATTTATGACATCCCTTAAATAAATAAATTTAAAGGGAGTATATTTCTCATGTTTTTACTTTAAGGAATCTTTTAAACTAAATAGGATCCCGTTAGATTAACTCCTTTCTAGGGAAAAGTAAATAATATGCTAAGTAGGTAGGAATAGTATAAATAATTGTATATGTTTCCTTTTTAAGCTTTCAATTCTTTTAAATTACTTTTAAGATAAATTACTTTTAGGGTAAATTAAATATGTAAAATTTGTGATATAAGGAATGGTGGGTTGGTTGATTAAATTATTTATTGAGTCTAATAAATATATGTACTATGTCTATTCTTTTATGCAGTTGGGTATTATGAGCATTCTCTGAGTAAATATTTAAGTAAAATTTAAATATTAAGAAATATATAAGTTCATATATGTGATGTCTTTATGCTTGTGGTCTTGTTACCTTATATGATTATAAATTAATTAATATCTAGAAGAAAATTAAGTATTAAGAAACATGTAATGAATCTAGATTTAATAAGGATCTGTATTTCACAAAAGGTGGAATGTTGGCGTCTTTTGTTTATTATGTACTCATTGAGTGATTTGTTTAAGTTTTGAAGGATCATGAATGAAGAATTTTTTGGGATTGTTTTGGGTATTGTAAAATCTTCGTGTAAGTGAATATTAGAGAATCTTCCAGAGGCTAGGGTGAAATGTTCCCTTGATGGAAAATTTGAATCATTTTGATATTTGGAATCTATGTTGTTTTTAGATGGTCGCTAGTCTTGCACAGGGTGGATATCATTATGTTTGGTACTTTGGTATATGTGAGCGGGAAGGAATTATGCCTCTCCATGTGACTTTGATTTGAGTTTTGTGATTGTGCAAGTGGCTTTGCGCTTGATTTATTTGGTTTCCTAGTTGTCAATAGGGGAGTGGCTCTCAGTGGGGGTCCGACACACAAAGGGGTGCCAGGGTAACTCACTAAGAGTATAATCAAGTGATAATCTAACAAATTAATTAGGGGGAATTGGGTAGTTAAAACACTAATCAAGAGAAGATAATGCCTCGCTCATGGCTCAAGTGCTCGTATAGGCTTGAGATGAATCGAGAAGGCCTAGAATGGCAAGGCCAACTACCTGGTCCATTTGGAAGGTAAGTTGGTCCCGCATAGTTTGTATGGGGGTCCGGCGGCTGGTAAAGGCAGCCAGGGTAACCCAAGATGGGGGTCCGGTAGCCTAGGAAGGTTACGCCAGGGTAACCCATAGCAATTATCCGATGACACTCACTTCTACGACAAATTTGTGGTTCCTTGGTTCTCACATCCCCTTTGTTGATTTTGTGCCTCTGGAAGTGTTTGTAGGTTACTGTTGTTGTTCCATGTTTGTTCATCATTGTCGACCTTCTGTTGTCATACACCTTTGGTCCATTTGTGACGTATTGTCGTTAATGTTTGTACCATTTGTTCTTGTATGTCAAGTTATCCTTTTTACATGTATATATTCCATCATTTGTCAATGTTGGTGGGAACCTTTGCTATCTCCTAGCATGGGGGGTGGGCCTTCGTGTTCCACATGGTTGGGTGGAACGTGTTTCAATCTCCATTGGGTTTCCTTCTCCTGTGCATGTCGTGATGACTTCTCTTGATCTGTGGACTACAACATTGTACCGGCCTTCAGGATTTGTTATACTTGTATTTGTATTGTACCACATTGATGTATCATGTTTCATTTTATGATGTTCACATCTCACTGGAAATTGGGAGATAACTTTATTTAGAATGTAAATGTATTGATGTATCAGATGAAGAACACTACTATGTATTGGACTAGACTAGTTGGCATTACATTTGTAATTAAATGATTTGAATCAATTTAATTCCATGTAAATATGTTATGGTTGTACTTTATTGTTGATTCAAATAAATGGAATATTTTGATGCAATTTTCGTAATGATGTTAGTACTTGATTATTGTAATGTTTCTTTATGATTTCATGTTAATTTTTAGATGGGTGAAAAGTATTGATGTCATGGACCCTAGAGGTATTAGTCTAGAAAACTTAATATTAATGCTAATTGCATACAAGTGAATGTTGCACCTTTCAAAAATAAAATAAAAAAATGTTCTGCCTTAGGTTGTTAGCGTGTGTCCTCTAGGGTACGTGGCGGGGCATTACAGATAGCTCTCGAACAATGAGTCGATAGTGTGTTGCTTTGAGCTTTTCGGTTGTCATGAAAGCATAAAGGATAGAGGGATTCTATTAAAAGTCATGGTTGTTGTCCTCGTAGGCATAAACTCGTATTTTAAACTACTTTTAGTATTATCTATTTGAATTTCTTGTTGAAATGCGAAGGTTTCATCTGCGTATGATAGGAATTATGTAGAAATCCTCTTGTCCATTTTAATTCATGCATGTGAGCCTTGTAAAGTTTGTATATTTTTTATTACTACAAAGTGGTCCCATAAAGAGGGCTTTGGAACAAAAATTATGTTAACGTGTGCGATAATGAGAGCTTTTGAACAATGAGGCAACAGTGTGTTGCTTTTAGATTTTGCGTTGTCATCAAAGCATAAAGGATAGAGGGATTGTGTTAAAAGTCACGGTTGTTGTCCTCGTAGGCATAAATGCAAACAATGGGAGCATAAAGAATGGAGTAGAAACCTATTTTTTGCCATCAAGCATTTAAATTCTATCATATGTCATGGTTACTGTTCTCATAGGTAGACATGTAAAATACGAAAGCATTTATAAGGCAAGTGAACTGTTTTACAAGACTCCTCAGGGAAATGGGGCTCTGGGGAATGCAATTAGTATTAAATCTAAACACCTTGAAATTCACATGTTAACTTTGGTATTTTTATGGAGTTGGTAGCTTTGATTTGGTATTCTTTTATCTGATATCTAATTAATTAGGTGGTTGTTAACTAGTCTTTAAATACATAATAATAAAAAGAAAGAAATAATTATAAATATCCTTGTGGACATTTAAATAATGGGTTGTCATTTGTACTTGCATGTAGATGGATTAAGCACTCAGAAGTCACAGTATATGTAGCGTGTAAGCTAATAGGTCCATGTGACATTTCAGTCAAGTTAAAGTAGTTAATTCCATATTTGTCATTTATCCTTGTTTCATTAGATAACTAGTTAATTAGGTAACTGTTAATTAGTCTTTAAATACACAGTAATTAAGAGAAAGGAAAAATTACAATTATCCTTGTGTACAGTTTACCTAGTTATCAAATTCAAGGTACAAACATACAAAGCAAACAACAATTTGAGATTTTGTAGTTGGAGAGCTTAGACTGAATGCTTAGGAAGTTAGAAAATTGTATCTTGGGGTTATAAAAAACTATGTCAAATATGTTTTAGAATTCAAATTGCAATTTTTCCATAAAGCAGTCAAGTAATATTCCTTGATAAAATAATTTTAGGCTTCGTGCAAAAGAGCAGTTAAATTCATTGCTAGAAGATTTTGTGGTGCATTAACCTATGGCAACTAGTTTGTGTAGATAATCTGAGTTGCATTTATACTTGTGTCTCTTGAATCTAAAAAATGCTTGCTAGTGTTTCAATTGTTTTGGCTATTAGTATCCATCGCAGTGGGAGTACTATATATTGCAATTGTAATTTTGGGAGTTGTTTGCATTTTGGTCATTTCCTTGAGCTTTATTGCTATTTTTTTAGAAAAAACAAACAAATGGTCTTTGTTTTCTAATCAAAGCTTATTACATGGTGCAATGCTTTTGATTGGAAGAAAAGAGGTGGTGTAGCGGTTGAGCTGTGGCAAATTCTTCAAGAAAAGAGTACAAGGTGAGTTTCTAGAATGAACCTTCTCCTTTGTTTACAATTGCATATAGTAGACAAAGAAAAAGGTTAATTCAAGATTCTCACTATATTGATTGTACTTGTAGTCATATCGTTGCTTTTGTTACAAAGAAAATCTTTACAAATGGGTATTGTGAGTGGCATATGCTATATGGTTCATAAAAATTAAGCAATTGGGGTTCAAAAGTAGATCTTCGTTGCAATAACATGATATAAAAAATGCAATTATTATCCAATCAATTCCTTTGGTGGCTAATTGCACTTTATAATTTAAACCTAGTCTTTTTTATTTGAAGAGTTTGATTCTGAATCCATATGCATAGTTTGATTAAGACTTTTGGCTAAAGGTGCATAATTCATTGATGCAAAATTAATGCATTGAATGGCATCTGACTAAAGGCGAGGCTCTTTGGATTGCTAATTAGTCTTTGAATATATAACAATTAAAAGAGATAAATAAGTATAATTATCCTTGGCCACATTTCACATTTTGACCTTTCAATCAAAGTCAATTAACAAAGTAGCAGTTAGACCTAAAGAAGGTTCAAGGACTATGCTGATAGAAAATCATATTTTGGACAATGGCTAGACAATTTGTTGAAATTGCTTCAGAAACTTTGAAGCAAATGCATTTTTCCTTCTGTTTACTTTCATTATACATCTTAAATGGAAGTTGGGTTTTGCATTGTTGCAATGCATTTGGATACTTTGATTATAAAATCATAGTTTAGATCATTTTAAGTGTTATTGATTCGAATATTTCCTTGAAATACCAAGGATTCATCTGAGTCTTGGAGGCAATGTACAACTGTCCTACAAAGACAGCTTTGGAACCAATGAGCTGTCATCAAGGATAGAGGAATATTGTCAAATATTGTGGTTATTGTCCTCATAGGCACACATGCAAAATATGGAAGCATATAACAATTAAAAGAGATAAATACGTATAATTATCCTTGGCCACATTTGACATTTTGACCTTTCAATCAAAGTCAATTAACAAAGTAGTAGTTAGTGTAACACCCCTCCGTTTTGGATAGTTGGATCGACAGTGTTTTCTTGGTAATGCTTGATTATGCTTATGATGTGACTGTGAACTTAGTGATTATTTAATCATGAACTGTTTAGTGATGCGCATGTTATATTATAAGGTGACGATTGTGTCTGAACATGCTTTGACTTTGGAGCTTGATTACTTATGATCATGATTGATTAAATGATGTGGAAGCTATATGTTGATGTGATGCTCTCTTATTCTGATGTTATCTTATGACATGATTTGGAGTAACTTAGAAGATACCTGATAAAATGATGTTGTATGCTATTGATCATATCTTTGATGTTAAATGCGTCAGTTAGTGATATTGTATTGGTGAAAGGGATGGATTGTATCACTCGCTTGCGAGCGCCCTACAATCTTGAGATTCCCTCTTCACGGTGTGTTGGATCATAATATACATATATATCTTGCATGTTCGACATGTTCTTTGTTGCAGGTTGCGGGTACACGACATCAACTCCACCTGGCTTCACAGGTTTGAGCGTGTCCATTTACCAACGGTAATTGATTGGGAGATAGTAGCTAGGTTTTTTGAGCCAAGTCGTCACCCTAGGCATAGCGTGTTATCAGGTTGTCGTCGGGGTCAGTTGTTCTATCTTGGTCAGTTTCCCCTTGAGTGTTTATTTAATTTCAAGTTTAAAGTTTATTAAATGACTTGCATAGCTTAATTGATGATTAAATGCGTTTAGTTGCAATGTTGAAATGAGATTTATTTATTGATTTATTTATTGAAATTAATAAAATAATGATTGGGTTATTGATTGATTTGATTAATTAATAAACTAGATGTAGTTTATTAATTAATTAGATTAATAGTGGATATAGTCTAAAAGATGATTTAATCTATTTAGTTTCGATAATTAAATGCAATTTATCTCGTTTGTTAATTGGGTTTAAATCAATTAAATAATTCTTTAAGTTACTAAGGAATTGAATTATTTAATTAATTAGATTGAGTTATCAATTGATTTGTTTATTAATGAATAATTTTGAATAAAGGAATTATATTGTTTTTATTGAATATCTGATTTAAATTATAAAGGTAATGGAAATCATATTTGAGATTGATTTAAAGGAGATTATGAGTTTACATGAGAATTATATTTGAAATTTAAAAGTGTTTTAAAATTTAAAAATAGAAAAGCCTTTTAATGAATTAAAATTAGGAAATGGGCTTTTGAATTAAAAATTAGATAGTGGGAATTTTAGGGCTTTCTTTGACCAAAATTGAATAAAACCCTATATTTTTTTAAAAAAGAAAGGGGGGCTCTCATGAAGGGGGATGCTTGCAATTGGAAAAAAAAATTGGAGGCTATGGTTTTGTTTGAAATCTTGAAGGAGGGCTTGGAATTCTCCATGGTTGAAAGCTTCCCAAATTTGGAGAAAACACAAGGTACTATCATTTTCTCTCCTCTCCCTCTTCTCATTTTGCTTGGTTGAAAACTTTAGCTTTAGATTCCTTGAAAAATCCAAAGGAAAAGCTGTCAAATTTGTTAAATCTCTAGTTAGATTTGAAAATAGGAACTTAGAAAGTTTCAATTGAAGAAATTTAATTTCTTGGTTGTTTTGGAAAAGAAAGCCCAGAAATTCATCATGTCAATTTTCAAATCTTCCTCCTCAATCTTTCCTCAAGAAAAATTTGCCCAATTTGGGCTGTGGGATGATGTGTTTGTTTATAAATGACCATTTATATAATTTTGCATACAACCTTATGCATATGAGAGATTGTTTTTTTTAAAATGACTATGAAAAAACTCCGTTCTGGTTTTTACCAGACGTAGGGTTTGTTTTTTTATTTTGTTTGGTTTCATTTTTTTAGTGGGCGAAGTTATTTGTTTTAATAAAAAAATAAAAATAAATTTTATTTTGGTGGGGTGGGGAGACCAACCCCCACCACCACAGCTGCTGCCGCCGCCGCCAAGAGCCGGCACTGTGTGCTCGGCACACAGCCCCGCCGCCCGCAGGCGACGGTCACTGTGTGCGAAGCACACAGTTCCGCCGTCGTTGGCGACGGATGCTGTGTGCTTTGCACATAGCCCCGCCGCCGTGGGTGGCGACAGGCGGTGGGCGGAGCAGACAGCCCTGCCGGCCACGAGAGGCAGGAGGCTGCGGGTTAGGGCTTCGGCCCTTTCCCCTGGCTTTTCAAAAAAATAAAATAAAATAAGGGTTAATAAAATTTGAATTTGGGGTTATTTGTATGTTAATGTGTGAAGTTATATGTATATTTTATAATATATATAAATATATTATAAAATATAATATTATACTATTATAATATTATATATGTATAACATATTTATATGTTATTAGAATATATATATATATATATATATATATATATATATATATATATATATATATGAATATAATATTTTAATTAAATAAATTATGAATTATGAAAATTTAAAAAGGGAGTTAAATTTAAACTTTAAATAATTTATTCTTATGCAAATAAAGTAATATTATATCTAACTGGTATTTTATTGGGCATAACAAAAGGATGTAAATGAATAGTTGAAATTTTATAATGATCATGGGGTTATTACAATTGAAGAAATTGACATTTTTATAAATAGCCGTAAATTTCAAAAGAAGTGAATCTAAGCTAACATTTAGATTTATATTAAAGTCATATTTCATTTATGCAAAATAATAAGGAATAAAACTTGGGAAATCTTGGAATCCTAAATGATCCTTTAGGGGTACACATATAGATGAGAATATAACTTACTCTAGGATGATTATCGCATTAGTAATGAAGAAATGAAAGTTGATGTTGATCATTTGTAGAATATTGAATTCGTCTGATTTATTTATTTAATCCATATGGTAATATAGATTAGGTGATTTGATTAACGCTTAGTTAAATCATCGATGCGAATTTGAATTCAAGATTAATTTATTTCCCCTAGATGTCTATTTAGCAAAACGTTCTAAGTATAGAAGACAATTGAGAAACTTAGGGTTAATGAATGTCTTAGTTCATACTGATGGTTATGATCTTTAACTATGGAACAAAATTGAAGAGCTTAGGATTAACGAACGATTTATTTGTCAAATGTTGAATTATTGATAATTTGATTTGGATTAATTTTAGATCGATCAAGTAGAGATGTATTATCGGACTAAAATTCTTTAATATCGGCAAGAGGGCATATGCATTACTATTTAGTATAATTGATTGGAATATATTGTGTTCAAGTAGAAATGAGTTTTAGTTGATTTATTTAATGTTGAGTTGAAATTGAAGATTGATTTGTTGATCTAAATGTTATTATCAAGATGTTTTAATTATAGAATATAATGACAAAACTTAGAGAAAGGAAGGACTTATTATTTAATCGAAATGTTTTGTTAATCAAGTAATTTTATTTACAGTACATGATTGTGAGTCATAGAGTGATTGATTGGTCTATTCCATTTCAATGATGTTATCTATTAAATGTCTTGGTTGTAGTATATGAAATTTCGAGTATGTGATATGTTCTTTGCATATTTCTTGTCGTGAAAGAAATGGGTTCGATTGTTTGGATAAATGCAAGTCATGTAACTGTGTTTGACTAGGTTTAGGAAACCCGAACATTAGTTTACTTAACTATCCGAAATGCTTGTAGTGTTATAATGTTGGTCCTCAATGTTGGGAGAATAGAGGCAATGTTGAAGTCTTCCAGATAGGAGTTCATGTATTGGTATCATGGGATTGTAGTACATGAGTCATTTTTGTTGTGCTATGGGAAAATGTGTATGTGACCCATGTCATTTCACCCAGTTTTCACGTACGGGTTTTGTAATTGGTGCCTCCTTGGGAATAGGGGAAGGTTTTGTATTATGTGTCTCCTTGGATGGAGTGGTTTTGTTTTGTTGTTTTCCTCTAGTGTTTGGAGAGGATCTTAACCTTGTTACCTCCTTGAATGGAGAGGTTGTGTTTAATTGGATACCTATTCTGGTTAGTACCGTGTGTGTTGTCTTAGGAGAGTGGCTTGCAATGGGTGCCGGCACACAAAGGGGTGCCAGGATAACCCCTTGTAAGTTGGTTAATTCAGAGATAACTAAATAAACTTTTAGAAGTTTAGGATGCATCAAACATTAAATAAGATTAAGTATGCCTCACTCATGGACCCAAGGGCTTGTTGTAGACTTGGGATGAGACGAGAAGGCCTGGAATGGCAAGATCATCTATCTCATCTTTACGAGAGGTATTTGGTTCCGCATGAGTAAGCATGGGTGCTGGGAATGTGGTAGAGGCTACCAGGATAACCCGTGTAGTGGGGGCCGGGGCCTAGGAAGATTCCCAGAGGATATCCCTTGACGAACTATGCGATGACACTCTTCCTAAGTCAACAGTTTGTATACATTTTATGTGATACTCTTGATCTATTATATGTCTGGAAGCAATGTAACCTGTGGCAATGTTGTGTGAGTCGTGCCTAGAGTTGTACGTGTGACCGTTCAGTCATGTGGAGAGGTCTTGCATTTATTTTGTATCAGTTTTGTGTGGCCCATGTCTAGTGGTGGATGGTCTTGTGTAGGAATTCCTGGTTACTATCTCCTAGCACGGAGGGAGTGGAACCTTTTGGATTCCACGTGGTCAGGTGGCGTGCATCTTAAATCCATTGGTTCTTCTTCATGTTCGTGTGTTCGTGATTTCCAGCTGGAGAGCTTGTGGGAACCAGTCTCTTCTCATGCCTTGTTCTCTCAGTTCTTATTGTACTTTATTACCCCTCTGATGTTATCGAGGTGGAGTCTGTAATATGTAATCATTTTGTTGGAATTACCTCATTCGGGGAATGGGTGTTGTAATCTTATTGTTTAAATATTGTTAATTGAAATCTCTTGGCATTTCTTATCCTTTGTTGTAAGTTATCTTGTATGGAATGTATGTTGTCTCATTTCCGTAAAGGATTAATGTTTCGATTTATATTAATGTTTGTTGTTGTTGGGTTTAAAGTAATCTTTGTCTCGTGGCCTTAGAGGATGTTGGCAATGTGTATTCATCTTACATGTTATTTGTACAAAAAAAAATAAAAAAAAATATATATTTTTTTTTGGGTACATTTAAGTAGTGAATTGCAACTTCCTCTAGGGTTGCGTGGCGGGGCATTACAGTTAGACCTAAAGAAGGTTCAAGGACTATGCTGATAGAAAACCATATTTTGGACAATGGCTAGACAATCTGTTGAAATTGCTTTACAAACTTTGAAGCAAATGTATTTTTCCTTCTGTTTACTTTCATTGTACATCTTAAATGGAAGTTGGGTTTCGCATTGCTGCAATGCATTTGGATACTTTGATTATAAAATCATAGTTTAGATCATTTTAAGTGTTATTGATTCGAATATTTCCTTGAAATACCAAGGATTCATCTGAGTCTTGGAGGCAATGTACAGCTGTCCTATAAAGATAGCTTTGGAACCAATGACCTGTCATAAAGGATAGAGGAATATTGTCAAATATTGTGGTTATTGTCCTCATAGGCACACATGCAAAATATGGAAGCATATAGAAAGAAAGTGAACTCTTTAATAATCCCATGAAACATAGTCTTTGTATGCATCCATGCATATAGGTTTGCATGTATATATGTGTGCATGTAATTATGTGTATATGAATGCATGTATCTATGTTACCATGTATGTATGTGTGTATATAATAGATTACTATTGCATTTGCTTTAAATTCTTTTTTGTGGATGGTTCCAGCTAGCCATCTAGTCATCTTGTGGTCATTGTACATATTGCTTTTTATATATATGATCTCAATTTCGTAAGTTATTTTCCATATTGGTAAATTGGCATTTATCTGTTTTTGCAACGCATGGGAGTGGATTTTTGAATCGTGTTTGCTTTAAAATGCTCATGAAAATGAAAATGCATAGATTCATTGATGTCTACATGCCTTCATGCATATATGCATATTTATAGGATTTATTGCTATCATGTTAAGGCCACATAAATATTCATTCCCCAAGTCTATGTGGTCATTTGAATACATGCATATATTAAGGGATCTACTGATACATGGATATATGCATCCATGGATACATGAATACATATATATATGTATGCGTGTAATCATGTATGTATGTATACGTGTAAATATGTGTACATCCATGCATGTATGTATGCATCTGTGCATTGAAGCATGTGTGCAGCTATGTGTCTATGTATACATTTTATCCAGCAATCAATGTCAATTAATAAACTAGCACTTGTACCTAGAGAATGTTGAAGGATTGTGCCAGTAGAAAACCATATGCATATCAATATGTTAGAGAGCATGTATCTATGCATAGGTGTGTATTGATGCTAATTGTTCTGAATTCTGGTTGCATGTGATTGCATTAAACAATAAAGAATAAGTGCTAGATAATTGAAGTAAAATGATTCAGTTGGCAGATCAATTTTTTTCAGTCCTTTACATGTTATCTGAGAGTTTTGAACCTTTTTCTATTCATTGGCAGTCTTTGAAGCTTAAATGTCACAGTATATGTAGCATACTACCCAATAGCTCTATCTCACATTTCATTCATGTTGATTTAGGCAAGTTGATATTTCTCATTTACCCTCGTATCGTCTCATATCTAAATAATTAGGCAACTGCAAATTAGCCTTTAAGTACATAGCAATTAAAACAAAGAAATAATTACAATTATCCTTGTGTACATTTGAACTATTAATCAAAGGCAATGAACAAACTAGCCCTAGAAAACCATGTGCGTGTTAATGTGTTGAATAACATGCGTTTGTTCATAGGTGTATATTGATGCTATGAGTTGTGCTTTCTACCATTGTGTAGCGCTTACTATTACTTGTACAACCAAGCCACATGCAAGTAGAATTCATAATTCATGGCATCTAGATACACTCAAGGACAAATACAAATCAAGGTTGTTGGCATCCTAATAAGAAAGATGATGAGATACATCCAATTAATGTATGTCACCACATCTTATTGAATAAAGATGATTTGGTTAGGTAGGTTACATATGAGAATCCTTATTGGTGTGTGTCTAATGCTCTTTTTGAAGACTTGTCAAGAAAATTGCATGCCAATTCTATTAGAAAATAGGTAAAATCAGATTTATTGATTGACTATGATTGATGGATCAAATGTGTACAAGGATAGTTAAATAATTAGGCAGCTGCTAATTAGTCTTAAAGAACATAATAATTAAAACAAAGAAATAATTACAATTATCCTTGTGGACATTTGAACTGTTGATCAAAGGCAATTAACAAACTAGCACTAGAAAACCATGTGTGTGTTAATATGTTGGATAACATGTACTTGTCCATAGATGTTTATGGATACTATGAATTGTGATTCATGTTTGCATGTACCTAATTTAAACATATAATAGTTAGTGCTTGATAATGGAATGAAATGAACTTGGGAAAATGAAAATAGAATGACCCCATGGAATTGGAACATCAATGTTTACATGGCTTTAACATGATAGCAGATTTGTGTCCATGAGACTTATTTGAATCTCAATTTTCATACTGTATGTGGCATGTTAGCTAATTGGCTTAACATGATAGCTTTCAAACAAGTAAATTCAGTGATCAATCAAGCTAATTGGCTGATGAATTAATTGTGTTCCATGGTTAGTCATAGCTAGTTATTAGTCATCTTTATCCTCCAAATAAGTTAAATCAATCTTGCCTACTCACATTCACAGATACACAATCTTTCTGACCATTTTTCCTGCTTTTAATAGAATAGGGGCTTTAGAACAGGATATGTACAATCACCTAAGCATGATAAGATGTGGATTTCTGACAGATATTATGGTTTGAAATGCTATCATGAATATGCATACAAAATATGGAAGCACAAGAAAAACATGTAAGCTGTTTGACAGAATTCCTCGAAGAAATGTTGGCTCTTGGTGTGTAGTGATTGCAAATTATGCAGAGAATTATTTGTCGAAAAAGCTTTTTGCAAACTTCCAAGCAAATCAACTAAATAGCTGATCAAGTTAACTGTGAATCAAGTTACTTGACTAATCAATGAAACTAGTTTATTGATAGATCAATTTTCTTGAATAGTTAATTATAGTTAATTAAAAAACATCTTTATACACCAAATCAATTAAACCAATCATGGCTATTCATATGCAAAAAAGGAATTTCTTGAAAAGGCTTTATAGACAAGGAAGCAAATGCAATTGCTAGGTGCAAACTGAAATTGCAAAACCTTTGCCAACATCTTCCTTTCTGTTTCTTGTGCTACGAATATTCAACAAGTTATAGTTGTCCATATTAATAGTATCCCTTCATCTATGTTGAAGCCATCTATTTAGTCTATTGCTTTTGCTATTTTTTCATGGAAGCTCAAATGTCATAGTATATGTGGCGTGCCAGCTAATAAGTCCATCTCACATTTCGCTCATGACAATTTAGTTTGTCTCATCTCTCTTTGATACACTAATCAAATTCAATTAACAAATAAGTCAATCTTACACTTGACTCATTCAAATTAAGTCAATTCTATCTTTTACTCATTAATGAAATTAACTAATCAGCTTAACAAGATAGCTTTCAAACAAGTTAGGTCAATGATCAATCAAGCTGTTTGACTGATGAGTCAATTGAGTTCAATAGTTAATCATAGTAATAGCAAAAAAATCCTTGTTAGATGATGTCATAGTTGAATTTGCTTTTGTGTGCTTGTCTGCACTTTTGCTATAGCTTGAAGCAATGATGCTTTATGGTTCAAGTATTAAGTGTAATTGGAAACCTTTCTTGATTTAAATTGATTGATTTAAATCTGTTTGGAAACCATAGTTACAGTGGTTCTTGAGGCTCGATGCAAAACAACAATGTAGTTAAAATGCATGGAAAAAGCCTGTAGAGAACCATGGTCACACTTGTGCATTTGGAATTCAAGAACCTCTAATAAATAGTCTGCTAGGTTAATTTGTTTTCAATTAATACTTGTTTCTATTGAATCTAAAAAAAAAAAACTTGCTGGTGTATTTCGGTGTTTTGACTATTAGTATCCATTAAACTATCATTGTCATCCATTGCAATTATAATTTTGGGAGTTGTTTGCACAAATGTGTTTAGATGCATTGTGAAACCCAACTTGCATTACTGTGATAAAACAAAGCAAAATAAATAAAAGTAGCAATTTGTTGCCTTGAGTAACTCGTCTCTTGGTGTTCATTCAATGAGCACAGGAGCTTTTGCTCTGTCACTGTAAACGTCCCCTTTGTATTGATAAAAGCTGTCAGTTTTCAAATCTATGTCTTTGCTTAAATTTATTTGCATATGGAGTAACATTGTTTTCAAATGCATGACTGATAATAACATGTATATTAGAAAACTTTGAATCAAAATACACAAATCATTTAAAAAATAATATTTCCCTCCTTGTCTTATATTGCTACAGATAGAGCTTTTTATTATACCACAAAAGGAGATTCTTACTCCAAACAAGAGGGAATAGAAACATAAGATGCAATTGTTAGCTAGGTCCTTCATTGCTTCCTTCCTATTGGTAGATATCACAGAAAAGCAAAAACCTATTTCTAAGATGACAATGAGTTTAAGGCACTTAAAATAAGTTTGTCTCTATAATATTGCCCACACTTATTTATCCCCAGCAGCTATGTATTGGCTTATGGGTAGATATAATAGTTGAAAATGCTATTGTAGACATATATTCACAATGTGGAAATATAGACAAGATCTAGGAATTGGAAACAAGGAATGCATAGGAGACATAAGCTATGAAAAAAAATGACATGTAGCATAAACAAGTAACAGTTTAAACTCCAATAATCTGTGAAAAAGCTTTTATGAACATTGATTTTTTATCAGATTACTTTTGCAAAATACACGTGCACTGATGCAAAAAGGGTATCTGGTAATTTTGCTATCAATTCATATCATCCAAGAACTGCTTCTGACATAGACACACTTCCTCCTCCATCTGTTTTAGTTTAACAGAATCTGGTCAAGAACTTTATTTTGTTAAATGAAACAATCAGGAATTTGGAAAACAGAAAAAATAATGGATTGTTGAGCTTTCTAATTCATCATGATTTTTCAATTTTTTTACCCCACTTTTACAGCATACTAAATAACAAGCAACTAAAAACAACATTCAGAACTCTACAATGCTCTTGTAGAATGAGAACACAAACAAGTATTCAACAGTGCCTATGCTGTTTACTTTTGCTCCAAACTCTAAAAGAAGGCTCACAAAGTCTTTGTATCTATTTGTTGTTGCAATGTGCTAAACACAGGCTATCAAAAAGATTTGTTATATTGTTCTGAACTCTCAATAAAAAAAGAATCTCCATATTCTACCATCAGAGAAAATGCATTAAAGTCAAAAGAGTTTGAAATTGAAGATAACAAACCTAATAGCACTCACTTGGATAAACTATTTTCTATAGTGCAAATTTTATTGGTTCCTAGCATCAAGGCAGGAATACTCATGCATCCAGTTGCAATGCTTTTAACTGGCAGCATTGGGCAATCACATTTCAGCATTTAACATATTACTTATTTTTTTGTATAGTTTGAATTTGGAGAGCTATTTTTTATATTGGAAAATTAGCATTTATCTATTTTCCTATTCATCTGAGTAGCTTTATAAATCATTTTTTGTTTTGAAAATTTGGGAAAATGTGAACGCATAGATTGATTAAATAAATTTAAGCAAAGGCATAGTTTTAAAACTGGTGGCTAGAGGTACGTAATCCATGAATGGAGATTAAATGCATTAAAATATCAGGAAAATGTGAGCGCATAAATTGATTAAATAAATTCAAGCAAAGGCATAGTTTATAAAACTGGCGAGTAGATGCACGTACTGCATGGATACAAATTAAATGCATAAAATGACATCTGGCTCTAGGTGAAGGCACTGGAATGGCTTGGTGGCCACGCGTGGCTAGGGTACTTTGGTTATTTAATATAGAGTTAAGCCACTTGCTATGCATCTCTATTACTTTGCGTGTGTTGTTCTTGTGTTCTATAAGCATCTGTTTTGAGGAAGAGTTTGTTGCGACTGAGCAAGAGATATTAGAGCTACTGATTCCTAACCCAGAAATGAGTTACTTGAGGTGATAATTTTTTATTTTCCACAGTTTCTTTCCATTAAAGTGCATAATGAAGCTATGTTTCATAGTGCTTTAGTTGGACTATCACTATCACTTTGTGCCTGATGTGTTTGTGCAAGTATGTATGTATGCATGTCTCTATGTGCATATGAATTTATCTATTTGCATATCTATGTAAACATTTGTAGATGCATATATGCATGCGTGCATATGTCTCTAGATATATCTATGCATATATGTATTTATACATATATGTGTGTGTGTATAGATGCATCTATGTGTACATGCATGCATGCATATGGATGCATATATGTTTATGTCCATACATGCATTTATGTGTGTCTACATGGATGTATCTGTACATATATATACATATGTATACATACATGTGTGTGTCTATATGTCTTTTCTAGGAAAGAGTTTACAGTGACAGGGAAAAGGTTGTCATGGTTCCAAAAAGGGCACCTGTAGACAAGTTACTTCAGGCAATAAATAGTTATATTCATTAGTTCTCTTTTATTTTAGAGTCCATAGGCAGATTGGCTTTCACAGTGCTGAGCCTACGCTAATCTACATAGACTAGTTCCTCGGATGAGCGATTGTCTTTTGTCCAATGTACAATATGGGAGCTTAATAATAACTTGGTGCTTAAGAGTCCTCTAAAGATTACATATCTTCAATTACTGTGGAGCTGTTCCATAGTGCAAGCTTTAGAGCCAGTGTGCTGTTAGCATGTGCCATAAGGGGACCTTTTGAACAATATGTGGACAGTGTGTTGAGAAGGCCTTAGAAACTGTCAGGAAAATGCAATTTATAGATATAAGCCTAAACTCCACAATTGCTTTTAGCTTTCTTGTTGTCATTAAAGCATAAAGGAAATAGAATTTTTTCCAAACTTCTAATTTTTGTACTTTTACATGATAATTCACCTTATTAATTAATGAATCTTCTTTTCCCTTCCATCATTTCATATCTAATTAATTAGGTAACTGCTAAATAGTATTTACATACATAATAATTAAAACAAATAAATAACTATAACTATCCTTGGGCACATTTAACCCATTAATCAAAGTCAATTAATAAATCTGATTCCACCTGTTCACTGATAGTATTGGCATGCAATTTCCTTGAAAAGTCTTCAAAACTTAGAGGATTACTCACACACCAATAAGGATTCTAATTTATAACATCTGTATCCAAATCATCTTCATTGAATAAGACGTTGTGGCATACATTAATTGGATGTATCTCATCATCTTTCTTATCAGGATGCTAACAACCTTGGTTTGTATTTCTCCTTGAGTGTATCTAAATGCCATGAGTTATGAATTCTATTTGCATGTGGCTTGATTGCACAAGTAATAGTAAGTGCTACATAACAGTAGAAAATAAACTTATGCAAATCGAAATGAAATGACCCCATTTAGTTAGAAAATCAATATTTATTTGGCTTTCACTATTAAGTGATAGCTAGTTTGGCATTAAACACTAGCTAAAAATTGTTTTTATCAGAACTTAATGGTGCTAGCATAGGTCTGTGTCATTTTTTGGCTTAGTATTGACAAGTTGCCATTGGCCTATTTACACTTCTTCAGACACTTAAGCAAATATGGCATCTATACCATTGATTTCTCTTAAAGAGCTTATGTCACCATTGCAATAACATAATTACACTAATGCATGCATATGAAAAATATGTTCTATATTATAGGGTACACAAATAACAATAAGTATTTTAAAATTATAAAATGCAATTTGCATTTTAAGAAACAAAAGTTCTTACTTAGGTTCTTTCTCGTCGAAATGAATCTACATAAGAATTTTGTTTTGTTTTTATGAATAACATAGTATATGTCACTCACTGTACTCATTTGTCTAAATTGTCCTTGTGACAGGGATCAATACTTTTAACTGTATTAAAACAATCACACACAAACTGCAACGTGAGGTTAGCATATTAACCTTCTCCTTTAAAAAAAAAAAAAAACAATGCAGAGTTTTCCAAATATGCGCTTCTAGGAAGATCTCCCATGGTTGTAGATGAAATAGTATGTGTTTTTACAGTTTGCTCACTTCTCAATTTTGTCATTGTACTAGGAAAAATTACTTGTGCCTATAATAACAGCCATAATTTGTACATTGCTACAAGTATACTTGATCATTCAATAGTAGATTGCAAGGTCAGCTTTCTAAATTGTCTTTCTGCTTTTCTTGAAATGCAATTGAAATTCTTCAGTATAATAATTGCATAAAGTTTTTTTTCATGTATTCATTTTTCCATCTTTTATTCATCATTTGTTTGAACACAAATGATTTAAAAGGCTGCTTGCACATATACAAACAGCAAAATGCATTTTCCACAATTGTAATAGTATTTTGTCTTCAAAAAATAGAACATGCTTTGCTTATGTGTTAATTAGTTATGCTTCCTCTATACAATATCCATAGAATAGAATGTATTGCTAGAATGCAATTTTTAAACCCTCTTTGCAGTTTCAAATAGCCTATAGAGTCATAAGCCTTTGTTTTATGTCAACTGGTTTTTACCTATATGCATTTAAGGCAATTTTGTTCATAAGACTACATATATCTGTGGCAAGTTGCTATGGACTGTGCAAGTGAACGTATGTTTTATCTTCCTGTATTGCAAAAAAAGACCACAAAGTTAATTTCAAAAGCTGACATGGCACATGAGTACAATGAATGATGTACTATGTTACTCATAGACATGACGCAATATTTTTCCATGGTCTTGTTTACATGCAAAATGACATTAACCACAGTTTTTTTTTGCTCACATTGCCAATTTCATTGTATGCTTTAAACCTCTAAAGTAAGAGAAAATTGAGGAAAGAAACTATTTATTGCCTCAAGTAACTCGTTTCTAGTTCTGGACACTGTAACTATAACAAAGTCTACTCAATCGCTGTAAACTCTCCTAGAACAAAGACTTGTAGAATAGAAAAACAATTTGCGCAAAGTAATAGTCATGCATAACAAGTGACTTAAGTCTATAACAAATGAACAAAGCAGCCTGGCTATACATGTCCACCAAGCCATTGCAGCAGTTTCTCATCCACCCACATGCTATTTAATGCATTTACTTTGCATTTATGCGCTGTGTGCCTGTACCTCTGAGTTTTAATCTCTTTTTTTAATTAATTAATCGATCTATGCCTTCGCTTTTGCTCAATGGACCTATGCTTTTGCATTTTCCTCAAATATAAAAAATGCAAATGATTTTTAAAGCTATTCCCACAAATAACAAAAGCCATAGATCTTCTTTGATCAAACAATGCCTTTGCATTTCCTTGATTTTCTTAAAACAGAAATGATTTGTGAAACTATTCTCACATGCCACTTAATTCATGTTTATGTGAATAGCTTTAAAAATAATTTGCTCTTTGAGAAAATCAGTCACTTAGAATTACATAGAAACAAAGGAATCCAATTACACAAAACATTTAAAGACCATAGACTAAGATTGACAATGTGAGCAAAAAAGATTCTTATCCACCATTTGTTGCATGTAAACAAAGCTACCTGAAAATATTGTTTTTTGTTTGTGGCATTGAAAGTATACATCATGCATTGTACTCATTTATCCAATTTGTCAATGTAACATGAATAAGTACATACAATCCTGGTGGGGGACAGTGGATGACAAGGTCAGATTGAAGAATTAATACTATTTTTCCCTTGTGCTTCTAGAAAATTGTTTGTTGTTTAATATGTCACATAGGCTTCTACTACCACTCAAGACCTATTTTCCAACATATATACAGATTATTATCTTCCAAGATGATCGACAACATGGTTAATACTATAGAATGCTATTGAGTGAAAAGCACATAGGCGATGATGTAAAAAACTATAGATTTTGTAAACTAGATGATAGCATTTGATGCTATTCATACATAACATCTGCTATTCTCAAACACATTAGGATACAAAAGAAACAAAGAAAATGATAGACGTTGACACCTATGAATTGACAAAGCACCCCCAAATATCAAACATTGACTACACGCTTAAGAATGAGGGACTTTGCAGATTAAGTACTTTTGCATACAATGTTGGTGATTGTTTGTTTGACTCATTACAGGTACTGCTTAACAATCGCTACACATCAATTCAACTACGGAACAAAGCTATAGATTACTTCTTGAGTTTCCTTCAAAACAAGGACAAAGAAGCAATAAAATCATACAACTATGAACTAGACCCTGATACTCTATATACATTGCACAAAGTACATGATCCACAAACATATTTCCGCAGAATGAGATTATCTGCAAAGCCACACGCAGATTGCACTGAAACTGGATTGTGGGGTGACTTATTCTGCATTCACTGGATATCCAAATGGTTGAATATACAAATATGCCTTTGGTCAAGAACAACAGCAAGAAGGTACTTACAGTTCAATAGTTCTGATTACACAGAATCAATCTCTATACTATTTCATGACATGAATTCTTTAAGTGGACACTTTGAACCATTGTTAAAAATTGAAACACAAAACTTAACTTCAAAACAGCCCATAGGTTCACATGAAATTAAAAAACTGTGCACAAAGTATCCTCGAATATCAAACATTGACAATGTCCTTAGAGCTGAAGGCCTTTGTAGATTAAGCACATTTGCATACAATGCTGGTGATTGTTTGTTTGACTCGCTTCAAGTACTACTTAACAATCAGTACACCTCAACTCAATTACGTAATGGAGCTATAGATCATTTCCTAACTTGCCTTCAAAATAAGGACAAAGAAGCAATTAAATCATATAACAATGAACTAAATCCTAATACTCCATATACATTGCACAAAGTACATGATCAAGAAACATAGTTCCAAAAAATGTGATTGTCTGCAAGACCATGCACATACCATAGTGAATGTGGATTGTGGGGTGACTTGTTCTGCATTCACTAGATATCCAAATGGTTGAAAATTCAAATAAGCCTCTGGTCATTGACAACCTCAAGAAAGTACTTAGATTTCAATGATTCTGGATATACAAAATCAGTCTCTATACTGTTCCATGATACAAACCCTCTAGCTGGACATTTTGAGCCTATTTTAAGAATCAAATCCCAAAATCTAACTCGGAAATGCTCAACAAGCTTGCTCCAACTTAAAAAGTTGATTAGGAGTGGTCCACAATACAAAATTACTTATTTGACCAAGACACATGCTTTGCCAAAAAACAAGAAGAATTTGATACCATTTGTCACATCAAACAATTTTAAACATAAGTCAACAATAAGACTTAATCACCTGAAGGACTTGATTAGAAAAGAAAAACAAAAATAAAGTGTACCTACCAGTCCAGAGAAAAAAAAACATTGACACCAATAGAAATTTATAAAAGAGCAATACAAGATACACCAAAATACCCATGTGCAATTTGCCAAGTGCTCTGTTTGAACAAGGACATCAGGAAATTCAAAGAAAAACAAAAACAACTATATTGTAAACTACTACAATTAGATTCCTTACCATTCACAGATTTCATATGCCATGTATGCTCCTTTGCATTGAAATAGTCCACTCTTCCAAAGTATGCGATGCCACAAAAAATAAGAACTAATAGACCATTGTGCTATGTGCAAAATTTAACTCAGCTAGAAGAAAGACTTGTGTCACTTAGAATTGCATTTGCATAGATTTGGGAGCTAGGGTTCAAAAGGTATCAAATAGGCCTAATAGGTTCTATTATAAATGTTCCTGTTGACATGAACATTGTACAAAGAGCATTACCACAATCAATTAACAACACACAAACAATTGATGTTTCATTGAAAAGGCGCTTACAATACAAAAATGCATTTCAAAAAGGCATGGTGCGCCCAAATGTCATCATGGAAGCTTTGACTCAATTAACAAGGACACCATTATACAAAATGCACAAAGTCCACAAAACCAAGATTGGCAAGAAGTTCTCCAATGCACTGAAGAAAACGAAGACAATAGTCCACAAAATACAAGTGAAATAGAATCATATAGTGAAATGGAAAATGAAAATACATCAGAAACATTGATACATGGATTTACTGAGTCTAGAAGTATCCATAACATGGAAGACAAGATTATTGAAATTGTACCTGCAGAGGACAAGTATCCAATTGAAATATTAAAGGACATCTATGCTGAAGAAATGAATTTCCCAACTTTATTCTTTGGCAAACCACGTGATAATGACATTGTAAAAAACTTTACATATCAGAAAATAGTACGCTGGGAGCTCTTATAGTCACAAAGACAATTTGCATATCATAGAACAAACATTTTTTTCAAAGCTATAAAGGTACTAATACAACAAGTACTATCTACAATGACAATAAGAATCTGAAAAGGCCAATTAAAAGGGTGAAATCTATTTGCAAAAGACGTTAAACACAAACCAAATCTAGAAAAAATTCTTAAATCAGATATTGGATATGTTGATTTCAAAAGAACAAAAATCTCTCCAGACTATTCACAACAACTTAAGAAAAATGTATTTGTTATGATTTGACAACTAGGACCACCAACATTTTTCATCACTTTCACTAGTGCTGAGCAAAATTGGGATCCACTAATTCAAACATTACAAGAGCTGCACAATTTACACCAATCAGCACAAAACCATCAAGAATCTAATGACCGAACACACATTGACAAATTTGAACTCATCAAGAGAGATCCTATCACTTGTGCACGTTACTATAAACATAGAATAAATGCAATAAAAAAATTGATACTTACAAATAAATCTTTCTTTGGAAATGTCATTGATTACTTCTCAGTCACTGAGTTCCAAAATCGAGGAAATGAACATGATCATTTCCTCATATGGGTTAAAAATGTACCAATCTACACAGAAATTAACAACACAGACATCATAGCTTTTGTTGATAAGTATATTACTTGCGACACCGAAAATTTGGAACCTTCTTTGGCAATGCTACACAGACACCATCATACAAAGAAATGCAAGAGATCAAGAAAACAACTTTGTAGATACAATTTTCCTTTGCCACCAATGCAAAAGTTAACTATACTTTTACCAATACTCCAAAAGACTGAGGCGATAACTGCAAATGCCACTGACATCTTTTCAAAACTCCAAAAAGAAAAATATGATGAAACATTCACTTTTCAAATGTTCTTAAAAGAGTTAAACTTAACTGACAATGAATACATTGAAGCTTTGAGCTCAACATTAAACAGGCCTACACTTTTTTTACAAAGAAAACCATCACAAATATGGAACAATAGTTTTTCAAGGAAAATTCCAGATCTTTGGAAGGCTAATATAGATGCACAATTTGTCCTCAATGCATATGCTGCTGCAATGTATTGTAGCTCATATATTGCAAAAGTAGACAAGTCAATGACATATGCATTCAAAAGAATACATACAGACCACAAGCAAGACAATATTGATGCAATACAAATGGTAAGTAAACTTGGAAATGCCATGCTTAACTTGCAACAAATGTCATCACAACAAGCTACACATATTGTTTTGTCATTGCCATTAAATTACAGTTCAAGAAAATGTATATTCATTGATACACGATCTGACAATGATCGCACATTTATACTAAAATCTGTTAAACAATTGAGCAATGAGCCAGACGAATCAGAAAACGTTCTTGCGAAATCTATTATAGACTACTATTTAAAACGTCCTGAAACAATGGTGGACATATGTCTTGCAGAATTTGTTTCAAGATACAACAAATACGGTGCTACAATTGAACCAAAGGCCAAACCAAATGTGGTACGGTTTATCAATTTCAACAAACACTTTGATATAGAGAATCATTGTAGAGAGCAATTGGTTCTCTATGTTCCATTTACCATTAATGAGCATACACTCAAACAAAACTTTGACTCTTGGGAACATGCATACATGTACCATGGATAAACCATCCAAACAAATAGTGCAAAGTTCATCCACAACACAAACTCCACATGGGGTGACATTGACAAAGCTATAAATGATCTTCAGTCTCTTGAAGATGAAAAGCTCATTGACCTGCCAATGCAAACAAAGCTTCGCCAAAAAGAACTATATGAAATACAAACAGACCTTCCAAACATAGGTCGTTCTAACCCAAATACCATGCATTCCAATGGATTTGAAATTGCAAAGCACCCATAGATTATAGATAACAATGAATACTACAAGTTAAGATGAATGTTAAATAAAGAACAACAAGCAATTGTTAGAGATGTTCTCATAAAAAAGATGAAAAATCCACAAAATCCATTGCACTTGTTTTTGACTGGGGGAGCTGGAACAGGAAAGACTTTTACTTACAAAGGCCATCTACCAAGCTCTCATTTGCATGCATAGCAATTCTATTGACAATAATCCAGACAAACCCAAGGGCTTATTAACTGCATATACAGGTAAAGCAACATATAACATAGGGGGATTCACATTACATTCAGCATTTCACATACCTTTTAATACATCAGAATTCCTACCACTGAACACTGAAGTGCTTGACACTATGCCAAAGCACTATGATCAATTGCGCATACTTCTTATAGACGAGATATCATTAGCTCAACATTCCTACGGTATATTGATAGAAGACTACGAGACATAATGCAAATGCCTACAACATACTTTGGAAACCTTGATACAATATTTTGTGGTGACCTTTACTAGGCACAACCTGTCCTTGACTCTGTGGTTTTTGAAAATAGGCCTACTCCAATTGAATTAATGCCTTATAGTTTCTGGAAAGACCACATAAAATGCTATTCATTGGTGACTACCATGAGACAAAAAGATGAAATATTTATTTCAATCCTTAATAGACTACGAGTAGGCATTCAGACAACTCATGACATAGACTATCTCAACAAGATTTTCTTTCATCCTGTACCATTTGATCCATTGCTTCCGCACCTTTTCTATAGGAGAATTGATGTTCAAGCACATAACAACAAAATGCTATCAATCATTCCAACCCAAATGATAGTGCTAGATGCAATATATGAACTTGAGGAGGACCTTAATGCAATATGAGTATACAGTCACACAACAACACTTCCATCGCAAATATGCTTGAAACCAAACATTCTTGTTGAGCTTTATGCAGGCAATTACAATGTTCAAGATGGCCTCGTCAATGGTTCAGATGGAGTTTTTAAAGCATACACAGCACAAAACAAAATTGATATTGTCTATATTAAATTTAATGACCCATCAATTGGACATCACCAGTGCACAAAACTAGCACAATGCTATTCTACTACCATTGACAAAGACTGAGTGCCTATACAGTGCATTGCTAGGCCAATCCAAAAAATAACAACAAACAAAAAAATTACAATTAGAAAACAATTCCTAGTACAAGTAGCATGTGCACGAACCATACATTGATCCCAAGGATTAACAATGAAGGCCTTGGCTTTTGATCCCACAGGCATTAGACAACATGGGCTAACCTATACAGCTCTATCACGAACAAAATTAGTAGAATCATTATTTCTATTACAACCTTTAACTACAAAAAACTTCAAAGTTAAAGACAAAATATAGCTAGAAATGTCTCATCTTCAGACATGTGCACAATGGCAATTTGATAACCGAAGCACATGTTTAGAAAACAAATCACATATGCTCCTATGTACATTGAACACTCGTAGCTTGAAAGCACATGTAGAAGACATTGTCAATGACTATGGCATAATGCAATCTGATATCTTGTGTCTCCAAGAAACACATATGCATCCCTTTGAGCTAAATACCTTGCTGCAGTATTTTGATAGCTTCTCTGTACATAACATACATGGCATAGCAACTTTAACCAGGAAACATTTACTCCTGTCAAAAAAAAAACAACATGAAACATCAAATATTGCAGCCATCACATCAACAATAATGCTATCTAACAATGAACTCAATGTTTGTAATATTTATGCAAGACCTACAACTACCATAGATGAAGTAATCGCAATCTTGCAAATTATTATTGCATCCACAAATTCAGAAAACATGTTGTACATTTTAGGCACTTTTAATGTAGACATGTTTTCAGAAAGCAGAAGAAAAAAAATACTTCGCAGCTATATGCAACAGAACAATATACAATTTATGTTGAACCAGCAACACATCATGGGCAAGTCAGTCATTGATCACATTTGGTCCAACATGACTACAAATATATGCTCTATCTATAAATCAGAAGCATATTGGACTGATCACAATCCAATTTTCCTAAAATTGCATCTTGCCCAATAAAAAATTTCAACTTTACAGAACTTATAGCCTTATATCACTTTTATGCTTTGCAATGCCTTTTTCAATGCTATATCCATTATTTGCAAGAGATCTATGGATGAAACTAAAAGACAGTCAAAGCAAATACAAACCACACAAGAAGAATCAACACAATGGTAAAGCACTCATAGTATTATTCCTTCATACTCATTCACCCAAATCACAAATATTCAAATAACATTGTTCCAATTCTTTGTAGGACACCAAAAGATGTATCAAAAAGACAGGAAAAACAAGTGCAAATTGCACAAGAAGAGTCAGCACAATGGTATAGTGCTTGGTTCTTCATTGTACCGCCATTTTTCCAGCTTGCTAATATTAAATTAGCATTCAATTGACATTATCCTTGTTCCTTGTAGGACAAGAGTCAAGAAACCTAAGATTGTTTCAATCGAACAGCTAAATGCAAAAAGAGCTAGAGACACCTTCCAAGGTGATGTGCTTGTTGTCTACAAAGCAACATTGGATAAGGCCAACAAAACATGAGAAATGTTGCGTGCTGATTTAACAGATCACAAAGCAGAAATGACAATCACGTTAAATGTTAGTGGAAACCTTGTGTATAAACATGAGCCTAAAATAGTCCCGGGGTCAGCTATCTCAATCTCATATTTTCAAGTTGCACCTAGGACAGCTTATGACAGAGGTGACTGTGATTGCATTTTGATTTTAACAGACATAAGCACCACTAAAAACATCCCATGCCTCTGTCAAGACTACAAATTCATTCCAAGTACGACTACCAGCCAATTGCTAACAACTATAAATGAGTACCCAGCTGGCACAATAGTTGCGCTAGTAGTTGGTGCCAAGAAAATGGGTACCCAATTTGCAGTTGACATCAAAGATGGCCACACTGACATAGACAAAGCACAGGTATTTCGGTCTATAGAACTTTTCTTGTTCTTTCAATTTCAACCTTTTCTCTTTCTAGAGTGGTCTCTATAACAATTTTCGTAACAAAATCTAATTCTCCTATTGAATCGCAGTTGCTATTACGGTCAACATATGAGCAACAATACTTTGCAATCGAAGACCAGTTGCATACAAATAAAACACCTGCAATGCTTTTCAAGAATGTTGTAAGAAAAATAGATCAAAAGAACACATTTCACACATGTTGGTCAACATTCATCTGTAACTTGAATGACAAAAGAAGCTTGGAAAAACTCAACTGCTTACTACATTCAACTATTAAGGTAACGACATTCTTTTTTTTTTTTAAACTATCACATCCAAACCTATATTTTTTGTTTCCTCTAACAATTTTGAACCATATTCTATAGGTTTCTGGTACTCTAAAAGCAACAAATGCATTCTCCAATCCATTTCATGCATGCTGTCCAAAATGAAAATATAAATTCCCTGCTTATGGCACACTCCAAGAAAAAACTGCTCACTGCAAACAATGCAACCAACAAGTCAATTATACATTCTATTTGTAACTTAAAACTACCATTACAACTTATGACAATCAAACAATTCAGTCTTCAATTGACCAGGTCACCATGCACCATCTATTTCCCACACTGCAAAAGCTCAGCTATGAAGACTATATCAAGGACAAGTCAGCAGTGATATTCATCCTACATGACTTCAATGCTGAAGGACATTTTACCCTTGACCAAAACAATGCCATTGTTGAAGCCATTTGCATTGAAAAATAGACAGGAAACATCACCAAAAGGTAATAAAGTCATTCATATGTAAACTTTTTCTCTTGTAAACCAGCACCTCAAATCACTATCCATACAAACTATGTTTCTAATACGTAGCATTTTCTTGGCTTTACAGGAAACTAGGAATACAGGGGTACATATTTACATTATTCAGACTTTAACTTTTTCGCATTTCCATGCTCCAAGAAACTTTACTAGTTTTGACATGTTAAAGACATCTTTGGTTTTAAAATACTCTATTGCTATTATACATTTAGATACTTTTATAGGTTACTATGTTAAAGTCTTCTCGAATATGGACATCTGAAACTCTAATTTTGTTTTTGCACCTACGAAGACAATGGTTCTATATGTACATCCGACATATATGTTCAATAATTATTACCCCTCTATGCATAATGCCATTCAAACTATATAGTTTAAATGTTTCCTTTTGCATTCTGTCGTTTCTAGCTTTTCCAATATTTGCTCTCTGATTATTATGTTTTCGAGATTTTATAGTGACTAGGTAGAAGTTGTTATGGTTGCACACTCTAGACCCATAAACAAGTTACTTGAGACAATAAATAGTTATTTACCTCTGGCCTTTTTCATTTTATGTTGTTAATGCAACCAAGTCTCGATACTGCTTCTATGCATTGTACTTTATAGTCACTTTTCCATCACGCATTCTAATGTATAAAGTACATTCCTGTATAGAGAAATCCATTTGTTGCTTTTGCTGCATATATGGATATTTACATGTATATATGCCTCTATGTCCATATGCACATATGCACATTTTCATGTATGCATGTATTCATCTAAGCTTCTACGTATTGCTGTATGCAATTGCATGTACATGCGTCCAAGAATTTATGGATGTGCCACTCTAGCCTTGTAGCAGTTTATTTTTTTCTATGGATATCGCATATAGGAACACTAACTAGCTCTTTCACCGTAGATAGCAGTTGTTTTCATAAATGCCAAATCAAGCTTATATGTATTAGGATACATATATACTCACACTTAAGACTACTGATTTATGATATCTATTGTTTCATTTTCGTAGACATGTTACTATTGCAATCAAATGTGTAAAGCATTCATGTCCAAAGAAATTAGAAACAATAGTGGCAATATGTTACACAACCTTCTGTTATGCCTTTATAGCAGTTTTTTCATTGCATTTCAAGAAAAGCAGAAACTAAAATTTTATTCATATTATTTCATCTATAGCATTTACAACTTTTCCAATAATTCTTCATGCCAAATTGCATTATCTGACAAAGTTAACATGTGAAAACCAAAGTGTCCATTATGAACACTTATTGCATTCCATGGGACCACATTTCTTTGAGGAGTTTTTTCGAACAATTCGCTTCCCTTGTATATGCTTCCATATTTTTCATATGTTCCTATGAGCACATGAACTATAATAGTTCACAAATTTCCTTTATCCTTTATGCTTTTATCATAGCGAAAAAGCTCAAAGCAATTGCAAATTTTAGGTTTTGAAAACACAGGCTTATAGAACACCAAAAACAACACACACAGAGTAATAGAGATGCATAGCAAGTGGCTTAACTCTATATTAAATGACCAAAGTACCCTGTGTACGCGTGGCCACCAAGCCACTCCAGCGCGTTCACCTCAAGCCAAAAGCCATTTAATGCATTTAATTTTCATTCATGCATTGCGCTCGCATTTTCCTGATATTTTAATGCATTTAATCTGCATTCATGGATTACGTACCTCTAGCCACCAACTTTTAAACTATGCCTTTGCTTAAATTTATTTAATCAATTTATGCGTTCGCATTTTCCCGAATTTTTAGAACGAAAATGATCTATAAAGCTACTCAGACGAATAGAAAAATAGATAAATGCTAATTTTCCAATATATAAAATAGCTCCCCAAATTCAAACTGTACAAAAAAATAAGTAATATGTTAAATGGAAAAATGTGATTGGCCAATGCTGCCGGTTAAAAGCATTCTAGGAAAATGCATAGGCAAATTAAAAATGGGTTCACAGGAAAGAGCTTTTGATTTTGAATCCATATGCATACTTTGATTAAAACTAGTGGCTCAAGGTACATAGTTCACTGATGCAAACTCAATGCATTGAATGGCATCTGGCTAAGGGGACACTATTTAGGTTGCTAATTAGTCTTTGAATATATAACAAGGTTCAAGGAGAAAACTCTCATTATCGCACATGTTGACATAATTTTGGTTCCAAAGCTCTCTTTATGAGACCGCTTTGTAGTAATAAAAAATATACAAACTTTACAGGGCTCATATGCATGAAGTAAAATGGACAAGAGGGTTTCTACATAATTCCTATCAAACACAAATGACACCTTCTCATTTCAACAAGAAATTCAAAAAAATACTACTAGAAGTAGTTTAAAATACAAATTTGTAATCAAACTATAAGAATGCCTTAAAGCACTGTGAAACCCTACTTGCATTTCGCAATTGTAAACAAAGAAAAAGGTTCATTCTAGAAACTCACCCTGTACTCTTTTCTTGAAAAAATTGCTGCAATTGCAGAATTTAGGTTTACATTGTTCCAAACTTCTCATTACAACATAGGTTAACAACACATTGGTTCTAAAGCTCTCTCTCTATGGCACAGCTCTACATCGATTGATGATATATAGTCTTTATAGGGCTCACATGCAGTCAACAAAATAGACAAAAGGGTTTTTACATAATCCCTTTCGAACCACATTTCATGAATCCATATTTATTCCACGACTTTTGTCAAAGAGTTCACTTTCCTTTTGTATGCTTCCATTTTTTGCATATGTGCCTATGAGGACAATAGCTATGACATTTGACAAAATTCTTCTATTTACATGCATCCATGCATCCTGCCCAGAGATACACATATACATGCATCCATGTGTACTGCAATACATGCATCTATGTACACATGCACCCATGGATATATGTATCTATGCAACTTCATATGCAATCCATGGATATTTCCATACATGAATATTTAAGCATTTATGTACATCCAACTATGCATCTTTCTATCTATCCATGCAACTATGTTTCTATGTATTCTTCTACCTATAGATGCATCCATGCATATACGTGTCTGTGCTTCTATGTACAAATGTATCCAAGCATCTATCCATATATGTGTCGATGTATCTATCGATACATCTATTCATAGATACATGTATCTACGCATCTATGGATACCATGATAGATGTCGACATCCATGTATCTATGGATACATGTATCAAGTAGCTTGTTTCTAGGTCTTGACTCTGCAGCCACAACATCTCCTGTGACTACACAGATCTGCAGAATAACAAAAACTGAAACTCTCAAAGTAATCACAATGCATCTCTAGTCACTTAAATCTATATTACATGATAAATCTGCATGCCATTTAATGCATTCACTTTGAAACACAATCAAGAAAACAGCTAAATACCACTTTCCAAATAGAAAAAAATAACTTTCAAAAAATCAACTTCTAGAAATAAATACCAATATGCTCAAAGTGATCATATTACCCTAACTAGATGACTATGAAGCACATGTTACCTATGTAGTCTAAAATCTAAAGATACATACCATCCTTATGCATCTATTCACATATACATACTGTCTAACACATATACATAATTACATGCACACATATATACATGCAAACCTGTATGCATGGATGCATACAAAGACTATGTTTCATGGGATTTTTAAAGAGTTCACTTGCTTTCTCTATGGTTCCATACTTTGCATGTGTGCCTATGAGTAAAATAACCACAATATTTGACAATATTCCTCTATCCTTTATGACAGCACATTGGTTCCAAAGCTCTCTTTATATGACAACTGTGCATTGCCTCCAACACTGAGATGAATCCTTGGTATTTCAAGGAAAGATTCGAATGGATAACACTTAAAATGATCTAAGCTATGATTTTATAATCAAAGTATCCAAATGCATTGTAGTAATGTGAAACCTAACTTCCATTTAAAATGTACAGTGAAAGTAAACAAAAGGAAAAATGCATTTGCTTCAAAGTTTGTAAATCAGTTTCAACAGATTGTGTAGCCATTGTCCAAAATATGGTTTTCTATCAGCATACTCCTTGAACCTTCTTTAGGTCTAACTGCTACTTTGTTAAATGACTTTGATTGAAATATCAAAATGTGAAATGTGGCCAAGGATAATTATACTTATTTATCTCTTTTAATTGTTATATATTCATAGACTAATTAGCAATCCAAACAGGCTCTCCTTTAGTCAGATGCCATTCAATGCATTAATTTTGTATCAATGAATTATGTACCTTCAACAACTAGTTTTAATCAAAGTATGCATATGGCTTCAGAATCAAACTCTCAAAATAGATGCATACTTAAATGTGTCTTTTTCTTCATTTCATTATGTATCTATGTATCCATAGATGCAATCATGCATATATCTTGCCATCTCTCAAGGCATTTCTCTATATATGTATGGTTGTATCTATAGGTACATGTATACATCGAATTATGCATATATGCACCTATGAATTGCATAGAAACATCCATGTATATATGCATCTATCAATATATTCAATGGATACATGTATATATGCATGTATGGACTCATGCACCCATGTATTTGTCTTTGTCTCTGCCCATCTACAGATGCATATATGCATATTTCTACACATCCATGTGTCTGTACACCTCTCTCTATAACATATTTATCTTTGTCTGCATACATGTGTCTATGCATCCATCTATGCATGTGTGCATGTACTACATGCACATATGCATTTGTGCATGTGTATACAATACTCTTCCTTAGAACACAAGCATTTACAACATAATACAATGTCCACAAAGCAGCTACGATACATTACAATTGGCTTAAATCTATATTAAATGGCCAAAGTATGTTGGCCACCCTTGTCCACCAAGCCATTCCAGCGCCTTCCCCACTAGCTAGATGCCATTTAATGCATTTGATTCAATTATTTAGACTTCTTTATGCGTTCGCATTTTCCTGATATTTCAATGCATTTAATTTGGACTCATGGATTACGTATCTCTACTCGCCAGTTTTATAGACTATGCCTTTGCTTAAATTTATTTAATCAATCTATGCGATCACATTTCATTGATTTTCTATAACAATAATGATTTATAAAGCTATTCTGATAAATAGAAATAGATAAATGCTAATTTCCCAATATAAATTTATAAGAATAATGCTAATTTTCCAATATAACAAAATTAAAAGTTATATGTCCACATACACTCATGCGTATTGTCCATACATGCATTTATGCATATATGCCTTCATCCATATTTGCATGTGTATATGAATACATCCTTGCATGTAGCATATGCATTTGTATCTATATGAAAATATGCATGCATCCATGTATACATGTATTCATTTCTCCATCTGTCCATGTAATTATGTTTTCTCTGTATACATGTCTCTGTTGATGCATCCATGAATATATCTATGAATAGCTCTACGTATTTCTCTCTCCATGCATTTATTGTTCTCTAGCGCATCAGCATTTGCATTTTTCCAGTTTCATGTTCTTCCATATTTATTGTTTTCATAGTAAATGCATAACAACTTCCACTTTGTCTTCTGTTTTGACTCTTCTATCCTTAAATATCATTATATTTTTTTATCTATTCTTCTCTTGTCACATTTTCAATGAAACTCAAGGATCTCAGTACCTTATTCAGTACAAAGGAGAGTGAGAAATGCGACATGAGTCTTTTTTCTATGTTTATATTGACACACTAAGCCCTATGATGATTTTTAAAAGCATAAGCAATATCCAACTAGACATTCTTCCACCCTTTGTTGGAAGAAATAACCACTTCATACCCTATTCATTCCATTCAATTACATTTCCACCCTTGCACGTCATTTCTTCTCAAATCAAATACATTTCAAAACCCATTTATATGCCTGCCTTGCATAATACCAATGTGTTGCATTCCATTTTTCATTCAATTCAGCTCTCTCATTCAAATTTTTTATTTCTTGCATTTAATTTTAAGCATATAACCAAAAAATGATAAATTCATACCATTTACATTCCATTCATTCTCATATCCACTCTCCCATATCCTTTCCTCCCATATCAAATACTTTTCATAACATATTCATACACCTTATTTGCATCTCATCATTTTGTCAATTCGCTCTCTTTGTTGCACTCGCATTACTCATTCTTCTTTTTTACCCTCACATATCTTTATCTATCTATACCTCAAATATACCTTCATCCACCACAACAAAATTCACACCATACCAAACAAAGAAAGCGATGAAGAAAATATCAAGCTTATGCAATTAAACATTGAGGGCTTCAAAAATAACAATCATAACATAGAGTTGTATTCAAGAGTTATTTTCATAACGTCTTTTCTAAATCTTGTTTATTACATATCCCTAAAAGCGCATATGACAATTTCTTAAACCCTAAACTGTGTAATCAGATTTAACAAATATTTACATGTATCCATGCATTCAAATGCATCATTAGATATCCTTTATACACTTGCTCAAAAAATAATAATGTATATGTTTCTAATGCAAATTGTTTCTAACATTTCTAGCTTTATGCACACAGGCATTTATAGATTCTTGTTTATGTACCATATTACATGGACACATGTATACATCCATGCATGCATAAATTTTTACATGGATCCACGTATTTATGCATTCTTTCGATATATGCATTCGTGATAAATAATTCATTTTCCCTATTTTCCTTTCATTTACTATTGCAAATGCAAATTGAGTCTCATTGTGCTTTGACAAATTTGTATTTCTCCTCGATTTTAGTGTTTTCCATTCAAATTTCTCATTCACATGTCAAAGATGCTTTTCACTCTTCCATGCATTGTGTGCACATGGATACATGTATATATAGATAGCTCAAGCATTGTTACAAATGTTTTAGATTATTTTCATTTAATAGTCCACGTATTTATTCTTTTCATAGTATATGCATAACAAATTTTGCTTTATTTTCTCTTTTGACTCTTGTATCCTTAAATATCATTATATTTTTATATCTATTCTTCTCTTGTTGCATTTCGAGGAGGCTCGAGGATCTTTGCACTTTGTTTAGTACAAAGGAGAGTGAGAAATGGAACATCAGTCTTTCTTCTGTATTTAAATTGAGACAATCAGCCCTATGATGATTTTAAAAAGCATAACCAATAAACAAATAGACATTCTTCCACCCTTTCTTGGAAGAAATGTTTACTTCATACCCTATCGAATCCACTCATTTCCATTTCCACCCGTGCACATCGTTTCTTCTCAAAACAAATACATTTCAAAATCCATTTATATGCTTTCCTTGCATCACACCAATATGTTGCATTTCTTTTTTCTTTCAATCCAGCTCACTCATTCAAATTTTTATATCTTGCATTTAATTTGAAGCGTACAACTCAAAAATCATAAATTCATACCATTTACATTCCATCCATTCTCATATCCAGTCTCACATATCCTTGCCTCCCATATCTAATACTTTTCATAAGGCATTCATATACCTTATTTGCATCTCATCATTCTCTCAATTCCTTCTCTTTGTTGCACTTACATTGCTCATTCTTCTTCACTACCCTTACATATATTTTTCTATCTATAGCTCAAATATACCTTCATCCATCACAACAAAATTCACACCATACCAAAGAAAAAAATGAAAAAAATATCAAGGTTATGCAATTAAACACTGAGGGCTTTGAAAATAACTATCATAACATAGAGTTGTGTTCAAAACTTCTTTTCAAAACATTTTTTCCTAAATCCTGTTTATTACAGATAACTAAGAGCACATATCACAGTTTCTTGGAGGCTAAAATGTATAGTCAGATTTAACAAATATTTACATGTTTCCATGCATTCAAATGCATCATTAGATATCCTTTATACACTTGATCAAAAAACATTAATGTATTATTATTTTGTTTCGATCATAAATGTTTTTTGTATATCTTTCAAATGCAAATTGTTTCTTACATTTCTAACTTTATGCACACAGGCATATATAGATTCTTGTTTACATACCAAATTGCATGGGAACATGTACACATTGATGCATGCATAAATGTTTCCATTTATCCATATATTTATGCATCCCTTCCATACATGCATTGCTGATGAATAGTTAATTTTCCCTATTTTCTTTCATTTAATACTGCAAATACAAATTGAGTCTCGTTGTTAACATAAATTTGTATTCAAGAGTTCTTTTCAAAACATCTTTTCTAAATCTTGTTTATTGCACATCCCTAAAAGCACGTATGACACTTCCCCAAAGGCTAAAATGTATTATCATATTTCACATATATTTACAAGTATCCATGCATTCGAATGCATCATTAGATATACTTTATACACTTCTTCCGAAAACACTAATGTATTACTGTTTTGTTTCAATCATTAATGTTTTTTTTTATAATTTTACAATGCAAATTGTTTCTGACATTTCTAGCTTTATGGATGCAGGCATATATAGATTCTTGTTTACATACCAAATTACATGGACACATGTACACATCCATACATGCATAAATGTTTACATGGATCCATATTTTTATGCTTTCCTTTGATATATGCATTCATACTAACTAGTTTATTTCTCCTGTTTTCTTACATTTAATACTGCAAATGCACGTTGAGTCTCAGTATTCTTTCAGACTCGTTCAGATGCCAAGGATGCCTTTCAATCCTTTGTGCATTGTGTGCACGTTGATACATGTATACATGCATACATATATGCATAGATGCTTCAAGCATTGTTACAAATGTTTCTTTCTCAATAATTTCCATGCAAAGTGCTATAAACATATGAATTATTTTACTGTGCCTACATTTTATCTTACGTAATAAAGTTCTTTATATCTTTCCAAATTATTTTATCAATACCTTTGTACTGTTTCATCTAAGAATTTATTGTAATATTTATTTCACTTATTAAATTTTAATAAGTCAAATTATTACATTTTATTTTGAATGCAAAGTGCTATAAACATGTGAATTATTTTGGTCTAGTTACATTCTATCTTACATAATAAGGTTCTTTATTATATCTTTGCAAATTACTTTTTGTTTATTATATATACACAAATTTTAATTCATATTACATAAACAAGATTAAAATCTTATTTATAATAAAATCAATAGCTTTCTAGTCATTCATCTAAGAATTTATTGTAATATAATTACATTGTTCTATACACAAAAATATGTTTTCATATTACATAAACAAGGTTAAAATCTTTTTTATAATACAATCAATAGCTTTCTATAGAAGTAACCTTCATACTACATTAAAAAAAAAGATTGATTAATCTTAGGAAAGTTTACACTCAAATGAGCTACCCCTATCAATGTTCCACCTAACAGTAGTGTTTCTACTAGCACTTGCATATTGTGATATGATAAACTAAAATAACTCAATTGTATTAATTAACGTAGCATGTGTTTTAGAACAGTACACTAAACATAATTCTATTTACAAATAGACATTGATGCAAAAAAAAGAGATATGGTAAACTTTGTTTCCCAGTGCATATAAATATGGGTCATGTAAAAAATGCATATAAATGCAAGTTGAGTCTCATCGTGCTTTGAGACTCCTTCAAATGCCAACTATGCTTTTCACTCTTCTATGCATTATGTGCATGTGGATACATGTATAAATGCATACATGTATCCATACATGTCCCAAGCATTGTTACAAACATTTCAAATAATTTGCATTCAATAATTAAAACCAAATAATAATGCATTTTTGCTTCCTGATTAAGATCATAAAGAATCTTTCTTCTCGCTAATGTATACATACACACTTAAAAATACAAGTATTCATTGCTATATCTATAAAAAAGTCCACCTATACATGGTACCCATAAAAAAACAATTTTACATGCATCCATCAACACATGTTACCTGTTCACATGTCTCTATGCACCACGTTTCCCATGGACCCTAAACATTCCACACATTAATGCACCATTGCAAATTACTTCTAACTTTCCTAGCTATATTTAATACATTTATATTCCTATCTCCTATCTAATTACTTTTTCAAACTCATAGCTACATGCTTTTTATCCCTCGGCAGGAACTCGACGCTTGCATCACTTGTTAGTTAATTGTTGTTATATATTAAAAATTATAGCATATATATTACGACATCCTTTACCCTATGTAGTTAAGTATATTTTAACATAAGTAATAAATAATATATAAATTTTATATAATAAAAAAATAATTATAATTATAAATATATAATTATATTATTTATTATTATTATATATTATATTCTCTAACAAAACTATTAAATATATATAACATTTTTATAATTACTAATTAGTAATCATTATATTCTTATTTAATATAAAATATAATTAATATATTATATTTTTTATAGAATACAAATTAAATTATATACAATATAATTATAGTTATAAATATATATAATAGTATATATAGGTTATATTATTATTATATATTATATTATAGAATACAAAATATTAACTATAAGTATGAAATTATTATAATTAATAATTAATAATTTTTTATATAGATCAAATTAAATTAATTTATTAAAAAAATCATAGTTTAATTGATCTTTGGATATGTTAGGAAAAAGAAAACTATATGTATGTTAATATAAAATAAAATTAATAATAATAATAATAATAATAATCAAGATGACAAAGATAATGCCATGACTCTACAAACAAGTAATCTATAAATAATTATGGTGTAAGTAATAGTTTTCATCAATATTTTATATATCATATATCTACCTCCCTATCTTGTTTACTCCATTTCTCCTTCTCTATACCTCTATCTCTTTATTTCTCTCTCTCTCTCTCTCTCTCTCTCTCTCTCTCTCTCTCTCTCTCTCTCTCTCTCTCTCTCTCTCTCTCTCTCTCTCTCTCTCTCTCTCGCTCGCTCGCTCGCTCTTGCACAACACTTCTTGAAGGTTTTGCAAATGGAGTTGCAAGCTAAGCAAGCTTAACATTGGGAAAAACTTTATGGTTAAGCATGCTTGAGCTGGAGTAGTACTGTGATGGGTGACCTCCCGGGAAGGCCTAGTGCTTCACCTCTCTAAGCATCACCTAGATGCAATGAGTGCTAAGAGGACCATTCATTATCATGAGAGATGGGTTCTTGTGAACCACTACTCATGAAACATGGGTCAATGATTTTGACTCGTAAAACTACATGGTTGAATCCTGATAGCAAATATCATAATTTGACACGTTGTGGAAAATACCTCCTACTTATCAATTGATGAGCTAAAGGGTCTCCATAATGAATGATTCACAAGGCACGGTTCTTTTTTAAGGTTTTTCAAATGGGGTTGCAAGCTAAGCAGGCTTAACCTTGGGGAAAAACTTAGTGGTTAAGCACACTTGAGATGGAGTAGTACTGAGATGGGTGACCTCCCGGGAAGGCCTAGTGCTTCACCTCTATGAGCATCACCTAGATGAAATGAGTGCTAAGTGGACCATTCATTATCATGAGAGATGGGTTTTTGTGAACCAATAATCATGAAACATGGGTCAATGCATTCAACTCGTAAAACTACATGGTTGAATCTTGATATCATAACTTGATATGCTGTGGAAAATACCTCCTACTTACCTATTGTATATATTCTGAACAGAGTCTAGATCAGTCACAAAACTAAGAAAACATCATATGAGCTATGGAGAGGAAGACCGACATTAGTAACACACCTCAAAATATTTGGGAGCAAGTGCTACATCAAAAGATATGAATAAAATTGGGTAAGTTTGATTCTAGATCAGATGCATGCATTTTCCTTGGTTATTCTTTAAGAAGTAAAGCCTACAAATGTTATAACAAAATATTGAAGAGGATAGTTGAAAGTGAGAATGTGAAAGTTGATGAGACTATTCAGTCTAATAGTATTCTGGAAGTAGAAGACGATGAAGAAATGATTCACAAAAACCATTGAAGATTCAGAAGAAGTGACTACAAAAACTCCAACAAAGTATGTTTAAAGAAACAATTCTGAAAACTAGATAATAGGAGAAAAATAAAGTGGGATTCAAACTAGGAAGAGACTTGAGAAAGCATGTGAGCAATTAAATTTTTCTTTACTATCAAAGATAGAGCCTAAGTCATACAAAGAAGCAAGAAGAGAGAAAGGTTGGATAGAAGCTATGGAGGAAGAACTAAATCAAATAATGAAGAATGAAACTTGGGAACTTGTCCCAAGACCTAAAGACAAGAATGTGATTGGAACCAAGTGGGTGTTCAGAAATAAGCTAAAGGAAGAAGACGAAGTGATCCAGAGCAAGGATAAACTTTTGTGTAAAGGGTATGCTCAGATTGATGGCATATACTTTGAAGATACATTTTCTTTGGTAGCAAGACTAGAGGCAATCAAAATATTCTTAGCTATTTTTGCATTCAAGAAATTCAATGTGTACCAAATGGATGTAAAGTCAACATTCTTGAATGGTCAAGTAGAAGAACAAGTCCACATTGAGCAACCAGAAGGATTTCAATGTTCTAAAAATATGGATTATGTTTTCATATTGAAGAAGGCTTTGCATGTCCAATCAAGTAAGCTTCCAGAACATGGTATTCAAGATTAGATGGATATTTTCAGCAACAAGGATTTTGGAGAGGAAGTGTAGATAGTAATCTGTACATAAAAATAAAAGGAGAAAAACTGCTAATATTTTTGGTCTATGTAGATGACATCATTTTTGGAGGTAGTAGTGAAGACATGTGTAAGGAATTTCAGAAGGAAATGATGAATGAATTTGAAATGTCAATGCTTGGAGAATTCTATTTCTCTCTTGGATTATCTATTGTATAATTAGATAAAGGAATTTTCATTTCATGGCACAAATACATAAAGGAGATGCTCAACAAGTTCAAGATGGAAGATTGCATTTGAACCATTTGGAACACCTATGGTTACAAGATGGAAATTAAGTAAAGATGATCAATGTACTTGGGTAGATCAAACTATGTACAAATCTATGATTGTTTGTTTATTGTATGTGACAACATCTAGATCATATACTATGCAGGCAGTTCAAATGGTTGCTAGACTTTAGGCAACACCTAAAGCGACTAATGTTAAAGTAGTAAAGAGAATATTCAAGTATTTGAAGGCTACTGAAGATTTTGGACTATGGTATCCAAAGAGTGAAAATTTCACTCTAATTGCATACACAGATATAGATTGGGCAAGATGTGTTGATGACTGGAAGAGCACGAGTTATGGTGCATTCTTTCTTGGTGACTTTGGTATCTTGGTTGGGCAAGAGAAAGGAATCATTCTCTATATCTACAAAAAAATAAGAATACATTGCTACAACATCATGCTCCACTCAAGTGCTTTGGATGAAACAAAATTTGAAGGAAATGAAGATTGAGTTTGATGAACCTATCACTATTCTTTGTGATAACACTAGTGCCATAAAAATTTCAAAGAATTTGGTGATGCACTCAAGAATAAAATGCATTGCAATAAATTATCATTTCTTGAGGGAAAAGGTTGTAGAGAAGGAAGTAGGATTGGATTATGTTGATATAAAGGAGCAAGTTGTAGATATATTCATGAAGCCACTTCCTAAGGATGCATTTGAGTTTGTCTAGTAGAAGTTGGGAGTTTTTACTCCCTCCTCTTGAATCAAGAGGAAGCACAACTTGAGGGGGAGATAGGTCTCCCTACAATAAGAAGGATAGGTGGTCTTGCGGTATATTTTATCAGGAAAGAGCTCAAAAAATGAATAAAGAAGGAGAAATAAATGTCACTACAGTTAGGGAAATTCAGAGAAATGCTCTCCATTTTTTTGCATATCTCTCTATTTGAAGGTATTATCCTATGGATTGGAGGATATATTTGCAAAGGGTATGTTCATAAGGGGATATTTTGTTGACCCTTTTCCATTGATGTCAAAGGGGGAGAGAGTGAACTCAAAATGCTAAATTTCTCATAAAGAATATTGGACTAAAAATGCCACATCTTTCAAAGGGGGAGAAAGTGAAAATGCTACAGAGAATAAATCATTCAAAGGGGGAGTTTTGTGTTCATGTGTAGTTGGCTAGTTTGGTGGTCCAACATTCATTTTTTGTGGCCCAACATTTTTTGGTTTGCCATCAATGACAAAGGGGGAGATTGTTGAACATAGGTTGTCATTGATTTCAAAGGTTGTCAGTAATGACAAAGTTTGTAGGAAGAAGTTTGTTAAGGATGAAAGATTTTGGAGTACTTTGAATTATCATTATATTCCCTTTGACTTAAAGTGTTGTATGTCAGAATATTAGTTTGTTCAGTGTTGGTAATTTTATAGTCATGATGCAAAATCAAAAAATATATTATTAGTTTTTGTTGTATGCTTGCAGTATCAAGCTTGCATCTATTCTTTGACATTGGTTGTTAGGAAGTCTGTATCAATATGTTTATGTTCAAAGATATCTTTTGGGAAGAGAGATTTCTCTAGCAAAACAATTATGGTCAACATTTCTTTTAGAAATGCATTTTTTCTCTACAATTTGGAAGGACAGTACTGTTACCTGATTTTTAGCTTTCAATTGAAATCAGGTAACTTAGTGTTTTTTATTTTTGTGCTTTTGTTTAAACATTTAAAAGATAAACCATAAGTTTTCTAAGTTCAATATGCATGAAAAAAGGATTGTCAAATGAAATAGATTACATTTTCATTCCAATGTTGCAACTACAACAATTGAGAAAAGAGAATCATATGTATATAAATGTGATCTTTTATTGATAATCATGAAGTGTACATGTCCTCACAAGCCAAGGGACTAGATTTACTTATTCAATGGAAATATGAAGCAATTTATAATAATTAAAAAGAAACAAATGAATGTGCATGAAATAATGGGGACTAGTCATTTCCTGAGAATGACTGGTTTCAAAGTTTCTCGATTGCCTTGCTACTGCTGCTGCCTTAAGCTGATTATGTCCTCCCTAGCCCCGTAGTGCTCCTAGCTCCTGTATCTAAAAATCCAAGGATATTAGAGCGAGGCTCTAAGCAATGAAATATATCAATCCTTACATACAAACCTACCTATGCATGTATAAACTGATCCATAAGTGCATAAAATAAGCATGAAAACCAAGTGGATGTCCTAGAAAATAGTGAAGTCATCAAACACATCCAACATATGCATTTATTTTCTAACTGCTTGCTTCATGTGCAGATTTAGGACAAGTATTGTTATTGTTCTAATTCGATTAAATACAACATGTGGGGTAAATGTGGCTCTCATAAGGGTAGAGCTTATCATGCTTTCAAAGAAAAAGGAAATTGAGCACCTTGATCAAAGATTTATCTATTTTCAATGCATTAAATCAATATGGAATCGCACCAGTTGATGAAATTTCATTATCAGATTCAAAAGATGCAACATATTTTGCTGATATGTCCGTCAATCTTCTTAAGAAGATCCATGATCTGTTTATAAAAGAATTAAGTGACTTCATAGATGCATCAAGTTGAATTATGCATCCCTTGGAAAATAAGGAATCATTCCAAGATGTTGTCAAGCTCCTCTCACCATAACCCTATTGGATAGTCACACATCACATAGGAAGGTGAGCTTTTAGGTCACCAACATAGGTGACATGTGGCTGTCCAATAAAATTAAAATGAGGAGACAGTGTGTATTTATTACACATAACCAGAAAGACAACAATGGTTGAATCAAGGTCATGATACAAGTACAAAGGACAACACCTTTGTAGGAGCTACAAGAGGCAAATGGAATTGATAGTGTTCATTCATAGGTGTACTTGTGAAAATGAATACAATAAGTGAAGGTCATTGTCATTGATAAGGGCAGTAAACAATGCATGCTACAATGATCTCATCAAGGACAACAGTAATAAATGTATGGTACATAACAACATGGTTAGTTACTACATTCAAATAATGGAGCAAATGAGCCATGTTTCACCTTGGTGGCGAATAATGAACTATGTTATGAGCCATGCAATGAAGAGTACAACCAACCAACAATAAAGATTAGTTGTATATGCATCAAAGAAATTACAAGTTGACAAGTATGGGGGAGTACTCAAAATAGAGCAAAAATTTTTTCATGGCAAAGAAACATGGCCACCTATTTTCAAAATCTACCTATGAGATCATGGCTCGAAAGAGTGAAAGGAGAAAATCAAAGAATCCATGAATTGCTGCCCTCATAAGTGAGATAAATAAAAGTTATATGCTGTTTTCTAGATTGGGAATATGACAAGCTTGAATACATTCCAAGCATGTCAAATAGGACAACAACAAAAAAGAAAATCTGAAGTTGCACAAGGCTCTATTCAAGGCCTTCTCAATCAAACATTAGACAAACAAGTTTTCCAGATAACATTCAAAGCATGATGGTTTGAGGGAAGGAAAAAGGCAAAGAAATTCAAGAAACATGAACCCTAGTTGATATAGATAATGTGCCCATATAAAGCAGATCATATTTGGAGAAAAATGAAGAAAATGTAAAGGTCAGGCCCAATATACTCTTCATTTCATGAATTGAAGCATGGGGCGGTGCATTTCATTGTCAAGTCACAGGGATAGTAAGTATGCATAATCTCCCAAGGATAAGGACAATCATGTTAAGGAAACAACAGAGAAAAAAGTTCATTGATGATGAATAAAGACAAAAGTGCCAGTTTCAAATAAAGGCAGAGTTGTATATACAGTGATATAGGATTCAAGTGCAAGTCCTTCTTTATCAAAATTTGAGTCAACAAAACATGAATCACCATCAAAGATACCAAGAAGGACAATATAAGCCATGTTGTAGGTGTATTGGATGCAATCAAGGTGAAAGGTTTCCCAAGCATGAGCAAGGATCCAATGTTTATTGCTACACATATGATTCAGCCATACAAATGCAATAAGAGTAAAATGACAAAAACAAATAGTCTCTCATGATCAGAAAAGGAGAAAGGAATCCAGCAGTGGGAGGCAAGGAACAAAAATGGATTGTTACTGTGATTTTCATGGTGCCTATATATATGCCACTGGATCAATACTATCCCTATGGAATCCAAGATTTTCAATAGAATGTGACATTTTGAGGAATTTCTATGAAGCCATTTCTTTTTATTCTTTTGGTAACTATCTAATTGCTTGTTTAGATGGAGAACATGGAACCATAGAGTTTGTTGAGAGAGAATCAAACAACAAGCTTAGCGAGGCACTGCTTAAAGATAATCAAAATAAGAAAGAATTTATTCAACATCCTTTCCCTCTGAGCTTGATGATTCGGTCATCGGTCCATGGTTAGGAATTTTATAGATTTGCAAAACTTGGTATCATACAGTATATGATTTTGAAAATACTATGTGCCTTTTTAGCATTGGTTTTGGAAATTTGTGGTGGTTATGGTGATGGAGAATCCAAATGGCATTATGGATATCCATACATTACTGTTGTGTTAAGTATCAGCTAGGTGTGGGCATTGTATTGTCTAATGCAATTTTATACTGTTACTCGTGATGAACTTCAACCAGCCAAAACATTGACAAAGTTCATTAGTTTCAAGGCAATTGTTCTTGCTACCTAGTGGTAGGGTGTAGCCATTGCAACCATCTGCTCGCTAGGTGTTTTGGGAGTTTCTTTACCAGGACCATACTGTCACACAGAAGAGAACAACCATAGAGGTTTGACACTTCAATTCACCCCAATGACTGTGGAAACTCGAAAAGGCTCTGATAAAGCTAGTGATATGGGATGGCAAGATAGAAATACCCATGTCTAGAAATCAAGAGAGGGAGTAAATGCAGAGAAAGAATGCCATGATTTTGTGGATTTTCTGAAGCCCTCAAGCTCCTACAGATATGGGTGAAACCCAGAAAAACAAAATATGGAGACACCCATAAAGATAGAAGACCTTGATTCCTCTGGCCATGAAGTAACAAACCCACTTGGGGTTCAAGCTTTTAGAAGCTATCATTGAGTTTTTTTTAAAGACAAGCAGCAAATATAAGAGCCATTTCATCTTTTACTCTTACAAGAGAAATGATAACTCAGAAAAACCCCTTTTAGAGTGTCTTGGTCGCGACCTGAATGGACAAGATTTCATTAGAAAACAACAAAATATGTTCAGTTTACTTCATGCAATCCAAAAAATAGAAGGAAATGAGCATTCGCTACTTTATTCATCAAGCTGGAAGCCCGAAAATGAGCTATTCTTTCTCTGTTTACCTAGAAATCAGAATGGAATAAGTTTGGTGGGGCTTACCTGGAGCTTTTTTGCTCATTGTTTGCAATATTCAAAACCTTCCTTCCCACAGAGAGCTTCAATCAAACTTGATCATGGCAACTGAAGGAAATATCATAACAACATAAGAGAAAAATGGCACACAAAGTGGTCAGGAGAATGCTACAGGCCACGACCTAAAGTGAATGAAGGAGCTCCAAAGAAGGAATAAGATGCATATTTATATCAAATAAATGCTTTTACCCGTGTTTCCATGGTGTTTTCCTCAGTAAATCACCAAAAGCCAGTGTGATTCTCCACATTTTTTCTACGTTTGCTCAAACCCCATGGCGGCAAAGCCTTGCTCCAGTTTTTCCAAGCGACCAAATGTGGTGTTTTTTTCCATTATTTGGGTGTTTAATGATTAGGGTTTGACCCTTGAGTGCCGATGGGATTTTTTATCCCTTGTTTTAAAAATTGAGGCATGTGGTAAATGCAATGGGGGCTGAAACTTGACTTATTCAATTAGGCATTTTATGCCTTAGGGATTTTTCCCTTTATTTCAACTTTGTGCTAGGTGTTTCAAACTACATGCAACATGTAGTGTGTTATGTTACACAAATGTAATGCCTTTTTTTTTCCCAATAACCATGTGACTTGGAATATGCTTTCCAAGGGGTTTGGAGGTCGGCCATATTGCCTAGGTATTTTGGAGACTATGATGCCTTTGCAAACATGTGTATTGCCATGTGTGAGTAAAATGCAGAGTGTGATAGGTTGATATAGTCAAGTGCCTTAGAAAATTTTGAAGGCTTTTAGATAAGATATTATATGTTGCATTTGTTTCCAACTTTTGAAGATATCATGTAAGTGATTTGAAAATCACTTTCATTTTGCTTTTAAATACAAATGTAATACATATTAATGGTGGGGTCCCTTATCTTGTGCTTGAATTGTAAAGTGACTTGTTAAGTGATGTTTTATGAATCACTTAAACAAGGTCACTATCTTTAATGTTTTTAAAAGCCATGTGTTTTCAAAAACACACATATTGCATGATGGAGAATGTGGTCAAGTCTTGTATGAGGACCAATGATGACTTGCAGAAATGAGGAATGTGTGGGATGCTGTTTTGACTAATTTTGGTGGAAAGGAGACTATCTGGAGGGATTTTTTGTCACATTTTTTGGGTGACTATTGACTTGGCCTAACTTTTCTTCATGTGGAGGAAATTTTGGAGAGTTCTAGAAGGTTCTTTTTGGCCTTTTCTGTTGTATCCGACCTGAATCTTCTGGAAGCACCTGTGTGAGGGGTTTTGGTTTAAGTATGTTCATTTTGAACATTTGAGGGAATTATTTCTTTCCAGGAGCAGGATAGCTTTGTTTTGGAGCTATTTTTCATGGAGCAGTATTGTAACTCTGATGGGCCTATTATACAGTTAACTTTGAATTAATAAAGTACATAATTTTTACCTTCTCTCTTCATGTTTCATGGTATGCCATTAATGGTTGATCAATTTTTCTTGTGAAAATTCATCTTTCTTTGTAAACTTGTCTCATGTTTATGCATCCATTTAGCAGAAAATGTATGTTTACAGGTTATTATCTGTGTTGATTAGTAGTGCTTTTAATTGTGAAGCCCTTGTTTTTCCTTTTAAAAGCATTGTTACAGACCTCTTTATAAATCAATTATGTAAACTGCATTGGAAAGTGAGTTATGTGAGTTAAGCTTTATGATTTTAATTTGAAGGTGATAAGATGTTAACATACCTCTAGGTTTTTTTGGTGCATCACCTTAGGTTTTTTTTAGCATTAGGTTTATTTTCATGCAATCCTTACCCTTTACCTTTAGAGAGTAATAGTTAGGTGACATCAAATGGGGAAGCCGACCTATAATCTGGAGGTCTACTTTTGAATAGGTTACCCACAACCTAAAAGCAGTCCCATGTTATTCCAAATTTGCTGAGTTCATTTAAAGCTTAGCAAATAGGGTGCAAATTTGGGAACCTAACATGTATGCCTAAACTAGTATTATCGGTTTCCTAAATTTTTGGAGGTGTTGTTTTGCATGCAAGAAGTTTAAAGTGAAAGAAGGTTATCAATGTCTATTTTCCAACCAATTCAAGTTTAAGGTGTGTGTAATAATGGCTAGTAGTGTGCGAAATTAAAATATTGCATGTGGTGTTAGGATAGGACCTGGTTAAAGTTCCTATGGTAGCACACAACATCAAGTTCTTTTGGTGGCAAGAATTTTTTTTTTGGAACAAACTGCTACATGTTTCATGTAAATTTAATTTAGGTCCACCTTATGTCATCTTGGATCTTTGTGGATCCCTGACCGACATGGAAAAGTGTTAATGTAATTTCACGTATATATTTCAAATGTTAAAATGAATTAGCATGTATTTGAGTGTGTTCACACGAATTAGAATTATACCTGTGTGAAGAATAGTTGGTCGCTAGTATAACTTGAAGAGAAGGTGGTGAAGATAAAAGTAAGATTTGTATTGAAAATCATATGAATTTTTCCTATATCAAAAGATCATTTGTAGTGAGGAAGAGTGTTAGCTATAACTCTCACTCATGTTGAGTTACTTTGAAAATCCACAAGCTTTATTAATGTATTTTGGTAGGACTAGTGTTCTACCCATTGTACTGTTTCAATTGGAGAATGGTGTCTCTAATGGGATGGTTCCTACAAACACAATAGGGGATTTTTGTCCCCAGTAGGCTGGTGCCTACTTCGGTGTGTAAAATTCACTTGTATATTTTTGTATTGTGAGGCTGGATTTGGGTAGTAGATCCAAGCAGTTTTTCTCATCATGGTTTTTCCCATCCTAGATTTCCATGTATATCTAGTGTTTATGTGGTTCCTTGATCATTAGCTTTCTACTTTGATTTAAGTGTTATTTTTGATATGTGCATTTGAGTTAAGAATTTTAAATAGATTTGATCTACTTATTCACCTCCCCTCTCGGTATATTGTATGCCCTTTAATGTATTCATAAAATAAATGCTAGGAAATTGATTATGGTTCCTTATCAAAATTAATAGTGCATGTTCTTTGTGTGCTAGATATTTTCCATAAAATACTCCCACAAGACTTCACATAGGTTTTCAAGCATCATAAATTGTCACCCTTGACAATTTCACACTATGTTTAGCTCCCCCTTAAGTGCTTGAGACTAATTATGATTAATGATTTTTTATTTTATTGTCCTCTTCAAAAAATAAAATTAATTCTAGGGAATTAAATTAAAAATTTATTTCACGAGCAACATAAATTTAAAATAGGTCCTAAGTAGGGCATCCTCACCCATGTCTACCCTATTTTGGCCCAAAATTAGATATTTTATTGTGTAACTCAATATGTTTGTAAATATAAAATCATTTATCAGGTTATCAAAAGTATTACTCCAGAAAATGTTGAAACACATAAATATAAGTCTTTTTCTCCATTTAAAAACCTAGTGAAACTTTAGATCAATGAAGCAATTCAAAAATAAAATCAAGGAAATTCAAGAGTAGAATAAGAAACATTCTACAAAAAAATTATCAATCAGGATCATGTTTGCAATCAATCATCAAATTCATGTTTATGCATAAGTAAGATGTTTCATATTTTATGTTTACAAACACTTGCAGGATTTTCAAACAACTATCAAGTTCTCCTTGTATGAGACGTGCCAATGTCTTCAGTCAATCAAGGAATACAAATTTGAGTGGTAAGTTGCAGCATATTGATTTATCATTCCTTTCTATCCATTTGCCTCTACCTGACCTAGGGTAAGTACTCTTTATCCAACATCATCATAGCTATTGTGGAGGTGAAAGCACAAAAATGAGTTTTGAATTAGATGCGATCCTATACAACATAACCCTTCTCCCCTTGTCCTTCTTACGGGGTACAAGTTTGAAGTGGATTGGATAATATTGGAGATATCAAAAGCATCAAACCCTAAATCAAACACTCATGCATCATCCTTCATCAAATTAGGGCAAGAATGATTATTCATTGACTAGTAAAGTTCTAAAGGTGATTCTAATAGATAAGCACCTACAGACTATGATGATCCTGTGTAGATCCTAACAGCTAGAAAAACTTCATTTTCATACTAGGATAGCCTTGCCCTAGTTGAGCCAGTTTGAATCCAAATTTGAATAACAGGTTTCTTGTTCTCTACGCTCTACTCTCTTGTTTCCTATTTTTGTACATTAGTTTATATAATTTTTAAGAAATATTAATTAAATAATTAGAACATTATTTAATTAATATGCAAGTTAAAAGTGGGGAGAATCAAGATCAATTTATTAGGCACGAATGATGAATTTTAGGTGTCTACATTTTCCCCCTCTTTGAAATGACATTAAAATAACTTTTTTCAAAGAAAATAAAAATATAGGTCATAAGAAGAAAAATGGAGGGAAAATGATGCCCCAGTGTGGAAGGAATAAAAGGAAAATTAATAGGTTGGTGATGGCCCCTTGAGAGGTTAGGAAAGAAAAAGGGGCTTGAGTGGCCTCTTAAAAGAAGAAAATGATAATAAAGTCAGATAGAGGAAAAATTGGGAGGAAGAAAATAAAATAAAGTAAAATTAAGTTAGGATGAAGAAATAGGAGTAAAAATGGTGAATGGGGGTAAATAGGCCTTAGGGGGTGAATATATTCATTTTCACATCTAGTAATAGTAAATTGAAGGGTACTCTAGAAGATAAACAAAAAGGGGATGGAAAATATTCAGATTATTGTAACCTACCCAAGTATCATCTAATCTATGCAATATACAAGAAATTATATGCTCTAGAAATCTATCCACCATACTAATTCATTCTTCCTTCCCCTTTCCTCAATTAATTTTTCTTCTTTATTATGAGTTAGTTTTTCTTACAACTCTTGTATCCTTGAAGATAATATCTCCATATCTTGGCTTGATGTATCACCTGATCTTGACTAGGGTGTAATGAGAAATGTAATAATACTTTGTGGAAGAGGTATTTGTGACAACAATTTATCATATTCTTTCAAAATCTTAATGTGATCCTTCTCTAATTTACTGTAGCTAGCTTGTAGCTTTTTAATTGTAGCTTCATTGAACATAGATATATTAACCACTAAGGATGCCGCTTGTGGGGCAATGGTATAAACATATCTTCTAATAAGCTCATTAACACTACTATAAATTAGAGGCTTTTGAGTCTTTGGAGCTACTACCCATATTGCCAAAGTCTTAGATTCGGTGTTGAATCTTGATAGAAAAAATGTAGATCATTTTTGTGACCTTATGATGTTAACACATCTTGATCTTTGTCTTTCCTTTTTATTGTCTATAAAGAAATAGTAGAGGAAATATCCTAGTTTGGTAGCAACAAGAACACACTATCCTAAACAATTTTTCTTGCCTCCTAAGGAGTTATTTTGTTGATGTAGGAATCAACACTTGTAACAATTTTTTTGGTCTTCTCTTCTTTGTTCTTAGGTGAAATATTTTCTTTTGCATTACTAATCTCCATAAATAATTTCTCCATTTGATTCTTCATTAAGAAGTCCATAGATTATTTAGATTTGACAAAACGGTCATCAAACATAAATTTTATGCAGGCTAGGTTTCTGATATTATTTATTACATCTCCGCTAGTTTTGAGATTAATTATTTTTCTTCTCTATGAGGCCTCCTCAATGTGAACCTTGGATGGGGAAGTCAAAACTTGATTCACCTCAGTTTTTGGTGCATTCTCCCCCCACTTCTTTTATTTTTGCATACTTAATTAAGTAATCAACCAAGGCTTCAAAACCACTTGGTTTCTTTAGAAGAACCTCTAGAGGAGCCACTTGGAGGATCCATTTTAGGAGCCATTGGAGGACCCACCCCTTGAGAACTTGATGCTTCAAGAAAGTTTATTTGAGGCATTGACTACTCCACTTCTTCTTGTGTTATTTCCTCTCTAATTTGTTTATTGTTGAGAATAAGATCTTGCATTTTCGTAAATTCCTTTTAGTATTTGTGGTTCAACCATTTTATTTGTTCTTCCCCTTTCAAGGGTGTGTGCAGGATCATGGGGGTCCAAACTAGGCCTCTAAGTGGTGATGAAAATTCATAAAATTAGAGTTAGGCAACTTGACATAAAAAAATGAATAGCTTATTAACATAATTTGAAAAATATGTAAGAATAAAAGTTGTAGAAAATTATTGAATGTAGTTTCTAGGCTATTAGTCCTTTTTTGGAAAAAAATAAATTTGTTTTGAGAAAATTTGAAATTTCAATGTAGTGGTACTAATTTTTTAGGAAAAAGATAAGAAGTAGGTGTATGTCTGACCACCCTAAGTATAAGAAAAAAATAATATTTATATTTTTTTTCTGATTTTTTCAATATAAGTAGAGGACACATGCCCAGATGTGCCCGATTTCTTTTTGTAATTTTTTCCATGTAAATAATTAGTTATGATTTTTTTATTAGAACTTTTCATAATTATTAAAACGTATGTGTCTGACCACCATAACTTGGTCAAAAATTTATGAAATTCAATTTTTTTTATCCTATAGTATGCAAAGCATAGAATGTGGTGCATCTTGTAGATTCGAAAAATGTTAAGTAGTTTGAAAGTTATAGAAGTTTTTCAATCAGCCTATAAATCAGGACTTTAGATGTAATGTAGGTAGAAAATCAATAATAATTATTTATTAAATTCAAAATAAGACAAAAGTTATATCGGTGGAAAGATGACAATTTTTTCTATAAACCCTTTTCATTTGATGAAATTCGGATAAAAAAAAAGTCGTTAGCCACAAGGGCGAACTTTGGAAAAGTAAGCAAATTTTTCAAAACATGTTTTTGAGGTTGACTTTCTAGGTCAGGCAATCTCGAACCAAATCCCGAGCCAATATTCGTTTTGGTTTGGTAATACCAAACCAAAATAGATATCCGTTTATAATGGATATTAGTTTTGTTTTCAAAATGGATATCCGTTTTGAAGACCTAAAAAACCCTCTTTAGTAAAATGGGCATAACTTTTGCTTTTCTTATCAAAATTTTGACTTTTTACAGGCATTGGAAAGGTGATTGAGAGCTCTACACAATGAACTATGTGGTGTTTCTATATTGTACACAAAAATTAATTATAATAATTTGAACTTCACACACACACACACACTCTATCTCCATCTTAGGTCTCTCTCTCCCACACTCTCTCTCCTCTCTCCCTCCGTCTCTCCCTCTCAAGTCCCTCTCCCTCTCCCTCTCCCTCACTCCCTTTATTTCTTTCTCTCACTCTCAAGTCTCCCTCCCTCCGTCCCTCCGTCCCTCTCTCTCTCTCTCAAGTCTCTCCCACTCCCTCCTCTCTCTCTCTCTCTCTCTCTCTCTCTCTCTCTCTCTCTCTCTCCCGGGTCTCTCCCATCTCTCTCTCTCTCAGAGTCTCTCCCTCCCTATCTCTCTCCCTCTCTCTCTCTCTCTAGGTCTCTTCCTCTCTCTCTCTCTCTCTCTCTCTCTCTCTCTCTCTCTCTCTCTCTCTCTCTCTCTCTCTCTCTCTCTCTCTCTCTCTCTCTCTCTCTCTCTCTCTCTCTCTCTCTCTCTCTCTCTCTCTCTCCCTCCTTCTTTTAGGTCTCCCACTACCCCCCTCTCTTTCAATCACTCACTCACTTTCCACCTCCCTCTCAGGTCTCTCTCACCCACTCCCTCTCTCTCTCTCTCTCATGTGTCTCCTTCCCACCCTAACTAGATAACTCTATCTCCCCCCTCTCTCTCCTTCTCTCTCCCCTCTCTCAGTCCCTCCCTCCCTCCCTCTCTCCCTCTCAAGTTTGTCTCCTTCTCCATCCCTCTATCTATATCTCCCTCTCCCTCCCTCCCTCCCCCTCTCTCTCTCTCTCCCCCTCTCTCTCCCTCCCTCATAAGTAACTTGAGATGGGGAGAGAGAGGGAATGAGAGATGTAGAGAGAGAGTTGGAGAGAGAGACCTAAGAGGGATATGAAGAGATAGAGAGAGATAAAGTGTGTGTGTGGGTGTGTGTGAGAGAGACCTGAGAGGGAGATGGAGAGTGTGAGAAAGAGACATGAGAGAAGAGAGAGGGAGGGAGTCAGATCAGAGGAGAAGAGAGGGGGGAGAGAAGACGGACCTATAAGAGGGGTGGAAGAGACTGTGGAATATAGAAGGAGAGAGATTTAAAGGGGTGGGGGATAGAGGAGGGAGAGGGATATGGAGGGGGAGTGGGGGTGGAAGGACCTGGGTGAGAGAGGGGTGGGAGAGAGAGTTGAGAGAGGGAGAGAGTTTGGAGGGAGAGAGGAGAGAGAGGAGAGAGAGACCTAAGATGGAGATGGAGAGAGAGAGACCTAAGGGGGAGAGAGAATTTGAAGGGATGGACAGAGAGAGGGAGAGTGAGAGGGAGTGGTAGGGACCAGAGAGAGACCTGAGAGGAAGATGGAGTGAGAGAGAGAGACTTGAGAGGTAGATCTAGAGAGTGAGAGAGATAGGGAGAGAGAGAGATACTTGAGAGGGAGAGGGAGAGAGAGAGAGAGAGAGAGAGAGAGAGAGAGAGAGAGAGAGAGAGAGAGAGAGAGAGAGAGAGAGAGAGAGAGAGAGAGAGAGAGAGAGAGAGAGAGAGAGAGTGTGTGTGTGTGTGTGTGTATGTGAGTGGGAAGTGGGAGAGAGAGGGAGTGGGAGAGAACAAAGAGAGAGAGGGAGTGGGAGAGACTTGAAAGAGAGAGACCTAAGAGGGAGAGTGGGAGTGGGAGAGACTTGAGAGAGAGACATAAGAGGGAGAGAGACTTAAGAGGAAGAGAGACTTCAAAGGGAGGGAGGGAGAGAGGGGAGATGAAGAGTGAGAGGGAGATGGAGAGGGAGAAAGAGAGAGAGATGGAGTGGGAGGGACCTAAGAGAGAGAGGAAGTGAGAGAGAGAGAGAGAAAGAAGGAAGGATGGAGAGAGAGTGAGAAAGATAGGTATAAAGAGGGATAAAGAGAGAAGAAAGGAGGGAGGGATAGGTAAGGGGAGACATAGTGATAGAGAGGAAGAGAAAGGGATATAGAGATATGATGATTTATGAATATTTTTTCATCTCGTTGCTACAAAAAATATAAATATTTCATTATTCATTACTTTTTCTAATGGCTCAAGTATTTTGAGATGAGTGTTACAAAAAAATCATGAAAAAAAGACTTTGCATGTGAAAGTAGTGAGAATTTGATGTTTCAAAAATGAAATATGAATTTTGAATGATTATAATTAATTTTTGGTGTATAGTATAGAAACAAAACCTAGTCCATTGCATATATCTCTCAATTACCTTTCCAACGGCTATAAAAAGTTGAAATTTTGATAAGAAATGCAAAAGTTATGCCAATTTTACTAAAGAGGGTTTTCTAGGTCTTCAAAACGGATATCCGTTTTGAAGACCTAAAAACCGTTTTGTTTTTCAAAAAAATGGGTTCCCGCTTTCCAAAACGGATATTTGTTTCAATTTGGTATTACCAAACCAAAACGAATATTGTACCCAAGCCTGCAAAAGGTCAAAGGTGTGAATTCCGCATTTTTAGACGTGTTAAAAATTCATTATTTTTACATCGCCACTTTTTTGACCCCCATGGTCCTGCACATACCCTCAAAATTACACCAATTATTCTTTCTTGCCTTCAACTTGTCATATGTGTTGCAATTTCTAATTGTATCTTCCACACTATTAAAATTATTGTAAAATTTTTACCTCTTCGCTCTATGCCTTGTTCAAATAAATGTTCAAGATCACAATCCTATTGAACATCAAATACCATAACCCAATTTTTATTGCATTTAAACTATAGTATGATAAATTGAAATATTGAGAAAATTCAACACGTTGAATGAAAATTTTGATATTTTTGAAAAGTTTGACAGAAGTTGACCGTCTTTTGACCATGTGATCTTTTGAAATATCTTATATTTTATCATGATTGAATGTTACTGATGAATTGTGTAAGTGCAAGTTTGTGCAATTGCAACAAAACGGGTTGAAGGGCGAGAACACAGTTGAAGTAGGATCGTTTAGCCGGATCAAACGGTAAGCTTGATGGAATTTGGGTGTACACACCACAAAATCGCATGATGAGTGCATGAGAAATTCATATAGGAGATTATATTAGTCTTGCTTGAAATAATTCGATGATTGAAAAGATATACTTGTGAAATGAAATACATGTGAATTCTTATTTCATTATCTATCTTGATCATGTGTTTTGAGAATTTAAAAGAAAATGATAGCATGACATAACACATAAATGAATGTATGTATTTTGGTAAGGCTTATTTAAAGGATAGGAAAAGCCACTTCATTTAAACATTAATGCTTGAAATAAAATAAAAGTTTATTTTTATTTAAATGTTGATATATGAATACAAACTTCTATAAACAAATATATATATACACATGTATATATGTAGACATACACACACACAAACACACACACACACACACATATATATGTCAAAGAATGTACATATGTGCACGTGAATATATATAAATATAAATATATATATGATGAAGAAGGAAAATGGATTATCCAACTTTTCTCACTCAACCATTCACTAATGTCCTAAGAGTCCTAATTGGATTGACTAACAACCTCTCAAGGTGAGCCAATTCTCAATTAGGAGGGTATTAGGAAAGGTTTCTTAAGTTCTAAGGGGTTCACCACGAAGCAAATGCTTGGAAGATAAAATGTTTGAAAACACGCTTTGATATGCAAAATGACCCAAAACTAGAAATGCAAGCTAAATGAAAGATGCAAATGATGAAATTATGCAATAGGGAGATGGTATGTGTGCACTTGGGAAATATGGAGATACTTGTGAGGATTATGGAAATGCAAAGAGGTTGCCAAAATATGTTGTGGAGGACTAAGATGCCCAAGATGGCGTATTAGTCTCATTGCTATTTTTTGGGGCAAATGTGGAGTCTTCAGATCACAGGACTGGATCTCTGAAAATCTCTAAAAATTGAGCACATGAGGACTCAGATGCCCAAGATGGCGTATTAGTCCTGTTCTAAATTTTTGCAAACTCTGAACAGGGTCTTGAGCTCCAACGTTTGCACTAGCTTCCCTTTTGATCTCAGGTTCTGAAACTTTCGAATAAGGCTTGTAAGTGAGTTTTCGTGAAGATGACAACTTTGTAATGCAACTTTTCAACTTTGCACTCCAAGTGATCCTCAAGTTCACAACCCAGATTTGCAATCAAAAATATGAAAAAAGAAAAAACTTGTTGTTTGTTAGTGAATGGGGGTTTTCCTTGGTAAAACCCCTTGTTGGTAATTAAACCTTGAAATGAAATGGAAATAATGAAGGAAATGGTGAATGAACAACATGCAATTCTACAACTCTCCAAACCCTTATAAAGTCTGCAAACTTGAGTGCAATGGCTACAATGGATATAGATCTTGAATGTTTGATAGGTAGGACTTGAATTTCTTGCTTGAATCAAAAACCTACATCACAAATGTTAGCACAACAACACATGATGCAAGAAAACACTTTGATATGATGCTTGAATATAAAAATGTCTTCAAATGCTTGATGAATTTTCTCTCGAATGCTCTTGTGAACTCAATTATGCTATGATAAAATATCTCACAAAAGATGGGTTGAAATGAATCAAGGAACCTTGTATTTATACTTATCTATGCTTAATATCCTGAAATTATATCACACCAAGCCAACATATGAATTCATTGAATAAAGGAGGCTAAATCCCGCTAGAATTTGAAATTAAATCTCGAAAATGACTCAAGGAGGACTAAGATTCCCTAGGTGGCATCTTAGTCCCAAGTCCTAAAAAATTGGGGCATAGACACCAAAAAGGGGCCCAATTTGGAGATGCCAAAATCAGGGTCCCGAGAGCCTTGGGGGACTAAGATTCCTTGGGTGGCATTTGAGTCCCGACCCAAAAATCAACGACACACCGATTGCATCATTAAATTAACATTTATGCATTGGAAAATGTCTGGATTAACCAGAAAAATATGTCATTCATAGGGCTTGTGGACATAAAATAGGACCAATTAAGCCATAAAGAAGCATAAATAAAACAAGGCAGGCCCAAACAAGTGTGAAAATGCAAGGTTATATACATTTTACTACACTACATTTAGCCCCCAATTTAGTGAGAGGATGAACTTGCTTCAAACTCACACTAAAGTAGCCAACAATGCAATCAAGAGGGGTTCAAATTTACAAATGTTAGCAAGATAGGATGACAATAATCAAGAGGGTTGCCAAGCCCCCAGGATCAAGATCCTATGGAAAAACTAACACAAGTACCAAGGAACACTCTTACAGATGATATATGGAGCCATAACCACATTGCAACCATACACCATGAAAGACAAGAAAAAGGAAACCAGAAAAGGAAAAACTACAATGGATCAAGCGTCGACTAGCTGTCCAACGTGGTGGACCAGGTCTAGGCTATTTTTCCAAGAGAGGTTTACAAGTGGAACACGTTGTCTACTATGCAAACAAAAACACATACACATGAGGGCTAGTGGGAGCTAGGTGTCCACTAGGTGAGCCCCAAGGGACCATATTAAAGCCATACCTCCATGAATTTAATAAAGCACAAAAATGCAGCTCACATGGGCTAGTGAAGCTAGGTGTTCACTAGGTGAGCCCCAAGGTGGTCCATATCAAAGCCATACCTCCATGAATTCAGTAAGAATAAGAAAGGAAAAGTGAAAAAATAAAGAGGGATGTTCAAAGGGATTTTTCTTAGTTCATGCGAGGTATTACTCTTAGGGAACATTGTTCCTAATCTCTCCAAGAGAGGACCGATCAAAGAATAAAAGATTCACCACTTAAGGGATATTGTGCATCGCATCACCACTAAGGGGAATATAATATGTTGAAATAGGTCACACTCTTGAAGGAAATTACTCCCAATGTCACCACAAAGAGGAAAACACGTTGCGTGAAATAAGAAAATCACATCAAAGAACATGAAAAGGAAAAAAAGTGTAAATGAAATCTGTCCAAAATAATGCCAATGTATGCCCCCACTTTAAAGAAATTGCTAACACCATGCTATGAGAAATTACTTTAAAGTAGCAAAATAAAAATGAAAACAAGAAGGAAGACATGAGAGCCAACTTGGAAAGCCCTATGCCAAGTCATATGTTTCCAAGTAAAGCTACATCATGGAAGAGAAAAGGAAAAGAAAGGGGCTTCCCCCTAAATGAAAACACCAAAAACATAAGGGATCTATGGATTTTCTGTTAGTATGTTCTTTGATACAGTGATATTAGAGAGATTGGAACCATCATCATTCCCTAAATATGCATAGAACTAGAAGAATGACACAAAGAGAGCGAAAAAAAGAAAAGAAAGAGCCTTTTGTGTCAACATGGAAGAGACATAGGGTGTCTCAATTCCTTGCATCATCCCCAAAAGGAAAACACTAGACAAATGAAAAGGAAAATGAAAGACAAAGAAAGGATAATGAAGAACCTTTTGGGTCAACATGAAGGAGACATGAATGTCTCGATGCCTTGCGTCATCCCCAAAAGGAAAACACAAGAAATAAAAAATGAAAGGAAAAGATAAAAGATTAATCAAAAGGAAAAAGTATAGGACATATAGAAGAATGAATGTATGAATAGAGGAATGCACATAGAGAGAGAAACATCAAAAAAAACATCACGGGGGATCACACTATGCACATGCAAGAAAAAAAAGAAGAAAAAAACGAAAGAAAAAAGAAAAAGAAAAGATAAAAGACTAGTAAAGCACATGCGAGTCAACCATCCAGCAGGTCATCCACATCATAGTCTTGTTCAGTATATGAAAAATGCATATCACTAGTGAGAGGGACAACATCAAGTGTTGTACTAGGAGAATCACCAGGTTCAACACATGGTGAATCACTCAATTTAGGAGGATCACCATGGTTGTTGTTGTTTAAGCTCATACAATAGAAAAATAAAAAATTTAACTCATTATGTATTTCCTCATCGATTTTAGTTGTTTCCTCATCGTCATCCAAGTTAACCACAACTGGGGGATGAATAATAATATCCATAGAAGTTGTTGATCCTTGTTGTGGTGAAGGTATAACTTCTATTTGCTCTAGTAAGAGAGGAGGATCATCGTTTATTTCTTATGTCAAGTTTGTATTTTGATTTTCAATGTTGTTATCATTATTCATCTTTTGAGAAATAGCACAACGCTATGCCTACACTCTCTAGCATTGCAGTTTCTTTTATTATGATTTTCAAGTTGAATTTGTGTAGGAGCGGGTTTGTCAATCATAGGTTCCTGTTCCTCTTGTGAAGGAAGAATGGAAGAAACCATAGAAGGTTGTTCAACCACTTTCTCTTTGGCTTTATAAATTTGTGTAGGTGGATTAGGACTTGTTTGGTTTTCTCCAGGTCTCTTTTAGGAAATGGGAAAGGGATTGTTCATGGATGGGTCTTGGTTTGTTGGAAGGGTTTTAGACTCAACATTGTTTTCTTTAGGTGGCGGAGGTTCAAGCATGGGTGGAGGTTGAATCATGGGTGGGGGAAAGTTTTCAAGAGATAGTTTGGCTATGCATTTTTCTTTGAATTTTTGGTAGGATAGGAAAAGGAAGTCTTCAAGGGGTCTTATAGGTTCCATTGGTTTAGGAAAAAAATAATCTAAGGAGAAATTTCCATGGGAAGACGGGGGTCTAAAACCACTATGGTTCACTATAAATATTTAATTTCTGACTAGAAACTTTAAGTACTTATGGACAACGGATGGGAACACATCCATGGAGTGAATCCATTTATAGCCTAACTTCACATGAAATTGGTCTAAATTAGAGATGATAGAGAATGATACATTCGATTTCTTCAGTCCTACTTGTAAAGGGAGTGTGATCGAGCCTATCGTAGCACGAGCAAAACCATCATGTGTTTTAATCCATGCTTTTAGTTTATCATATCTATCTTGAGTAAGTTCATGCACATATAAAATTTCTTATGTGATCACATTCTCTCCATAGACGGGATCAATTAAAATCCCAGGAGTGGGCTTGTTATCGATTCTGATGGCTTTGTAAAGAGGACCATCAAGTGCATGTTTGATTGTTTCATTTGAAGAGAAGTAATGTCAACGGTTTATTGTTTACAAGGCTCGATGTCAACCACTCCTATCATTGTATCAATAGGACTTTGTTCATTAGTATCCATAAGACTCTGTTCATCATCATCCATAGGACTTTGTTCATGATTGCTTGAATTCTCCTCATTCGTGTCAACATTCATCACATCGGGCTTAGTTTCACTAGCCTTAACAAATGAAATATTATGGTTGGGCATGGGATTGGTAAATATTTGCAAGTTTTGGTTGGGAGGAGCCACAAAATTATTACCTTTGTCATTTACACCTCCAATTTGGATATGATTGGAATCAATGAGGTCTTGCACAAGATGTTTAAGATGCTTGCAATGTTCTATATCATTTCCTTTTTGTTGGTGATAAGAACAATAGGCATTGTGTCTGAGGTTCAGAGGTAATGACTTGCTAGGGTCAAGGGGTCGAATGGGAGGTAAGGTAAGCATGTTTTTGTTTAAGATTGGGTCATAATGTTATGAAGTGTGTTGGGTAAGAGAGTAAACTATCTTTGTGGATCCCCAAAGATATAAGGATTAATCTTCTTTATAGAAGCTACTTGGGTATCAATTGGTTGGGTAGGTTGAGAGGTGGAATTTAGTTGAAGGAAACTTTTATTTTGTCTTCTAAAAGGTTGGTAAGTATTTTGGTTTGAGGTTTTGGTCTTTTTAGGATGGGTAGGGGTGGTTTTTGGTTCACTACTGATTAGGGAATTCTCATAGTCTCGAAGGGCAGTGCATAAATGCATGAAGGAAGGAAATTTCATCATTGTAAGCTTATCCCTTATCTTGCTTTGTAAGTTTTCTACAAACATCTTTTGAAGGTGGGAATCAATAATTTTCACACTGATTTGGGAATAAAGTGATTGGTAGCATGAAATAAAGTAAGTGACTTTTTCACCCTCATTTTGTTTACATCTCATCAAATCAGCCAATGTCATTTGAGGAACACTAGTGGAAATGTGCGAGGTAGGAAAGATGCTACTAGTTGGTTGTATTGTTGTGGTCACTTGAGGAATGGTATAGGTGGAAATTGAGGTTATGGTTGAAGAGGGAGGAGTTTGATTTCCTCCTTGGCTTTGCATATTGTTTGAGGCTTGAGTACCATTAGTGGTGGGAGGGAGATGTTTTCTGAAGATTTGAGCTATGTTACACACAACTTCTAATCCCTCATCACTTTCCATTATGCGATGAAGGTTATCTATGGTAGGTATAACAGTGTTTGAAATGTTTTTAGTACTTACACTATCTTGTAAATGAGCTAAGTATTCATGCATTTTCATTATGTTTTCTTGAGGAATATGATAAATCATTGTTTGGACACTCGACACAGTACTTGTAGGTAAGGTAGGTATAGAAAAAGAGGTGTCAAAGGTATGGTCCATACCTAGTGAACTAGTACCAACACCAGAACTAAGAGAGCTTGATAACCCAAGATCCACAATGTCTTATCACGAGATGCCATGAGTCTCGCACTTCATCTAACCACAGTATTAGTAGTAGGACACCAAGTACTACAGCTCATACAAGGGATAAACCAAAGAAAGTGTAATGAACATAATATCCTATGCTTGCAATTACACTTGAAATGAAAGAATTTGGAATAACATCAAATCTAGAAACTAAAACAAAAAATAGAAAGCAACCCACAAAAACATAGAACAGCAATTTTAGATACTAAAAACTTGAAAATCAAAGTCAATAGGGACTAAGATGCTAGGAAGGGTGTCTTGGTCCTCCTGATGAGATTCTGAAGTTCGAGAGGCTGAAACAGACAAAAAATAATAGAGAGAAATTTCTGAAGCAAAAAATCTAAGAGGGACTAAGACGCCAGGAAGGGCGTTTTAGTCCTAGCAGAGATTTTTTGCAGAAAAAAAGGGAATTTTGGAATGTCAATAGTGTTTATAGATTGCCTATGCAGTATACTTCAATGCTCAGAAACAAAAAAAATATACAAATAAGTGAAAGGAAAAGTAGCTAGAAACAAGCAATTGAATGCAATATTTGGATGCAATTTTTCAATTTTGAATGCAATAAGAATGCAATGAAGATAAAGAACAATGCAATTTTCAAATTTTCAATGAAATGAAATGATGCAATAAAGTAAATATGCAACCTATATGCACTTTCACTAATGCAAATATAAGAAACCCTAAATGCAATTTCACTAATGCAAGATGCAAGATGCAATGCAAGAATGAATGTTGTCTAGATCTAAGGACTTAATAGACTCCAAATCAGAAAATAAAAAGCATTGGGTTCACCAAATGATGAAGAATGAAAATGAATACCTTTTTGGGATATCACACTTTTCTCACTCAACCATTCACTAATGTCCTAAGAGTCCTAATTGGATTGACTAACAACCTCTCAAGGTGAGCCAATTCTCAATTAGGAGGGTCCTAGGAAGGGTTTCTTAAGTTCTAAGGTGTTCACCACCAAGCAAATGCTTGGAAAATAAAATGTTTGAAAACACGTTGTGATATGAAAAATGACCTAAAACTAGAAATGCAAGCTAAATGAAAGATGCAAATGATGAAATTATGCAACAGGGAGATGGTATGTGTGCACCTGGGAAATTTGGAGATACCGTGAGGATTCTTGAAATGCAAAGAGGCTACCAAAATATGTTGTGGAGGACTAAGATGCCCAAGATGGCATATTAGTTCCATTGCTATTTTTTGGGGAAAATACAGAGTCTTCAAATCTCAGAACCAGATCTCTGAAAATCTCTAAAAAATGAGCTTGGGAGGACTAAGACTTGGCAAGATGGCATATTAGTCCTATTCTAAATTTCTGCAAACTCTAAACAGGGTCCTGAGCTCCAAGGTCTGCACTAGCTTCCCTTCCGCTCTCAGGTTCTAAAAATTCTGAATAAGACTTGTAAGTGAGTTTCCGTGAAGATGTCAACTTTGTAATGCAAATTTGTAACTTTTGCAACTTTTCACTCCAAGTGATCTTCAAGTTCACAACCTAGATCTGCAATCACAAATATGAAAAAAGGAAAAACTTGTTTGTTAGTGAATGGGGGTTTTCCTTGGTCAAACCCCTTGTTGGTAATTAAACCTTGAAATGAAATGGAAATAATGAAGGAAATGGTGAATGAACAACATGCAATGCTATAAATCACCCAACCCTTATAAATTCTGCAAACTTGTGTGCAATGGCTGCAATGGATATGGATCTTGAATGCTTGATAGATAGGACTTGAATTGCTTGCTTGAATCAAAACCCTACATCACAAATGTTAGCACAAAACACATGATGCAAGAAAACACTTTGATATGATGCTTGAATTTGAAAATGGCTTCAAATGCTTGATGAATCTACTCTTGAATTCTCTTGTGAACTCAATTATGCTATGATAAAATATCTCACAAAATACTTGGGTTGAAATGAATTTAGGAACCTTGTATTTATACTTATCTATGCTTAATATCCTGAAATTATATCACACCAAGTTGACTTATGAATTCATTGAATAAATGAGGCTAAATCCTGCTAGAGTTTGAAATTAATCTCAAAAAATGACTCAAGGAGGACTAAAATGCCCTAGGTGGTGTCTTAGTCCTAAGTCCTAAAAACTTGGGGCACAAACACCAAAAAGGCGCTTAATTCAGAGATGCTAAAATTAGGGTCCCGAGAGCCTTGGGGGGACCAAGACACCCAAGGTGGAATTTTAGTCCCTACCCAAAAATCAAGGACACACCGATGGAGTCATTAAATTAACATTTATGCATTGGGGAAAGTCAGGATTAACCAGACAAATGTCATTCATAGGGCTTGTGGACATAAAATAGGACCAATTAAGCCATAAAGAAGCATAAATAAATCAAGGCGGGCCCAAACAAGTGTGAAAATGCAAGGGTATGCATTTTACTACACTACAATATATATATATATATATTATAAGTATTTATATTCCTTTTAAAAAAGAATCGAATTTGGAATCGAAATTATCACTATCATATTGATAGAAATTCAAATAAAAATCATGAGAAAGATCTCATGAGGTCGTGGCCTGCAACCAAATTTAAGACAAATATTCAAATTTGATGTATGGGGTGGCTAAAAATCAATGCCCATTAAGATTTGAAATGGCCCCTTAAGTGGAGACACAAGAAAAAGAAAGAAAGTTTCCATTTTGAAAAGATATCATCAAAGCCAACTAAGAAGAATAGTTGGTTTGTCGAGTCTTGAGGAAAAAGATTAGGGATAAATCCTCAAAATCAGAGTTATTTGGTGATTTTTACTTCAAAATGTTTGCATTTCGAGTTTTGTTTCTTCTTAAGCACAATATGATCAAGTTTATTTCAATGATTCTATTGAATCACATTAAATTTTGTTTGTTGATTTTCTTTATGCAATTCCTTCGATTTCATTTGTTATACTTCTATTCTAAGCAAGTCCATGTTGGCCATTTTGTACTTGAACATGCTCTATGACTGCTTCGCCAATGACATGAAAGCTGATTATTTCACACCCTGTAAACTTTTGATGTCGCCACATTTTATGTATCTATTGCATGTGATTATACTTAGCCAATCACATGGCTAATCGGATGAACTAATAGCATATGATTTGGAATGGAATGATTCTTGAAATCGTTAGCACCCCTTTAAGGACCGTAGGTAGCAAAAAAATCCACTATAATGTTTACGTTTTATCATTTACTGTGAGATAGACCCTTGGGTGTGTTGCACCATTTCGGTGCGATGACCATGGTAGCCGATTTGGGATTGATGGATAAATTTTTTGGAATTTCATGTCACCTTCTCTATTAAAAATGATGGTGGAGATTATATCGATCCATTGTTTATTGATATTATTTTTATATCATATCGTTGTGTTAAACATTCTTTGGGGCCTCATCTACAAAGGATGAAGGAAGAACAAAGTATCATTCTATCCTTTTGTTTGCATGTTAAGTATGTCAAGGTATCGTTCTGAGGGAATGAACCCAAATTGACCCTTTAGTCGAATGCAACCAAGCCATGGGTTGCCATGCTTAGGCTATGACCATAATACTGTTACATATATATTAAGCGATAGTCAACCAATTGCTAGTCGTTCCATAGAATGACAGTGCCATAAATATGTTATATCAATGAATGTGGGTTCTTCAAAACCTGAGCAAAAATAAGACTGATCCTAGTTTGTGTGTAAAATATTACTATTATTAAACAACTAGAATGTCATTCAAGTTTTATTACCTTGCAAGGAACAATATCAATATTGTTTGGATATTTTATTTTTATGTATATTTATAAACAACTATTCTCAAAATGATAAAGCTTTGAATTAAAAATATGAGGGTAAAATTTATGTCTTTTCAAACCTTTGACCATGATTGTTTTGAATAGCTAAGGGTCCCTAGATGAGACTCGAATAAATGAGGCACTGGTTAACTTGGAACTAAAACTGTAAACTTCTGTAAAAAACATCATTTTTTTTGTAAGAAACATTGTTTTACTACAAACAACTTATTTTGTTACAAACAACATATCAGTATATGGAAACTGTTCAAACAGACTCGTTCGCAGTTCTTCTACTTCTTGTATTTTTGACAAATGATATGTCAATCTATAAGATTATTTGTATGGAAGCAATTTGATATAATGGTTTTTATTTTAGAATGTATGCACAAATTAATAACTTAAGTTGCCACATATATGTGTATGCACATAGACCTTCGTCTACGTACATACACATACTTGTGACATACCTTCTTTTGTTACTTATTTTTTTATTCTTAAATGAATACTGAATTACATTGAATGTAATCATGTGACATGTGCTTGAAATGAATGGATAATGTATTGATCGGTTCCATTTGAATCTTTTTTTCTAATTTAATTTAAGTCGAGGAAGTAAGTAGTCTGAATTATTTTTCCATAGATATGTATGTGTAAAGAACATTCTCTTGTTTGAATAGAACAACAACACCTAAGTAGACTAGAGCACCTCGGGGTAGATGCTGCTAGAGGGTAGATAGTTGCTAAGAAATAACTATGTTGTTGAAAGTTACCTTCTCGGATGGTTTCCGAAATGGGGTTCAGAGAGTATAGGTTTTTTCTTTATCCAAAACCTACCGTTTGTTGTTGCAACTTTATTTTTATTCTTGGCCAAGAAATTATCCCATTATGTATGTATGGACTTTGTGATAATACTCTCTACCATTCCTACCATAAATCTTGCATTTTTCTAACCATAGATAGAGATTCTTATTGATGTATGGGCATGCACTAGATTCCACCTTGCAGATTTTTCTCTTGTTAAATTTTTTTTCCAGGGTCAGGTATTCTTGAAGTTGGAAGAATTATGGGGAACCATAAGCTTCATGGTTGGGCAGTAAAGCGCTTCAACCATGATATCATCCACCAGTGGAGGTGAACATCAAGAGGAAACCTTTGATGTTTCATGATTATCATGGTCTATGATGTAACCTTGATGTAAAATTTTATACATTGTATTGACTTTGTGGCCCAATGAGCCAAGCCAACTTGGATATTGTAATTGACATTGAAAATGAATATATATATATATATATATTTGACTCATTTTAATTAGACATATGTTTCTATTATTGAAAATAGTTACTTAGTATGTCTTTTTAAAAATAAATATTCATAATGTCATTTGAAATAATATAATTAAGTAATAATTAGAATGGGTTATTACATTTGGTATCAAAGCTTAGGTTTCAATTTTAGGCATTTGGAGTCCACAATAGCCATGACTGGGGGATAGTTTAACCTTGACCCAATTGAGTTGTCCTAAGAATTGACTGAACCTGGATTGAATGTAGGTATGGGAACCTATCTAAGTTAAGAAAAAATAAAGGAAATACCATTAATACCTCGAACAAGAAAGTTGTATTGGAAGAAAACACCAAGACTGAGTTTCAACTTGATATTCTCAACAATGAGACTCTCTAGATCAAACCATCACACGACTTAAGCTTGAGAGAGGCAAGAAGATTGAGGAATCAAAGAGAAAGCTTAATATTAAGAAGCTTTGCACAATCAAAGATTTTCTTCTAGGGTGTGGACCAAACACACCCTTATTAACTAAGGAGGAAAAGGAGAGCTTGTGTGCTCAACCATCCTCTTTTGAGAAAATTGATGTAAATTTTGACGAGGACCTAGAGGAGTGTCCTCTCTCTGAGAATGAGAATACTGATTAATGTAATAAGAAGCTTTTGTAAATAAGGGTTTATTGAAACACCTAATATAAATAAAGCAAGGTGTTATTTTTGGTGTGTTCAAACAAAGAACTCCAAAATATGTTTAGTGTGAATGAATGTGTATGTCCTTAATGAATGAGTGATATATGCATGTGTAAATAATGTTATGTAGAATAAGAACGTTTACTCATAGAACCTAGTGTTAAGTTATGAAAGATGTAAAATGTGATGCAGTTCGGGTGTAAGCCAGCATGGTGACCACCAGGCAAGAGATAGGTGGTAGTGGGTAAGACAACGGAAAAAAAGAGGCTAAAACAAATTCTAGAGCTTCTGAATAGGCAAGAGACTTGTATGGATCACATAGAACATGAAGTTCGAGTGGCACACGAGGACTGGGTTCATAGGAATGTAGAAGTCAATCAGGGGGATGATGGTCTAGGTGAAGGCCCTTGAGGTCGAATTGAGGAAGAACTTGGAAAAGATCTCAAAAGAGTAGCACCGCCTAAGTTTGATGGTAAATCCATTGGAGTAGTATTTGAGGCATGGATCATTGAGTTGGAGAAATATTTTGGATTCCATAACCTATCTAATTAGACTAAGGCTGCATGGGCTATGTATTAGCTTTTAGGAGAAGTAGCTACTTGATGGGACAATGAAAAGTCAAAAAGGAATATTCATCCTGCTAAGATTAATTGGGAACTCTTTCTCCAATATTTTAGGAAGAGATGGTTACCACATTTCGTTTTTGACAATAAGGTGATAAAATTCCAAAACCTAACTCACGGGAGCATGACTGTGACCAATATTGGGAAAAGTTCACAAACCTACTGAAGTATGTGCCCTAGTATCAGGGAGATAAATGTTTCTATATTCAAAAGTTCATATTGGGACTTAGGCCCCACATTGGAGTAGAAGTGGACATGCATGATTCTCTCAACATGAACAAAGTTTTCTTAAAGGTCACCAAACATGAGTAGAAATTACAACAGTTATCCAATTACCGTAATAATGCAAATCCTAAGTCATGGTTTGGGAACAAGAAGTTTCATAAAAGAGAAAAGAACCATCAGATCCGTAATCTCAAGAGGGGAAGTGAGTCGAAGGAGAAAGGTGAAGGTGGTAATGGTGGAAAGAGAAAGAAGGAAAATAATAACAAAGGCAAAGATGACCAAAAGAAGAAGGGCTTCAGAGAGGACAAGCCAAGAGGTTGCAAAGGGCCTCACGACAGATGCTATACTTGTGGATGTGATCATTATGCCTCAAATTTTATATAGCGGTCGAAGTTACGAAGGGAAGGAAACTATTAGTAGTCTCAGCATCATCAGATCCATGCTGCAATGGATAACAAGCAGGTAGAGTATTAGGCTTCACCAATACAGCTGATAAGTAAGCTCTATGGCCAAACAATCTTTATTTTAATTGATATTGGAGCTACCAAATGTTTTATAGACCCTAAAATAATATCCAAGATACATATTAGACCTGGATACATGGAAAACTCATGGACATTCAAATATGGAAACTGAGTAGAGTGGAGGGTAGAAACTTGTATCTTTTGTAGCGAGCTAGAGCTTCCAACCTTTCAAACCTATGTCAACCTATATGTGTCACCTTTAGGCTCATATAATGTAACTTTGGGAATAAATTGGTTAACTGAGCATAAGGCTATAGTGAATTGTGAGGATAAAGTAGTTAGTTGTTTGGATGATTATGTGAATCTAGTAAAGATTTGTGGGATGAAAATACCCTTAGATCTTAGACAGATCTCTGATATGTAGCTCAAAAAGGCTCCTCAGAAGGGATGTGCTATTTGGGTATGTGCAGGATCATCATGGGAAAATAGGCCCTTAAGTGGCAAAAAATTCAAAAAAAATCGAATTAGGCAATTTGATGTAAAATTTTGAATAAGTTATTTGTATTATTTCAAAAATATGTAAGAATAGAATCTCTAGCAAATTGAATGTAATTTCTCAACTACTAGGCTTATTAAAAAAAAAAATCTATTTGGTGAAAATTTGAAATTTCAATGTAGTAGTATTTAAATTTTAGGGAAAAACTAAAAAGTAGGTGTCTATCTAACCACCTAACCACAATAAAATGATAATATTTTTTATAAGATTTTAGATATAAGTAGAGGACTCATGTATGGATGTGATGCATATTTTTTTGTAATTATTTTTCAATTCAATAATTAATTATGGATTTTTATTACAACTTTTAAAAAATATAAAAACTATAATGTCGACCACCTTAACTTGGTCAAAACTTCATGAAATTCAAACTTTTTAATCCTATAGTATGTGAAGCATAGAATGTGATATTTCCAGATTCAAAATGTGACAATGTTTGAAAGCTATAGATGTTTTTCAATCAGTCTATCAATCAGGACTTTAGTTGTAATTCAAATAGAAAATCAATAATAAATATTTATTAAATTCAAAGTAAAGAATAGTTTATATTGGTGGAAAGTTGAGAATCTCCTTTAAAAACCCTTTTCGTTTCATCAATTTTGGGTAGAAAAAAGTCATTAGCCACATACCATACATATACCCATCATATCGCCACTTTTTGGCCCATCATGATCTTGCACATACCCATTTATGTTGTGCATACCAGTAACCTTGATAGCAAGGAACCGTATTTAGATGACTACCCTATTCTCAAGGAGTTTCGAGATGTATTCCCTGATGAACTCACAGAGTTACCTCTGAAACAAGAATTTGACTTCTCTATCAACCTTGTACTAGGAGTTGAGCCTTAATCCAAAACACCTTATCTTATGAATACCACTGAACACTATGAGTTGAAGGCTCAGTTAACAGAATTGTTGAACAAAGGGCTCATAAGACCCAGCGTGTATCCTTGGGGAGCACTAGTTATCTTTGTGAAAAAGGATGGAACCTTGCATCTGTGTATAGACTATGAGATGTTGAACAAGGTGACCATCAAGAATCGATATCCACTCTCGAGGATTGATGAGTTATTTGACTAGATGAATGGAGTGACAATGTTCTTCTAAATCGATCTCTAGTCGAGATACCATCAGTTGAGATTAAAGGAAGAATATATTCTGAAGATTTCCTTTCAAACTTGATATGGACATTACGAGTTCACTATGGTACCTTTTGGTTTAACCAATGCACAAGAAGCTTTCATGAACCTCATGAATAGTGTGTTTAGAGACTATTTGGATGACTTCATTTTGATTTTCATTGAAAAAATCTGAGTTTACTCAAAGTCTATTGAAGAGCATGATAGGAACTTGAGGATAGTTTTATAGTGGCTGAGAGAAAAGAAACTCTTTGGGAAGCTATACAAATGCTCATTCTATCAAGATAGGGTGCACTGTCTAGGCCATATTATTTCAGTTGAGGGAGTCTCTGTAGACCCTGAGAAGATCAAGGAGATCATGGAATGGATGGTTCCTCAGAATGTGTTAGAAGTCTGTAGCTTTATGGGTCTCATAGCATATTATAGAAATCTTGTGCAAGGGTTCTCCTAGATTGCATCTCCAATCACATCACTCCAAAGAAAGGGAACATGGTTTGAATGGACAAAGAAATGTGAATAGGCATTCCAACTCCTAAAGGAGAGGATCATGAAAACACCAGTATTGACCATCCCTGATCCTAATGGAAGATTCACTGTAATCATAGATGCTTCAGGAGAGGGATTGAGAGCAATACTAATGCAAGATGGACAAGTGGTAGCATATGAATCAAGGAAGCTTAAACAACATGAGGTGAAGTACGCACCTCATGAATTAGAGTTGGCCACAATAGTTCATGCCTTGCAGATGTGGAGGAATTACCTCTTAGGGAAGCCATTTGAGCTCAAGACATACCACTTGCGATTGAGATACTTTTTTTACTCAACCAAACCTTAATGCATGATAGAGAAGGTGGCTTGAATTCCTTAGTAAGTATGACTTTGGAATTGAGTACATAAAATGGAAAGAGAATAGAGTGGTTGATGCTCTTAGTAGATGAAGACATTTGGTAGCCATGATATTGACAAGATCTAATTTGAGACAAAACGTGATACAACATTTGATAGGGGATGAGCACTACGAAAGAGTGAAGAACACCCTAGCAGAGAACCCATCAAATTATCGGTTCGATGGGTATGAGATTGAACCAGATGGGATTTTGAGATACCAGAGAAGAATGTACATTCCAGACTCAAGAGAGGTAAGGAAGATAGTTCTAGAAGAGCTTCATAATGCACCTTATTTAGGACACCCTAGAGCATCTAAGATGATCGCAGAATTGAAAACTCTATACTTTTATCCTAAACTCAAGATGGATGTAGTAGAGTATGTAGCCAAATTCTTAGAGTGCCAGTGAGTCAAGGTTGAGCATGCACACCCAACATGGCTATTGTATCCTCACAACATACTTGAGTATAAATGGAAGGTGATTAGTATGGACTTTGTGCATGGGTTACCTTTGAGTAAGAATCAACATGATGTTATCAAGGTTGTGATCAATAAGTTGAATAAGGTGGTGCACTTCATTCTAGGAAACCTTAAGGATGGATCATTGACCCTGGACAAGAAATTTTTTGAGATCTTTTTTTTACATGGAGTGCCAAAGACTATCATTTCTAATAGAGACACTCGAATCACCTCAAGATTTTGGATGACCTTGAATGCTGCGTTGGGAACCAAGTTGAATTTAATCTCAGCTTATCATCCTCAGACTGATGGGAAAACAAAGAGGGTGAATTAGGTAGTCAAAGACATCCTCTGAATGTATTGTTTGTACCAACAGTATAAGTGGGAAGAATACTTACCGTTGGTAGAGTTTACTTACAATAACTCTTATTACACATCCCTAGGTATGGCACCATTTGAAGCTTTTTATGGGAGGAAGTGTCGAACACCCATCATTTGGGATAGATTGGAAGAAAGGATCATAGTAGGACCTGAAATTCTCAAGGAGATGGAAGAACAAATGAGAGTTATTAAGAGCAGATTGAAGGAGGTGGTAGGCCAATATAAAAGTTATGCTGAAAAGAATAGAAATATTAGATAGTTTGCTATAGGGGATAAAGTTTTCCTAAGAGTCATGCCTCATAAAATTTCCATTTCCTTTGGAAAGTCTTCCAAGTTGGCCTCAATATATGTGGGTCTATTTGAAGTCTTGGAAGTGATTAAACCAATTGCTTATAGACTTGCTCTACCGCATGCTTTGGCTTGACTCCATAATGTGTTTCATGTTTCTTTTCTTAGGCCATATCATCCTGATGTAGCTCATGTGCTTGATTGGAAATCCTTGTAGGTATAGAACCTAGGAGTGGTGCTATTGGATCCCATTAGAATCCTAGATAGATGCGACGTTAAGTTGCAAAGCAGAAACATTGCTTAGTTTAAGGTCCAACGAGACCAGTATTCAGAAGATAGTGCTACATGGGAGGATGTGAAGGAAATAGAATGCTCCTTCCCACATTTTATTTCTTAAAAAGAGACTATGATAATTTTGTTTGAAAATTTTGGATTGAATATTATAATGTTTTGGCCTAGAACAGTATGATATGATGTTGAAATATACATATATGCTTTAATTTTGAATAAATAGACATCGAGACGATGTCTCTTCCAAGAGGGGAAGGATATCATAACCCAATTTTTATTCCATTTAAACTATAGTATGATAAATTGAAATATTGAGAAAATTCAATATGTTGAATGAAAATTTTGATACTTTTGAAAAGTTTGAAAGAAGTGACCATCTTTTTACCATGTGATCTTTTAAACTATCTTATATTTTATCATGATTGAACGTTACTAATGAACAGTGTAAGTGAAAGTGTGTGCAATTGCAAGAAAACAAGTTGAAGGACGAGAACACGGTTGAAGTAGGATCATTTAGCCCTATCAAATGGTAAGCTTGATGCAATCTGGGTGCACACACCACAAAATAGCATGATGACTGCATGAGAAATTCATATAGGAGATTATATTAATCTGAATTGAAATGATTCGATGATTGAAAAGATATACTTGTGAAATGAAATACATGTGAATTCTTATTTACTTGTCTATCTTGATAATGTGTTTTGAGAATTTAAAAGAAAATGATAGAATGACATAGCACATAAATGAATGTATGTATTTCAGAAAGGCTTGTCTAAAGGATAAGAAAATCCACTTCATTTAAACATTAATGCTCGAAATAAAATAAAAGTTCATTTTTATTTAAATGTTGAAATATGAATATGTAAACCTCTATGAAAATATATATATATATATATATATATATATATATATATATATATATATATATATATATATATATATATACATGTATATATGTATACACACACACACACATATATATATATATATCAAAGAACATACATATGTGTTAGAATATAAATAAATAAATAAATAAATAAATAAATAAATAAATAAATATATATATATATATATATATATATATATAATATATATATAATATAAATACATATATATACATACATACATATATATATATTATATATAATATATATATATACATATATATTAAGTATTTATATTCCTTTTAAAAAAAAATGAATTTGGAATCGAAATTATCACTATCATATTGATAGAAATTAAAATAAAAATCATGAGAAAGATCTCATGAGGTCATGGCCTGAAACCAAATTTAAGACAAATATTAAACTTTGATGTATGGGGCAGCTAAAAATCAATGCCTATTAAGATTCGAAATGGCCCCTTAAGTGGATGCACGGGAAAAAGAAAGAAAGTTGTCATTTTGAAAAGATATCATAGAAGCCACCTAAGAAGAATAGTTGGTTCGTCAAGTCTTGAGGAAAAAGACGAGGGAAAAATCATCAAAATCGAAGGTATTTGTGATGTTTACTTTGAAATGTTTTCATTTCCAGTTTCTTCTATTCTTAAGAATAGTATGATTGTTTTTTTCGATGATTATATTGAATTGGATTAAATTTTGTTCACTAATTTTCTTTATGCAATTCCTTTGATTACATTTGTTATACTTTTATTGTAAGAAAGGCCATGTTGGCCATTCCTTGCTTGAACATGCTTTGTGTATGCTTCGCCAATGGAATGAAAGCTTATTATTTCATACCCTATAAGCTTTTGATCTCACCACATTTTATATATATGTTGCATGTGATTATACTTATCGAATCACACGGCTAATCAAGTGAACTGATAGCCTGTGATTTGGAATGGAATGATTCTTGAAATCCTTATCGACCCTCTAAGGGTAGGCAGAAAAAAACCTCCATTGTAATGTTTATGTTTTATCATTTACTGTGAGATAGAACCTTCAGTATTCTACACCATTTGGGTGTGATGACCATGGAAGCCGATTTGGGAATGATGGATAACATTTTTGGCATCCCATGTCGCCTCATCTATTAAGAACGATGGTGGAGCTTATGTCGATCCATTATTTATTTATATTTTTTCTATATCATATCACCGTGTTAAAAATTCTTTGCTGCCTCGTCTACAGAGGATGAAGACAGAATGAAGTATCGTTCTATCCTTGTGTTTGCATGTTAAGTATGTCAAGGTATCGTTCCTAGTGAACGAACCGAGATTGATCCTTTGGTTGAATACAACTAGGTTGTGGGTTGCCATTCTTAGGCTATGACCTTAATACTGTTACATATATATTAAGCGATAGTCAACTGGTTGTTGGTCATTTCATAGAACGACAGTGCCATAAATATGTTATATCAATGAATGTGGTTTCTTCAAAACCCGAGCAAAAATAAGATGGATCCTAGTTTGTGTGTAAAATATTATTGTTGTTAAACAACCAAAATGTCATTCAAGTTTTATTACCTTGCAAGGAACAATATCAATATTGTTTGGCTATTTTATTTATATGTATATTTATAGACAATTGTTCTCAGAATGATAGAGCTTTGAATAAAAAAACATGAGGATTATAAAGTTATAATTTATTTTTAGACCTTGGACCATGATTTTTTTGAATAGCTAAGGGTCCTTGGATAAGACTCAAATAAACGGACCATTGGTTAACTTGGAACTAAAACTGTAAACTTCTATAAAAATCATCGTTTTGTTATAAACAACATTGTTTTGATGCAAACAACTTATTATGTTACAAACAACATATCATTATGTGGAAACTGTTCAAATAGACTTGTTCATAGTTCTTCTACTTCTTATATTTTTGACAAACTATATGTCAATCTATAACATTATTTGTATGGAAGCAATATGATATAATGGTTTTTATTTTAGAATGTATCCACAAAGTAATTACTTAAGTTGGCACATATATATGTATGCATATAGACCTTCATCTATGTACATACACATACTTGTGACATACCTTATTTTGTTACTTATCTTTTTATTCTCAAATGAATACTAAATTACATTGAATGTAATCATGTGACCTGTGCTTGAAATGAAGGGATAATGTATTGATTGATTCCGTTTGAATCATTTTTCTGATTTAATTTATGTTGAGGAAATAACTAGTTTGAATTACTTTTTCATAGATATGTATGTGTAAAGAAAATTCTCTTGTTTGAATAGAACAACACTTAAGTAGACTAGAGCACCTCAGGGTAGATGATTCTAGAAGGTAGATAGTTTCTAAGAGATAACTATGTTGTTGAAAGTTACCTTCCAGGACAGGTGCCGAAATGGAGTTCAAAGAGTATAAGTTTTTGCTTTATCCAAAACCTATCATTTTTTGTTACAACTTTATTTTTATGCTTGGCCAAGCAATTAACCCATTATGTATGTATGGACTTTGTGATAACACTCTTTGCCATTCCTAGCATATATCTTGAATTTTTTTAATCATAGATAGAAATGCATGTTGATGTATGGGCACACACCAGATTCCACCATGAAAATTGTTCTCTTGCTAAACTTTCCATTTAGGCTCGGGTATTCTTCAAGTTGGAAGAATTTTTGGGAAGCTTAAGCTTCATGGTTGGGCAGTAAAGCACTTCAACCATGTTCTCGTCCACCAGTGGAGGCAAGCGTCAATAGGAAACCTTGGACACTTCATGATTATCATGGTCTATGATGTAACCTTCATGTGAAATTTTATATATTATATTGAATTTGTGGCCCTATGAGCCAAGTCAACTTGGATATTGTAATTGACATTGAAAATGAATATATATATTTGACTCATTTTAATTAGATATGTGTTGCTATGATTGAAAATAGTTGCTTAGTTATGTCTTTTTAAAATTAAATATATTCATAATGTCGTTTGCAATAATATAATTAAGTAATAATTAGAATGGGTTATTACATCAAAATTCATTTATATTTTTGCAATAAAGGATATATAAATTCTAATCCTTCTTTTGATGTGATATGAAAATCAGAGAATACAGGGGAAAATGGTAGTAAGGATTAGTTCTTGTGTCCCCTAAAATGACACTTATTAGACTCATTTAGTTGCTACATAATCTCAAGAAATCCTCTTAGGAACACTTATAGGAAATACATGTGGTTGTACTAGGGAACCATAAAATTTGATGACAGTAGTAGTTGTATGGAGAAACTAATCACCCCAATTATGATCAATTCCCTTGTTTGGATCTAGGTCTTTGAGTATCAAAAATTCTTAACCTGCTCTGATAATTTGTCAAATTTTAAACCCAAGTTCTTCATGAATACTTGAACAAAACACTCCTCAAACATCACATATTTTATAGTTTGGAAATGCATATGCCATATGTGTGTCCACCTTTGAATTTCCAATGGTATTCCTTGAGCATCATAGAATTTTAATTGCATTATTTAATTCTGAATTCTCTATCTATTGTATAATAAGATATGAAATAATAGAGAATACCACTTGGAGTAAGTAATTTAGTCATCTTTCTTTGTGGCCACCAAATACTTGTGAATGCCATCCAAAATATATGAATCATAATCAAAACTCCTACTCAAGTCATGTTGTTGCACATCTACTATCATCATCATCAAATGCACTAGTATTTGTGCTTTAACATTTTCTCCTAATACTCAAGTCAGAGAGAGAGAGAGGACAATATGTATTGAAATAATCCTCAAAAAAATCCACATCAAAAGGCTCTACCTCATCCATAGTGAATTTGATTAGACTTCTTCTTAGGCCTTAACTCTGTGATGTAGGATCCAAAAAACTCTGCAGCTATGCTTATAGCTCCCATAATCTCTACATAATGAGTTAAAATTAATGTGGATATTGGTAGCTATCTTCAAACCAAATACTTCATAGATATAGATTCTATGTAAGCTCATAATAACATTGCTTGTACAACTTTGAATTGTCCTTGAATTGTATCATACCTCTTAGTTATAGCTCTAAATAAATCCACATTGATAATATTTGGAACTAACAATCTTCCCAAATCTAAGGTCCATATGTTGGAGATAGGTTGTACATCATTGTGTATCCTATTACAATGTACAAATAATTCCAAAAATTGAAAGGGAAGAGTTACATCCCTTCAAGGACCATCCTTGTCAATTAACCCATATGATAATATACAAGAGCCCTAGGCATACATTGACCTCTTGGATGATCTTGGCCATTTGGATAGAATGTCTTCCTCTAAGACTTATTTTATTTTTACAAGTTGGGAATAGGATTGAGCCATTGTAGGGTTTTCTAGGATGGCTAGGGTTTTACAAATTTGAAGATATTATAGGATTTACAATTTAATAGAGATTCAAAAACTTATTCTTCAACCCTAAAATTTACTCCTCTACAATCTAAATATAATTTTCAATATTTGAGTGAGAAAATTTGTACTTACCCACTACCAGTTGTTCAAAACCCTAATTCACTGTCACAAGCCCTCAAATTACCTTGAACTCCAAAATTTCCTCTACATAATGCTCAATTAAACATTTTTAACAATGAATGGAAATACTTTATGGTCATGGTATAAATCTATCATTGATTGTAGTAATGGTGGATACGAGAAAGCATAGTGTTTGCAACTACCCATTTACTCAATTTTGAATTTGGACCATGGATTTGATTTGGTTTGGATGATCAAGAACCATCATTTTCCTCTCATCTATCATAAAAAGAATTTAAATTCCCTTTAGCAAAATTATGATGCATTATGGCCATGTGATGCAATAGCATTTTTCCACCTATAAAGTGGACTTACAACCTTATAAGAGTGGGCCCTCTTACATCTTTGGGAAGACAATCATTGGCATAACATGTGAGTGTATTCTTGAGGTGGTCCGTTTATTGAAAAATTGTGATGCGAAGAAGACATGTGATACAATAGGAACTTGACACACTAGTGCCACATGTCACAATAGTGTGCGACCACAATTTTCAAGGCCTAGAGACATTGAAAATGTGATGAACTAAATAAACATAACACAATGAAAACTTGACATGTGGATGAAAACTAAGACTATCCAGTAGGGACCACTCTAGCTAGCACATAAAAGTGACTTAAGTCATTTAATAACACATGTGAATAAAAGGCCAAGCCAATCACTAGGACTAAGGGGTTGGTCAATGACTGATCACAAAGGCCTAAAAGACATGATTTAAAAGTTATAATAGGCCCAAAAAGTCACGAAGAAAATAAAAATAAAGTAATAGACCCATGAGAAATCAAATTGCCAGGGTTTAGGTTTTAAGCCCTAGAAGGCTAGGTTTAGCAGAATAAATAAACCTTAGAATTTTTATTACTGCCAAATATATTTACAAGGCAAATGTTAAATTTTAAATAACAATTTGAAAGGAATGATGACAATGTGAAAGTAGATTCGTAGAGAAATGATATATATTTTTATAGAAAGCTTAAGATAAGTGATATAAATTTTAAATTCAAATATTTGACATTCTCTTTTTCCTATTAAAGTATGAATTTATTTATTATTACTATATTATTGTAAAGTGCATTTATGTGAATATCCAAGTATAAGGACTGCAAGTTCAAATAACATGCAAGCCAATTCCATATTCTAATAATAGTCAAGTCAATTCAACAAGCCTCTTCCCTCTCTTTCTTAGTTTTTCTTATATGTATCAAACATCTCAAAAGTAATGTCAAATTTATTGTAATATAATTGTGGTACTATTCATCAATGATTTTTTTTATCTTATATATTATTTTGTGATTAATGTTCTTCAATTATTACTAGGTTATTACATTATTTTGTGATTAATGTTCTTCAATTGTTACTAGGTTATTATAACATGATTTTGAAAGAATGAATAAATTTCCTTAAATATAACATTTCATAGTACATAAATCAACATAAATGTATGCTAGGTCAGTTCACAATTGTTAGTGAAAATTTTAACAATGTGTAAATTTGAATTTTAAAATTTTGAAGTTTGAAACTATGATGAAAAATGAACTAAGTTGAGTTCATATCCATCTAGATGAATGGGGAATTTAAGAATCATGACCAATCTTTGGAAATGAAAGACAATAAAATTAAAGTAGGATGATCTATAATGAGATAAATTCATATAAAATGATTAACCTATAGACTAATTATTACATTAAGGATGCTCTAATTAAAATGAATCCAAAATATAAAAAAAGCATGAAAATAAAAAAATTATAATTATAATATGTTATAAATTTTAAATTAATTTTTTAATAAATTACTTATTAAAATATGGAATTATACTCAAAATGGGAATTAAATTTATTTGCAATATTTTATTTATTTTCCAAGTAATAGAATTTTGTATCACTTCTTTATGAAGAAAAAGTAATTTTATAATTCTATTTAATCATTTTGTGTTCACATATGCTATTATTTTTTCTTGGGTGATCCCACAATACTGGTTTATACTTTCTCGGAGATCCTGATTTTTGCTGAAATCACATATTTTTAGAAAATATAATGATTTAAGCCTTGAAAAGTTCCATTTAAAGGATTCCAATTGAAGAGGGTTTGATCAAACCACCTTAGATCAAACCCCCTTGGATAAAACCCCGCTAGTTTTAAACCATACCAATAATGGAGTCTCCTTTACACCCATCAAAATGCTAATAAAAAACCACTTTCGATTTATATTTTGGGGGATCAAATGAATTCATTTAAAATTTATTTTTTTGTGAGTATGTAGTCCTTATTATAAGCTTGCCAAAAAGTATAATTTTAAATACATTTAATTTGATTATTATATTTATTTTTTATTTCTTGTAAATGTAGGTTTTTTACCAGAAAATAAGCTCTTTGTTCTGCACATGTGGAAAAATAGCATATTATCAAAAAAAAGAACAGAAAAATATCAGTGCACTAGATATTGAAGTCCTTGATCCAACAAAAAAATAAATTGAAGTTCGATACATACAAAAAAGTTATGTTATATATACGGTCCGCCTATGTCTGAATTGTAATTGGTTTGACTTCAAAACTTGATTACGGAAAAAATATTCAATTAAACACTATGAAACCAAATGAAAGTGCTAGATATCATAGTTACAAATCTAAATTAGAAAAAAATAGAATTTTATCCTTCATGGAAAAAAAAAAAGATATGTTGTATACGGTGAGCATCACTCCTTAAAAATGGTGTTTTGAAAAAAACTAGTTTTCGAAGGAGATGGAAAAAGAAGTGCAATTTGATTCCAAAAATTTTGAATTTTTTTTTTTTATCTAATCTACAGAAAAAATTTCACAAGTCACTAGTTTGCATCATCTTCAAATTCCTCATAGTTTAGCCGCTATAGGTGCCCAAAAGTGAAGATTTAGTTAGAAAAAATTAGTTTAGTGTCTAGTTTATCCAAAAATTGTAAACTAGTATTGTGGGATCACTCTCTTCGGGCATTCCCTTTATGATAGGGAGAACCCTAATTTGAGAAATCCATAGCTATCATGTCATTTGTACCGATGCAATATTATTGAACATATCATGTCTATTCATAAGTTTGAATCTTCATTGATCAATACTTGACCTACCTATGCAAATGGAATAACATGTGAAGGTTGTCTTTCAAACTTTTTAAAGCTACTATAGTTCCTAGATTGATGCCTAAGCCTAAAATTATTGTTTAGTGTTTTTTCTCCAAACCTTTTTCAATGTTTTAAAACTAAGATAGAAATAATAAGTAAATTTTTTGAACAAGCCATTAAATTTTATGTATAAAGTTGGTTTTTGTAGTTTTAGGGAATTGTATGTTGAGTAGTTAACTAATTAAAATTATCAATGTGTTGGGTCTATGTATAGGATAACACATCATTGAATTTCACTTCCAAAATTTCCCCCTTGAATATATGCATGCATGCAAATAGATAAATCACTTACCTTAGTCTTATTAGGATAAAATCTCTCTTATATCTAATCAAATAGTGAAGGATATTTTTATTAAATATTATTAATGATTTTAATTATTTTTTATATATACATGTATATATTTTAGTTTTATAAATGAATATTTAATTATATATAAGCTTTATGTATAACATGAAATTTAGTTATATAATATTTATTTAAAGTTATTAGCTGATAGGCTATATGTGTGAACTTTGGTCAGAATTTTCGTCAGCCTTCCCAAATTTTCAGCCTTTTGGCGGTTGGGAAAAAGGTGGTGGATTTTTTGGCACGTGGATAGAGAAGGCCAGTGAAATTAAATGCTGGTTGGCATCAAAATTAATTGTTGTATGGTTTATGTGTAGTGGCGATGGTTGTAATAACACCTGTCATTTAAAACCTCGAGAAACATAATGAATGTTTGCACAATTTTTGATAAGGCATTGTTGGGTGTCGTTCTGTGGCTTTACCTGCTATCAGAGCTGTGAGTGAGGAGGGAAAGCTTTTGTGAAGGTGAAACTTTGATCAACCATTGTCCAACTTCTGTGAAGGTGGTTGGAGGTTATTTTGTGTTTTTTGCATGGGGAGATGGTTGCAAAAGCAATACAAAAGTGTCGGTTGTGATAATTTTTTTCCCATTTTTTGCAGGCGTTTGAGAAACAAGGCAGCAAAGAGAAAGAAAGTGGGAAGAGGTGCATTTGAAGCAAGTGAGAAGAGGTGCATATTGAAAAAACCCTTTGCAATTTTTTGTGTTTTATGGGTGTTTCCATCTGGGTCACTGTTGAAACCAATATTGTTTGATTTATGGCTTCTGTATGTGGTTATGGTTGCAACAGAATAAAATAGTTAATGTTATAAAGTTTATGTTGATTTCCATAGGGAATTGTTGATTTTTGTTCTCTAGATTAGGGTATATTGTTTTATTTTAAATAAGGTGTTGTTGAGAAAAGACTATATTGTTTGTTAAAACCAATGTTGTTTCATTTATGGTTCACGATTTGTGGTAGGCTAGATATTGTTTCATTTTCGATAAGGTACTGTTGATTGTTTCAATTTTCAATGTGCTGTTGAGAAAAGACTATAATGTTTGTTGAAATGAATATTGTTTCATTTATGGTTCACGTTTTGTGGCTATGGTTTTGTATGGGTTTGTTACCGTGAACTTTTGTGTTTTGTGGGTTTCTCCATCTAGATCGCTGTTGAAACCAATATTGTTTGATTTATGGCTTCTATTTTGTGGCTATGGTTGCAACAAAATAAAATATTTAATGTTACATAGTTTATGTTGATTTCCATTAGGCATTGTTGAGGCTATATTGTTTCATTTTCGATAAGGTGTTGTTGAAAAGGCTATATTGTTTCAATTTTTGATAAGGTACTGTTGAGAAAAGAGTATATTTATGCATGGGTTTGTTACTGTCAATTTTTTTGTTTTGTGGGTTTTTCCATTTGGGTCGCTGTTGAAACCAATATTGTTTGATTTATGGCTTCCATTTTTTGGCTATGGTTGCAACACAATAAAATAGTTAACGTTATACAGTTTATGTTGATTTCCATAAGGAATTGTTGATTGTTGTTGTCTAGCTTAGGCTATATTGTCTCATTTTTTATAAGGTACCATTGAAAAGGCTACATTATTTCAATTTTCGATAAGGTGTTGTTGAGAAAAGACTATTGTTTGTTAAAACCAATATTGTTTCATTTATGGTTCACGTTTTGTGGCTATGGTTTTGCATGGGTTTATCACTGTGAATTTTTGTGTTTTTTGGGTTTCTCCATCTGGTTCGCAGTTGAAACCAATATTGTTTGATTTATGGCTTCCGTTTTGTAGAGCTATGGTTGCAACTCAATAAAATAGTCAATGTTATACATTTTATGTTGATTTCCATAGGGCATTGTTGATTTTTGTTCTTTAGCTTAGGCTATATTGTTTCATTTTCGATAAGGTTCTGTTGAAAAGGATATATTGTTCCATTTTCAATAAGGTACTGTTGAGAAAAGACTATATTTTTGCATGGGTTTGTTACTGTGCATTTTTATGTTTTGTGGGTTTTTCTATCTAGGTTGTTGTTGAAACCAATATTGTTTGATTTATGGTTTCCGTTTTGTGGCTATGGTTGCAACGCAATAAAATAGTTAATGTTATACAATTTATGTTGATTTCCATAGGGAATTCTTGAATATTATTCTCTAGCTTAGGCTATATTGTTTCATTTTCGATAAGGTGATGTTGAAAAGGCTATATTGTTTTGTTTTCGATAAGGTGCTATTGAGAAAAGACTATATTGTTTGTTTAAACCAATATTGTTTCATTTATGGTTTGCATTTTGTGGCTATGGTTTTGCATGCGTTTGTCACTGTGAATTTTTGTGTTTTGTGGGTTTCTCCATCTCGGTCGTTGTTGAACCCAATATTGTTTGATTTATGGCTTTCGTTTTGTGGCTATGGTTGCAACGGAATAAAATAGGTAATGTTGTACAATTTATGTTGATTTCCATAGTGCATTGTTGGTTTGCATGTGGTGCCAATGGTTGCAAGGAAATTAAACAGTTTATGGCATTGTTATTGTTTTCTAGCTTAGGCTAAATTGTTTCATTTTTGATAAGGTGTTGTTGAAAAAAGACCGTTCTATGGGTTTTTTCATCTGGGTCGCTATTCAGACCTATATTGTTTCACTTATGGTTTCCGTGCGGTGTCGATGGTTGCAAGGATATTAAACAGTTTGTGTTATTTTCACTAAGGCATTGTTTACAAAGCTTTGGCTATATTGTTTCATTTTTGCTAAGGCAATAAAATAGTTGATGTTATCATTTCATTTTCGATAGGGTGCTATTGAAAAAAGACTGTTCAATGGGTTTTTCCATCCGAGTCACTATTGAAACCAATATTGTTTCATTTGTGGCTTCTGTTTTGTGGTGATGGTTGCAACATAATAAAATAGTTAATGTTATACAGTTTGTGTTGTTTCCCATAAGGCATTGTTGAGTGTTGTTCTCTAGCTTTGGCTATATTGTTTCATTTTCGATAAGGAAGTCTTGGGAAAAGAATTTGTGCATGTATGGGTTTTTTTTTTTATGCATGGGTTTCTTATTATGAATTATTCTATTTTGTAGGTTTCTCTATCTGGGTCACTGTTGAAACCAATATTGTTTCATTTATGGATTCCATTTTTTGGTGATGGTTGTAACACAATAAAATAGTTAATGTTATACAGTTTATGTTGTTTTCCATAAGGTATTGTTGAGTGTTGTTCTCTAGCTTTGGCTAAATTGTTTCATTTCCAATTCGCAATAAAATAGTAAATGTTATAGAGTTTATGTTGTTATCCATAAGGTATTGTTGACTGTTGTTCTCTAGCTTTGGCTGTATTGTTCCATTTTTGATACATTACTATTGAAAACATAATTTTCTAGGTTTCTGTTGAAACCATTATTGTTTCATTTAAGGCTTTTGTTTTGTGGTGATGGTTGCAATGCTATATAGATTATGTTGTTTTCCACAAGGCATTGTTGACTGTTGTTCTCTATATTTGGCTATATTGTTTCATTTTTTATATGCAACAGAATAGTTAATGCTATAGAGTTTATGTTGTTTTCCATAAGGCATTGTGGAATGTTGTAACATACATTTCCCACCATTGTGATCAATGGTGAAACCAATGTTTCTTATTGAACTTAATATAGAGCCTATCATTCTAAGATGAAACCGTAGCAATAACAAAGAAAGACATATGTAGCATAACTTTATGAACCCACATGTAGCAGCAATATACTCTACACTTAGCCAACACAAGAAGATTAAAACCAAAGTAATCAAATGAAAAAATTATGAAACCTACTATTTCGTGGTTTTCCCTTATTGTGTGCACTTTGGATGAAATTTTTGTTGGCCTTCCTGCTCCACCACCCTCTTTACTATTTTAAATTTTTTCTCCTAAGCTTCATTTTTCAATGCAGACAACAATTGACAAAATTAGGTCTTAGCAAGTAGAATGCATGGAAAAGCTCTTTGAGGTTATTGTGGAAAAATGTCCCTCAGAGTATAATGTGTGAGATTTGGTCAAGCCTTTTGCAAGAATTCCATATCTTTGCTCGGCTACTCCGAAGAAAACTACTTTTAGAGGATGCATGTCTACGTGTTCTTGACAAAGATCATCAAACTCAAAGTGCTAGATCAAAGATATGGAATTCATGCAAAAGGGTTAATTTGAAACTAGCCATTATACTCCTTGGAACTTCTTCCTTGAATAACTTCAAAAAGATTTTGAACACATTGTATGTGATAACTAGTGTTTCTTATTATGCTTAATATAAAGCCTATTATTGTAAGAATTCCTTTCAAAGGATGAAACAAATAACAACTATCTTTCCAAAACAATAAACATGAGGAGGAGTATATATGAATGTTGTCTATATTGTTTTTTTTTTAATAAGGTACTATTGAAAAAATAAATTTTCTAGGTCACTGTTGAAACCATTATTGTTTCATTTATGAATTTCACTTTGTGGTGATGTTTGTGAGGCAATAAAATAGTTAATGTTATACAGTTTATGTTGTTTTTAATAAGGCATTGTTGACCATTTTTCTCTAGCTTTGGCTATATTGTTTCATTTTTGCTACATAATTAAATAGTAAATGTTATAGAGTTTATGTTGTTATCCATAATGCATTTTCGATTGTTGTTCTCTACCTTTGGCTAAATTGTTTCATTGGCGATAGGGTGTTGTTGAAAAAGGAATTTATTTGGGTGCAAGGTTGTTTTTTTTTTTGTTCTTTTGCATGGGTTTGTTATTGTGAATTATGATGTCATCTACGACATTGTCGAAACCAATATTGTTATTTATGCTTTCTGTGTGGTGCCGATGGTTGCAAGGAAATTAAACTGGTTGTTTTTTATCCCAGGTTGCATGTCTTTGTTGTTGTGAATTATTTTGTTTTGTGGTTTTTCCCATGTAATCCACTGTTTAAAAAAATTTGTTGGGCTGCGAGGTTGTTCTATTTTTTTGGGTCATCAATACCTTCACTAATTATTGATATATGAACAACGATCTTCTTTCCATGGTCATCGAGAAAAAATATTTCTTAGTTTTAAATATAGCATGGTCTAATGTTCTTTTATTTTTTTTGATACAGATGCCGATATAGACATAATTGAATGTATTGATTGAGGCACAACTATGAACTTCAAGATATAATACTATGGATATGCGTCAATAAACCAACAATTAATTCACCATAACTTCATCACAATGAATAACCAACTAATAATAAACCTGATTTGATGTCATGTATAACTCCATCAAAGTAACAATTTAAAAATGATCATCACTACCTTCACTACTTATTGATATATATGAATAATGATCTTCTTTCCATAGTCATCAAGAAAAATTATTTCTTAGTTTTCAATACAACATGGTCTAATTTTATTTTTATTTTTTTTGATATAGATGTACATATAGATATGCACAAATTGCACAAAATACCATACACCATAGATTCATCATTTTATAAGGGGACACCCTCATACATGGGATGTGATAATATAAAATATAGAGAACCCATGCCTTATTCAGTATGAATGTATTGTTTTCCTTTCTAAATAATGTTTCATTTAATATATAATTCTCATTAACATGAATTCCACTCATGGTTCATATGATACTTGATTAGCATAACAAGGTACTAAGAGTCAAAGATTCAATCATGGAATTTTAGAATAAATAACAAGGTTCAATCAAGATGATATTATTAGTTTTACTTATAATAATATGTTCACAATTCAATTATTCCATATTAGAATGATGATCATCAGTACCTTCACTACCTATTGATGTATGAACAATGATCTTCTTTCCATAGTCATCAAGCAAAATTAATTCTTAGTTTTCAATACAACATGGTCTAATATTCTTCTTTATTTTTTTTGATATAGATGTACGTATACATATGCACAACAACTTGCACAAAATCCCATACACTATAGATTCATCATTTTATAAGAGGACACCCTCATACATGGGATGTGATAATATAAAATATAGAGAAACCATTACTTATTTAGTATGAATGTTTTGTTTTCCTTTCTAAATAATGTTTCCCTTAATATATAATTCTCATTAGCATGAATTCCACTCACATGGTTCATATGATACTTAATTAGCATAACAAGGTACTGAGAGTTAAACATTCAATCATGGAATTCTAGAATAAAGACCTTAAGGTTTAATCAAGATGATATTATTAGTTTTACTTATAGTAATATGTTCAAAATTCAATTATTCCATAATAGAATGACTCAAGGGTACATGCCTATTTCTCTTATTGATTGATATGTTGCATTCTAGTTTTCCAAACCTTGCATTTAATAAGTTTGTTGAAGTAATAAAATAGTTTATGCTATTTTCCATAAGGCATTGTTGATTGTTGTTCTGTGGCCTCGAATAAATTATTTGATTTATGGTTTCTATGTAGTGGCGATGGTTGCAAAGTAATAAAATAGTTCATGTTCTTCTTGATAAGGAATAGCTGGTTATTTTTGTGTCTTTAAGGATAGTTCTTATTTGTCTAGGCCTTAATAAGGATTTTTTAAAATGAGAGGTTGTATATTAAGTGTGAGATGAAACATTGGTCTCACTATTGATTATAGTGGCAGACCAACATACATTATCCACCACTGTAATCAATGGTTATATCAATGTTTTTTATTTCACTTAATATAGAGGTTGTTGTGCATATGAATGTTGTCTACATCTAATTTCACACACATACATATCTGTACATAGGGAAAATAAAATGAAATGTAACAAAAGAAAGCCTGCTCTCCACCCTACCATATTGGGTCATGGAGCCTCATAGGCTGCCACCAAACCCCTGAGCAAGAACATACATTTCCCCCTACTGTGATCAATGGTGAAACCAATGTTTCTTATTGTACTTAATATAGAGCCTATCATTCTAAGTTATGCGACCATAGCAATATTAAAGATAGACATGTGCAACATAACTTTATGAACTCACATGTAGCAGTAATATACTCTAAACTCAGCCAACATAAGAAGATTAAAACCACAAAAATCAAATGACAAAATTATACAACCTCCTGTTTTGTGGGTTTCTCTTATTGTGTGCACTTTAGCCAAAATTTTCGTCGGCCTTCCTACTTCACCACCCTCTTTACTATTTTGAATTTTTCCCCAAAGCTTCGATTTTCAATGCAGGAAACAATTAAAAAAATTAGGCCTTAGCAGGTAGAATGCATTGAAAATCTCTTTGAGGTTATTGTGGAAAAGAGTTCCTTAGAGTATAATGTTCGATCTTTAGTCTATGTCTTCTTCATGAATTCCATATTTTTAATCGGCTTCTCTAAAGAAAAATTCTTTTAGAAAATGCATGTCTACACATTCTTAATTAGAGTCATTAAACTAGAAGTAGCAAATCAAAGATATGGAATTTATACAAAAGGGATAATTCAAAACTAGCCATTATACTTTGTATAACTTCTTCCTTTAATAACTTCAAAAATATTTTCAACACATTGTATGTGGAAAGTGATGTTTCTTATTATGCTTAATATAAGTCCTATTATTGTAAGAATTCCTTTTGAGGATGAAACAAATAACAACTATCTTACCAAAACAATAAATAGGAGGAGGAGTATATATGAATGTTGTCTACATCTAATTTCGCATACATACATATCTGCACATAGGAAAAGAAAAATGAAACACAACAAAGGAAACACATACTTTTGTGTGTATATATTTCTAGTTCCCGGTCGGGAAAAAAGGTGGTGGATTTTTTAATTTTTAATATTAAACGTGCTTGCCATGTCGATAGAGAAGGCCAAAAAAATTGAATACCAGTTGGCATCAACATTAATTGTTGTATGGTTTTTGTCTACTGGCGATGGATGCAAAGTAATAAAATTGTTCATGTTCTTCTTGATATGGCATTGTTGAGTATTTTTGTGTGGCCTGTGGTGATAGTATACACTATTTTCCATAGGGAATTGGTGATTGTTGACCTATGGATTTAGCAATACATGTGGAAAATGTAGATACACACATACACACCCACACATACATATAAACATTCAAAATACCGAATAGCAATTGTGGAGATATAAGAGTATGCGAAAATTGAAACAGACAAGAAGAAAATAACTATATTGATATTAAAAACTAGACATATCTATATATAGATAAACACATGACCTTAAAGATACATGTAGAAAATGCATATACAGACATACACACTCACAGATACAAATGCATTACAGAAACATATATCTACACACATCTGTATCAAGATGTTGTATGCACTGATAACATTCAATTGCATGCATATATGTTTATGTATATGCATATGTAGATGTATACATGCATACAACCATGTCCACAAGTATATATAAGAATAGTTGCAAATACAAATAATTTTTTCAATATTCACCTCTTCCTACTTGCTTCAAATGTACCTCTTCCTACTTTCTTTCTCTCTGCTCCCTTATTTCTTGAGTGTCTGCAAAAAATAGGCAAAAAATTATCACAAACGACACTTTTGTATTGCTTTTGCAACTATCGCCCCATGCAAAAAAACACAAAAAAAAACATCCTACCACCTTGATAGTAGCTCGACAACAGATGATCAAACTTGCACCTTCATAGTGTTGGATGTTTTGGTTGTGTTACTGATATGTGGTTGTCTTTGATGTCAACACTATTGACATTTAAGATATTAGAAGTTGTATATGTCGAGGATATTAAGAAAATTGTAATGAAATGAGTTGCAGCTTGTCAGTGGTGAAGCGAAGTTTAGTCTGTCAATGAGCCCAATATGTTGATGATCAGAGGTTTTGGATTAAAGGGTTTGTTGTTGAGTATATCTAGTTTATCCATGTTAAGTTTTAGAGATCCTCATAAAGATTTGATCGAGTTATTAGCAGTTGTGTTATGATAATTTTTCTGGTGCTTCAGTTAGTGCTCCTGAATGAAGATGATGTGATTCTAGTAAGTTCAGTTGTTGTGGATGCTTCTTTGGTGATTCATGATGTTTTTGGATGTTTCTAGATCATGCTCTATCTATGTTGCATGTCCGTATTGATTGTTGTGCTCGTGATTGTATATTTTATCTTGCATGTTCATGTTTTTCATGTTCATGGCTGACAGGGTGTTGTAGCATGTTGTGGATCTTCAAGGAATAATTGTTTGAAGTGTTTTTGTGTTTGAGTATTTCATTTTGGGTCTTCACTATGTTGTGGATGACTTTGGTGGATTTGCATTAATAATTGTTATTGTTTTGGGCTGACAGTTTGTATTCATTTTATTATTTTGTTGAAGCTAACATGTAGCGATGTAATCTCTTGTTGCAGATATATAGTGATTGTTTATTCCATTTGAAGGTGTGTGAGTGAATGTGTGTGTGTGAATGTGAAAATAATGTTCAAATCATTCGAAGGCATAATCCAAGTGTGAAGAAGAATGAGCAGAGTGTGAAGAAGTGTTCATGTGCTTAACCAGAAATGTAATTAGGCATTAGCAAATGCTATTTTCCCAGTTCAAAATTTAGATGGATGTAATCCGAATGTTTCTGTAAGACAGTGAGTCTTCCTTTGTATTTGAGCAGTGAGCTCTAGGCAGTGTGCCTGAATGCATGTGCATTCCCCATTTATTCATCTTTATACTTTTAACAGGGTATAATCTTGTGGACTAACCTCCACTATGTTTTTTCCCCTAATAGAGTTTCCACGTAAAAAATCTTGGTGTTATGTGTGTTTCTAATGTGTTGATGATTCATGCTTGCATTGTCATTAATCATATATGAGAATAAGGTTAATAAGTTTCATAAGTTTGAATTTCTATGACAACTTATTCACCCCCCTCTCAGTTGTCTACCCTTGTGTTGCAAACAATTGGTATCATAGCAGGTTCCTTGGAAAAAATTTGACAGCTTGAGGTGATCCGGGATGGCGACATATAAGAAGGATAGTCTAAGATTTTATGGAACAAAGTATTCTCTATGGAAGGATCGAATGGAGTGTCATCTGAGATGCATTGGTGAACCCTTCTAGAATATTATAAGGAATAGGTATGTTATCCCACAAAATGGTCCTTCTATTGTTGCTGAGATTAAGGATGTTGAGTACAATATGAGGGATAAGGAAGCATTGCTGAGTGTTTTGACTAATTCCAAGATAACAAATGCTATGGATTTGAAGACTTCTTATGAGATATGGAAAAAGTTGGAAACTTTGTATGAAGGTGATGCACATGTGAAGGTTGCTAAGTTGCAAAGCCTGAAAGGGAAATATGAAATGTTGAGAATGGGTGATGATGAGAACATTATTTCTTTCATGCAGAGAGTGAATGGACTTGTGTGTAGTATCAGATGTGCTCGTGGAACATTGAATGAATCATAAATTGTTGCTAAAGTGTTTTGATCCTTTCTTGTTGCATACAAAGCCAAAGCTACTGCTATTGAGGAGATCCGAACTGTGACAAATGTAACCAGAGACATGTTGATTGGTAAGCTTACAACTTTTGAGTTAAGTGAGTTTGGTGTTGCTCTTCCTAAGATAGAATCTACATTCAAAGCTACTACTTCTAGAAAGGATAAACAAAGATATGATCTGGGAGAAATTTCTTCTAGAAAGGTATTCAAGTATGGGGAGGAAATGAGAGAGATTGAAGAAGAAGAGAGAAAATTGAACAAGATTGAAGCACTTATTTTCAAAAGGGAAGCCAAAGGAGAAGGTAAGTATAAAGGAAAGTTTCCTATTAAATGTTTTTCTTGCAATAAGATAGTTCATTTTGCATCAAGGTTTCCGAAAAGAGTTCCTAAGTCAAAACCTAACAAGCCTAGATTTCAAAGGAAGTGTTATTATGCTACTGATGAACGCTTGATAGATGATGAATTTGATAAAGGGAATTCAAGTGAGGACGAATGGGTATTTATTGCTATCAAGGAAAATAATCCAGTGTCTACTGAATCTGCTAGTTGTACAAATGTGGAGAAAACCCTAGCTGCTCGAGTTGAAGAGAAAGATGAATGGGTGATTGATAGTGGTTTCTCTCATCACATGACAGGTGATAAAAGTAAGTTTTTGAGCTTGGAAAGGTATGATGGTGGTGTTGTAATATTTGGTGATGACAAAGCAGGTGTAATCCATGGCAGAGGATGCATTTCTCTTGATGGTAAGAATAATACTGATGATGTCCTATGTGTGGAAGGTCTGAAGCATAATATTTAAAGTGTTGGACAGATGGTTGATAAGGGATACAATCTTCAATTCAAGGATGGAAAGTGAATAATACTGGGAAGTTTTGGAAATGTGATTGCTTTAGGTACAAAAGAAAAAGGTAACATCTTTCACCTGAATGCTTCTAGTAAAAGTTGTTTGATTGCTCAAGTTGATGAAAGTTGGTTGTGGCATAGGAGAATGTGTCATGTTAACTTTGAAAATATTATCAAGATAATCTCTACATAGGCTGTGAGCGATCTTCCTAAGTTGGTAAAACCTACTAATGACATATGCAAGGAATGTCAGTTAGGGAAGCAAACTAGAATTTCATTTCAGAGAAAAAAACATTTTTCAAATGAATTGTTGGAGCTTGTGCATACTTACTTGTGTGGACCTTCTAGAATAAGAAGTTTACAAGGATACAAGTATTTCATGTTACTTATTGATGATTATTCTATAATGATGTGGGTTACTTTCTTAAGAGATAAATCTGAAGCTCTAGAGAAGTTCAAGATCTTTAAGGCTATGGTTGAGATAGAGATAGGTCTATAGATTAAATGTATGAGATCAAATAGAGGTGGTGAATTCACTTATGGTGAGTTTAATTCTTTTTGTGAAGGGCATGGAATAAAGAGACAATTATCTGCCCCGCGAACCCCTCAGCAAGATGGAGTTGTGGAAAGGAAGAACATGACAGTTCAAGATGCTACTAGAACTATGATGGTGGAAGGAAATGTTCCTTATATCTATTAGAGAGAAGTTGTGAGTATTGTTGTTTACCTTCTCAACTGGGTACAAATCAAAGGTGATATTGGTAAGACCCCTTTTGAGCTATGGTTTGGTCATAAGCCTACTGTTAGATATTTTAGAATCTTTGGGAGTAGATGCTATATCAAAAGAGATGAAGATATAGGAAAGTTTGATGCTAGTAGTGATGAAGGAATCTTTCTTGGTTATTCTACTAAGAGCAAGGTCTACCAGTGCTACAATAAGAGATTGAGGAAAATGGTTGAAAGTGAAAATGTCAAGGTTGATGAAGACATTGATAGACCATCCAAAACCTGCGGCTATGATTCAGATGATCAGAATAACAGTTCAGTTATAGGAAAGAAAGTTTAGACTCAAAATCAAGTTTAGATCATTATGGTGAATCAACAAAATCAAGAGGAAGGAGAAACTAGTGAAAGTGCAAAAGTGAGATCACAAGAGCCTGAAATTCAAGAACATCCTAAGATTCCAAGGTATGTGAGACTAAATCATTCAGAAGATTATATTATATGTGATAAGAACAAAGGTGTTCAAACTAGGAGAATAATACTGTTTGATTTCAAAGACTGGGCCTAATAGTGTGAATGAAGCATGCAAAAATGAACATTGGATTGAAGCAATGAAAGAAGAACTATGTTAGCAAATTGAGAAGAATAATACATGGATTCTTGTTCCTAGACCTAAGGAAAAAATGTAATTGGAACTAAATGGGTCTTTAGAAACAAACTGAATGAGCAAGGTGAAGTTGTTAGAAACAAATCAAGACTGGTGTGTAAAGGATATTCTCAGATGTAAGGAATTGAATTTGATGAAAATTTGTCCCCTGTTGCTAGGATTGAAGCTGTGAGATTATTTATTGCTTATGCTAGTTACAAAAACTACAAGGTTTATCAGATAGATGTCAAATCACCATTTCTAAATAGCGAATTGGAAGAAGAGGTGTATGTTGAGCAACCTGATGGATTTCAATTGACTGATTAGGGAGATAGGGTTTGTCAATTGAAGAAAGTATTGTATGGCATGCCAGAGTGGACAAGTATTTGTTGAAGCTTGGATTCTATAAAGGTACTATTGATAGTAATTTTTATTTCAAGATTGATGATGATAAAGATTTGAATGTTGAAGTCCTTGTTGATGATATCATTTTTGGAGGAGATGATAGTTTGTGCATGAAGTTTGCTGATGAGATGCAAAATGAGTTTGATATGTCTATGATTGGAGAGATGAAATTATTTTTTGGATTGCAAATAACTTAGCTAGATAAAGGGATCTTCATATCTCAGTCCAAGTATGTGAAAGAATTGCTAAAGAAGTTTGGTATGGAAGATTCAAAGCCAGTTGGTACACCTATGGTGACTGGATGTAAGTTGACAAAAGATGATGATTCTCTGAAAGAAAATCAAGCTAGATACAGATCGATGATTGGTGGATTGCTCTATTTGACTCAAACTAGACCTGATATCATGAATGTTGTATGAATTGTTGCAAGATTTCAAGCTATTCCTAAGGAATCTCATGTGACTGCTGTGAAGAGAATTTTTAGATACTTGAAGGGGATAGTTGATTTTGGCCTGTGGTACCCTAAAGATGATGACCTTACTCTGAGTGCCTTTACTGATGCTGATTGGGCAGGAGATGTGGATGACAGAAAGAGTACTAGTGGTGGCACATTTTTCTTGGGTAAGAAGCTGATTTCATGGTTAAGAAGCAGATTGCCATTTCTTTATCTACTGTAGAGGCAAAATACATTGCTGCTACTAACAATTGTACTCAAGTATTGTGGATGAAGTAGATGTTGAAAGATATCAAAGTTGTGTATGATGAACCTATTGCTATATTATGTGATAATTCAAGTGCAATTAATATTTCTAAGAATCTGGTGTTGCATTCAAAAACCAAGCATATATGTATCAAGTTTCTTTTTTTGAGAGAGAAGGTGAGTGAAAAGGAAGTCAGATTGGAGTATGTGCCTACTAAGGAACAGATTGTGGATATCTTTACCAAACTATTGCCTAAGGATACTTTTGAGTATCTTAGAGGGAAGTTAGGGGTGATTACCCCTCCTAATCAGAACTAAGATGCGTTGTCTTGCATCAGTCCGTGCATTTCACAGTCATATCTTCATCCAGATTGATGTTGTGGTGGCTGCTACTCAGGGGGAGTAGTCAGATGTTTAGATATGTGGTTCAAAGCTTATGCATATCTTTTTCATTAATTTCAAAGGCGGAGAAGAGTCATGTGAAAAACTGTGAGTCATATGGGGAGAAGAGTTGAGGAGAAAAGAGTCAAAATCTAAAGGGGAGTAAGTGTTAAGAGATAGTTGCGTTGATGGTGTTTTTCACATCATGTGTTTCCATCAATGCCAAAGGGGGAGATTGTTGGATGTTGTGGTTGTGTTGCTCATATGTGGTTGTTATTGATGTCAACACTATTGGCCTTTAAGATATTATAATCTATATATATGTCAAGGATATTGAGAAAATTGTAATGAAATGAGTTGCAGGTTATCAGTGGTGAAGTGAAGTTCAGTCTATCAGTGAGCCCAGTACATTGATGATTAGAGGTTTTGGATTAAATAGTTTTTTGTCAAGTATATCTAGTTTATCCACGTTAAGTTTCAGAGATCCGCATGAATATTTGATCAAGTTATGAGAAGTTGTGTTCTGACAGGTTTTTTTGTTGCTTCAGTTGGTGCTCTTGAATGAAGATGATGTGATTCTAGTAAGTTTAATTGTTTTGGATGCTTCTCTAGTGATTCATGATTTTTTCTGATGTTTCTAGATCATGCTCTATCTGTGTTGTACATCCTCGTTGATCGTTGTGCTCACGATTGGAGATTTTCTCTTGTGTGTTCATGTTTGTCATGTTCATTACCGATAGGGTGTTGTAGTGTGTTGTGGATCTTTGAGGAATAATTTTTTTCATGTTTTCATGTTTGAGTATTTTATTTTGGGTCTTCACTATGTTTTGGCCGACTTTGGTAGATTCACATTAATAATTGTTATTGTTTTGGGCCGCCAGTTTGTATTCATTTTATTATTTTCTTGAAGCTGACATGTAGCGATGTAATCTCTTGTTGCAAATATATATAAGTGATTTTTTATTCCATTTGAAAGTGTGAGAAAATATGTGTGTGTGAATGTACTAATAATGTTCAAATAATTCAAAGGAAGAAGCATAGTGTGAAGAAGTGTTCATGTGTTTAACCGGAACTGTAATTAGGCATTGGCAGATGCTATTTTATCAGTTCAAAATTTGGATGGATGCAATTTGAATGTTTCTGTAAGACAGTGATTCTTCCTTTGTATTTGAGTAGTGAGCTCTAGGAAATGTGCCTGAATGCATGTGTATTCCCCATTTATTCTTCTTTATACTTTTAACAGGGTATAATCTTGTGGACTAACCTCCATCGTGGTTTTTCCCCTAACAGGGTTTCCACGTAAAAAATCTTGGTGTTATGTGTGTTTCTAATGTGTTGATGATTGATGCTTTCATTGTCATTAATCAGATCTGAGAATAAGGTTAATAAGTTTCATAAGTTTGAATTTTTGTGACAACTGATTCACCCCCCTCTCAGTCGTCTGCCCTTGTGTTTCCAACAAACATAAGTTTTCCCTCCTCACTCATAGCTGTGATAGCAGGTAAAGCCAAAGAATGACACCCAACAATGCCTTATCAAAAATTGAGCAGACATTTGATCGCAGTGATGGACAATGTATTTCCCTTATGTGCAAGAATATATGTATGTCATAGTAGATGCAAATAACATTGATACATATTGATCCCTATGTTTATTCTATTGGGACATCCTTGGAATGATAGACTGTATTTTAAGTCTTATATGGAATATTGATGCCACCATTGATCATAGTGATGGACAATGTACGTTCTTGGTTGGTTGTTTTGCAAGTACATAGACTATTTTCAAAATGATCTACAAAGAGTTTTCCAAATGTGCCTCTTCATGCTTGCTTTCTTTCACATTCCTTCTTTGTCCAGCCACTGTAAAAAGCCAAAAAAAAAATTTAAGAGGAAAAAACTAGAAAAAAGAAGGATTCATAGTAACAAACCCATGTAAAAAAAACACAAAATGGGCTGCATGTTGCATATGAATATTTTCTATATATAATAATGTTTTCTGCATCTAATTTCACATATGTAGATTTGTGCACATAGGGGAAATAAAATGAGTGGCAACAATAGTCAACAATTCCTTATGGATAATAACATAAACTCTGTAACATTTACTGTTTTATTGCATATAAAAAATGAAACAATATAGCCAAAGCTAGAGAACAACAGTTAACAATACCTTATGGAAAACAACATAGACTATTTTATTATGTGGCAACCATCGCTACATAATGGTTCATGCAATAAATGAAACAATATTAAATTTTTGTATGTGTAGATATGTATGTATGTCAAACTAGATGTAAACAATGTACATACATACTCTTCCCGATGTTTATTCTTTTTGGAAAATAGTTGTTATTTTTTTGAGCCTCAACAGGGCATTCTTGCAATGATAAACTGTGTATTAAGTGTTATATGGAACATTGAAGCCTTTTTTAAATTATTTATTTTTCCTCGTATTGTTAATGTCTCTAGAAAAAAAATTGAAACATAAAAAATTTCAAACAAAAAATTTCAAATAATAAACTATATATTGAGTGTTATATGAATCATTGAACCCTTCTTTTAATTATTCCTTTTCCGTCATATTGTTAATGTGTCTACAAAAAAAATGAGAGATAATGTTGTGTTTTGAGGATATTGATGGTTGTCAGTTTATTGGTGTTTTATATTTCTTGTATGTGTTTGAAAGGGAAATGATGAACTCAAAAATCCTTCCAAGATCCAGTATGCACCTTCAGTATCTTATGCTTCTTAAAATAAATAAAATTTTAATCATCTTGATACAAGCACATACTACTATGCCTTAAAGAGGAAACAAACATAGTTTAATTTCCCATGCATTAAACCTTCTAGGAAAGTTGATGTAGTTTCAGATCTAAGAAAATATCAGCAGCATAACGACATGTAAATTAACATTTCAAGAATGAGAAACACAAAGAATAGAAAAGAGATAGATAGAAGAGAAGAAAACATGATATACGTGGGGAAAAACATTTTAGGTAAAAAACCCCACACTCCAAAGCATCAAACCAATGTATTAATATGCAACAATAAGGTTACAATACACTTGCAGGCTCAAAACCTTAACATGGAGACTACATCTTTCTCTTCTAGAGGAAATCCAACAACACTTCAATACCTGCAATCAAACTATGCATTCTACAATGCAAGGCATCCTATTTATAGGAGATACTAGCTTTGAGAGGCTTCTAGAAGAGAATAGGCATCCAAACCCATGTGGCAAAATATCTCACACCATAGGCATGATTTGGACATTTGTACAACATTCTCTTACAACTCTTACAATTTTTATAACATGCAAAACCTCTCTCCCAAGCTTAGGCGCCTAGTTCATGCTTATAGTGTGTTATGAAAAATTCCTTATGAATGTCATATAACATGTGCCATAAAATTTGTCACACTTTCAACACATTCAACAAACAAAGAATAAGTCAAACATGACTATCACACTTATTCTTTCACACTTTTGTCATACCCCACTAAGGCACCATAGTTTCTCCATTCTAAATATACCTTATGACGCATCATAGAATATGTCATAAGATGACATCACTTGTCCTAGATCCATGATTCCAAGATGGGATGCCTACCTCCACATATGATGAAGATGTGTCATACAGTCACCTCTAACGGGGATGCCACCCAGCCAGTGGGTCCCACTTAATGACATGACATTGTAGACAATTAATTAAAACAAATAAATACAATAATACATGAAAACAATTATCCTTATCTTATTGAGCTATCTTTTTTCTCAAGATAATATTAGGGTCTTTCTTTATTGCATCATTTCCTTTTTGAAGGCTTTTGTAGTATTTGTAAAACAATTACTTTCAATAATCATTATGCCGATTTTTGTTTGCACAAACTTGCTCTGAGAGTTTACAGAAAATATTTCATTTTTGTTTTGAATATCTGTTGCATGTGATAGGTGATTGCTTGCAGGTGTTCTTGGGGACTGTGAAGTTGGTTTTTCAACTTCTACATAGGCGCCTAGTTCATGCTTATAGTTTGTTATGAAAAATTCCTTACAAATGTCATATGACATGTGCCATAAAAGTTGTCACACTTTCAACACATTCAACAAACAAAGAATAAGTCAAACATGACTATCACACTTATTCTTTCACACTTTTGTCATACCCCACTAAGGCACCATAGTTTCTCCATTCTAAATATACCTTATGACGCGTCATAGAATATGTCATAAGATGACATCACTTGTCCTAGATCCATGATTCCAAGATGGGACGCCTACCTCCACATATGATGAAGATGTGTCATATAGTCACCTCTAATGGGGATGCCACCCAGCCAGTGGGTCCCACTTAATGACATGACATTTTAGGAAATTAATTAAAACAAATAAATACAATAATACATGAAATAATTCAATGTTAGGACTCTAAGGTTGAAAAAAATTATCCACAACATTCTCCCACTTGTTGAAGACCTGCCAAGAGTCATATTAAAACATCTTCTCAGGGCCCCAAGGACCATAGAGTCAGAACATAATTATGAAGAAAAAGAAACCTCCAGAGAACAAGATAAACCATCAACTAGACCAATAAGCAAACCAGGTTGCCATCATCTAACTGAAAGCCCACGAGATTAGAAATAGTACCCACAAAAAATGTTGATCCATCCAATCTGCCATACCTCAAAGGTATCCAAAATAACAGTAGAACTTATGCCAACAGCATATCCAACCCATAAACTGCAATCAAAGGCTCCATGTGTCAAAATCGTTACTAAGAACACACACATCCAGGAACTCCCACTGCATGGGTAATGTCAAATCTGAAAAATATCAAGGCATACCAAGTCTACCAATATATAGAAAGTGTAAACTACATCATGTAGTACCAAGAAACATCCACAATGATATGCAAAACCTGTAAATGAGTAACCTGTAAGAGTAACTCTCACCACAAATCTCCAAAGCTCTCCCATGTTTTCCACACTCAACAAAGGAAAGAGATAAAGAAACCTCCATGTCATCACCCAAGAACATAAGTGAAAACACATTAACCAAGTAAAGGTACCAAATTTTTATGCTTAACCTTTCCAATAGTTTCCATCCAAATCTCAAAACCAATGTAATGTGAAACCAAACATCCAAGAGGATAACCAAGAACAAAGAGAGAAACATTGCACATCATATACCAGTGGAAAATCCTTCTACATACACCTCTAAATGCCAACTGTGTCAAGTATGATCTCCTCCACAAGACCCCAAAATAAAGCCATAACAACACCCAACCGTTGAATCACCAAGATCAAACATAACATATGTATCATGCAATCAACATGGATGTAAGCTTCTCAAGCCAAAGAAGGTCAAACTAAATATTGATTCCCATATCAGGGAATAAGCCCAATACATCTCGTTAACTTAACATCAATGAATTTTCCCTTAATGCATAAGGAGATAAACATGCCAACACTCCTCAAATGAATCCTCCAAAACCATATATCCTTAGCTTAAGATCCATATGCATGATAGGACAAAGCATAACATAATACACCTGAGAGGAACAATGGGGGATACCTCTCAAGTAGATTGCCAAGTAGAACAAGAGTGGGGAATGAGAATGCTCCTCCAAGATATCCAAGTCATCATGACTCATCCAAGAACACTCTTATCATAGGTCCATTTTGAACTCATGTCCAACCAAGGTGTAGGCTCCTCATACTTCCTGCTGAAATCTCATCAAGAGTGACCATCTCAAAACATATCTCTAACCATAAGAGAACTGCAAGCCTCACCTAAGTCTCCAAGTATCCATGAGTACTTGTAACCAACCAATCCATGCCAAACTCCAAATGCAACATAGCACCATCATGAAGTAAACAAGAAAATGATCTATGTACCCAATACCAAGAGAACCAGCCAAGATCAAAGTCAAAATCCCAACAGTTGAATCAAGAACATAACCATGACATCATGATCTCATGCTTCTTCAAAAGAATATAATATGATCCAAAGAACATAACAAGTACATTTATCATTCCAACACTCTAAATCGGTAATCAAGAGTAAACCATGACATAATAGCATAACCATCTTATCAAAACAAGGATCGCATATTAGAATACAAATCATGACACCTCAACCAAAGACTAAACAAGTCCTGCATTGAAAACCAAGATGTCAACATATCCATTCACATGAAAAATAACCATCTCCAAATAATGTTCATGCAAATGTTGAAGAACTCTTCTGCAGCAATAGGATCTAAGAGCTCCTCCTGGTAACATCTTGCAACACTAAAGAAGATCATCCATCACCAACTGATGAATCCATAGTCACTACTAAATCTCCCACTGAATAGTGATACCAAGCTTTCCAAGCATCATGACAACCATCTCCTTAATGAAGATTCTTTATGGTTCTAACACAATAAAATGCAATATCAGCAACACCAAATAAGTAGAACCAAAATCCCCAAGCCAAGAAGATAAACATGTTGACTATCCAAGCACTTAATATCATTCATCATCTTATCTCAAAACAAAATACCAATGCATAAATGACCACCGAAAAGGCCAACTAATGAAATCTGCATCAAGACTGAATCAATTTCGTGGATATAGACAATCCATATATTAGTCATCCCACTACAACCAATGGGTAGCTAATCCACAAACTGCATAACTCGTAGATCCCAAACATTGAAGCATACAAACTCATCATCACATTAGTAACATGCAAAGCTGAGATATCAAAGAAGATAACATGTAGATTTTAAGAATCAAACACTGGATCACCAACAAACCCAATTTTCCAATCCACTATTGAGTACCATAGTCAAGGAACTAAACAAGCATTCCTACAAATCTGCAATTGTTTTCATCCAGAAAACTCCAAGAGTTTGAATACAATATTTTCCACAAATCTACAAACCACATATTTTTTGTTAGCATGAAAAAACCTGTAAAAAATTATCTCCATGTAAATCTAAGACCACTTAAACATCCAGAATAATAGATCACACATATTTCATCTGAACAAGTGAATACTCTAGATCTACACAAACCCATAGTTTTTAAAACACGAGAAAACTATAAAACCTTTAGAGGAAATAGGTTGTCTAGAAGCTTATAAAATATAAATTATCCCAACTTCTCAATCCACAAATCACCAATGGTAAAACATATACCATTTCTTCAATGAGAAAGCTGCAAACCTCCTCAAAACATGCACAAAGCATACTCACAAACCTATAACTATCTTACATCTAGAAATACCACAAGGGAAACATAATTTGAAAAAATAGTTCATCTACAAATTTGAAAAACCGTAAGTTTTGATTTACCATGTAAACCTGCAAACCCACCATGTTTTGTAACACACATGCAAACCCATATCCACTTACCATCTAGAAGATGCTCAAGTTTGTATACAACCATAATAGTTAAACCAGAACAATGGAATATCATGAATATGCATAATCATATATTTTTAAACAGAAAATCCATAAAACCCTCAAATCCAAGGAACATGAATCTGAGCCATGCAAGTACAAACATCCATTAGGAAAGAGAGGTCCAGGAACTTCTAGGCCCATTTGCAGGCCAACTCCACCACCAACATGTACATGCATCTGAGAGAGAATTAGGCTATTCTAGAAGCTTCCAAATCATCCAATGATCAACTCCATAAAAATCTATCTTCTCCATCCTGATCAACTCCATATGCCTGCTATTTGTAGAAAACAAGATCAACTACAAAACTTCCACTCAGTCAAGGATTAATAATCAGGAAATTCCTTCAAAATAAATTTCCTCAAGCTTTCCAAGCTAAGAAATCACAACAAAAGAAATACCCAGAACCCCAAACACCACATGCATCACCATGCGAGCATATGCAAGTGACATGCAAGTTCAAAACTAAGCTTTGATACCAAATGAAAGGGAATTGATGAACTTAGAAATCCTTCCAAGATCCAGTATGCACCTTCAGTATCTTATGCTTCTTAAAATAAATCAGATTTTAATCATCTTGATACAAGCACATACTACTATGCCTTAAAGCGGAAACATACATAGTTTAATTTCCCATGCATTAACCCTTCTAGGAAAGTTGATGTAGTTTCAGATCTAAGAAAATTTCAGCAGCATAACGACATGTAAATTAACATTTCAAGAATGAGAAACACAAAGAATGGAAGAGAGATAGATAGAAGAGAAGAAAACACGATATACGTGGGGAAAACCCTTTCGGGTAAGAAAAACCCACACTCCAAAGCACCGAACCAGTGTATTAATTTGCAACAATAAGGTTACAATACATTTGCAGGCTTGCAGCCTTAACATGGATACTACATCTTGCTCTTCTAGAGGAAATCCAACAACACTTCAATACCTGCAATCAAACTATGCATTCTACAATGCAAGGCATCCTATTTATAGGAGATACTAGCTTTGAGAGGCTTCTAGAAGAGAATAGGCATCCAAATCCATGTGGAAAAATATCTCACACCATATGCATTATTTGGACATTTGTACAACATTCTCTTGCAACTCTTATAGTTGTCATAACATGCAAAACCTCTCTCCCAAGGTTAGGCGCCTAGTTCATGCTTATATTGTGTTATGACAAATTCCTTACGAATGTCATATAATATGTGCCATAAAAGTTGTAGCACTTTCAACACATTCAACAAACAAAGAATAAGTCAAACATGACTATCACACTTATTCTATCACACTTTTGTCATACCCCACTAAGGAACCACACTTTCTCCATTCAAAATATACCTTATGACACGTCATAGAATATGTCATAAGATGACATCACTTGTCCTAGGTCCATGATTCCAAGATGGGACACATACCTCCACACGTGATAAAGAAGTGTCATACAATCACCTCCAACGGGGATGCCACCCAGCCAGTGGGTGTCACTTAATGACATGGAATTGTAGGAAATTTATTAAAAATATATAAATACAATAATACATGAAATAATTCAATGTTAGGACTCTAAGGTTGAAACACCTTATTCCCAACAATGTTTTGGTTGGGGTTCTTGTCAGCCTTTGTTGCTTTAATTGAACATTTGGCCCTTGTGTTGTTGTTCCATAGAGCTTGGAGTCAGGCGACAGTGTTGCAGCTCTCAGCTAAATTAAAAGAGCAGCCCCAACAATGTTGATGGACTCTGGCTCTCCCTAGGCTGCTGAACAATCCTCAGGAATGAGTCCCATAAGTTTGTTCCTTGTTGCCTTTTTTCCTTTTTACTGCTAAGAATTATATTGACTCTTTGCCATATGCATCCAACAAACTATGAATATGCTTCATTTGAATTAACAGTCCTTGTAATATATATTCTAACAAATTTATATTCGAGCTCTTTATGTTTCCTTTTCCTTTTGATTTCCTAGCCATTTCGGAGTGGCCTATGTGTTAGAAAAAAAAAGGGTTGCAGTTTTCAAATGTGTGAACATTGCTATGTGCTTCCTTGTTTATATTCAACGAAAAATATAATCTTGTTTGTTTCTTGCTCAACCTTGCCCTCCTTTCATATTCATTTATTGTATGCAATTTTGAATTCACTTTGATCCTGTCACCATGTATAACTATCTATGTTTCTACATATCAGATACCAATAATTGATTCGTTTTGTGCTGCCTCTTTCCCTTGCTTTTGCTTCTAGAGTTGTCTCGCATCCTTGAACATCTCATTGCTTTGGCTTGGCTGAGTAAAACTGTCTTGTAGGATTCAAATGTACGTCCAACCTTAACAACGCACGTGATATGATCTATTGATGCTAGAGATTTCGTCCCATCTCTTGTTCTCCAACTAATATCTTTTCAAAAAATAGGAGGTGATCAAAGCCTGGTTGACTGCTACAAAGTTGTCCTCTTTGATGGAACCCACATGCAAATAGACACTTTTCTTGTTAAATACAATGAACTTTTGTTTGCAGGGGCATTGAAAATAGCTTCCATCTTGTGCTTGACAAACTATCTGTGTAGGAAGCTGTGGGAATCAAGGTTGGCTATTGTTTTGCACTACTTGCACTTGTAGTTGTATTATTTCTTGTTTATGGGGACTACATTTTTTAATATTTGATCTTCATTTGGTTCTAGGGTGATTTTCATATTGTCCTTAGATGTCAAAATGTCAGATTGTCAGCTAATTGGAAAATCTAGATATTTGTTTAGAGATCAAGAAGAATAAATAGTGGGCTCTGAGTCGCCTTCCCCATCCAAACGAGCCTCAAAATTTGGGATTCATACATCTCCAACACAACATAGTGCTCCTTCAAATATCAATCTTACTAAAGGCCTAAATATTTACCAAACCAAATGGACAATAAAAGGTCGGGTAACAACTAAAAGGGATATGCACCATTACAATAAACAAGGACGTGAGGGCCAAGTATTAAACTTTGACATTATTGACAGTGAGGGAACAAAAATATGAATCACTTGCTTTAATGACATAACATAAGTGCATTATGATAGGGTTCAAGTGGGCCGCACTTATTATGTGTCAAAAGGCTCAGTCAAACAAGCGGATAAGAAATTTAATAAGTTGAACAACCACATTGAAATCATTTATGATCAAAACTTGATATTGAAAGGTTGTGATGATGAGGCCTTTGTGCCAAACGAAGTATTCAAATTCATTCCAATAAATGAAATTGCAAACTGTAGCAATAACACTTTGATTGATATTATTGGGGTTGTGGTGCATGTAGGAAAGGTATCAACTATTCAAAGAAAGGATTAGTCTGAAACGATTCATAGAATTTTCAAAATTAATGATTTTTCATCCTCTTGCATTGACGTTAATTTGTGGGGCCCAAATTGGGAAGCAAAGGGTGGGGAGTTGGAAAGGTTTTCCATTCCTCGTTCGGTTGTCATACTTGCCGTTAAAAATGGTTTTGTTGGATATTTCAATGGATCTGTTGTGGATACATCTGGAGGGACTGTTTTATACATAAATCCTGACATTCCAGAAGCACAGTCCTTGATCCAATGAGGACATGTTGAGCAACCTATCATTGAGCCCTCCTGGACAGTGCCTCAAAAGGTTACTTTGGCCAATGGAAAAGTCACTATTGGATATATCTTGGATCATTGTCTTGGCTTGCCAGAAACTTTGTAGGCTACTATCAAGGAAATAGTGAAATATATTAAAACTAATGCATTTTGTTACGCTGCATGTCCCTTGCAGGCCAATGGAAGACAATGCAAGAAAAAGTGTGAAGAATCTGCCAATAATATGTGGTACTGCCCTAAATTCCATACAACTGTAGCTGATTGTGACTTTCAATATTTGTTGTAGCTAAAGATGGAAGACCACACGGGCGAGATTTGGGCTACTACTTTTGATGAGGATGCAACAAGCTTATTGTAGATGTCAGCAAAAGAGATTTATATGTTCAATATGAGTCTTCTACTGCAATGACTGTTGAGTCTGTTATCAATGGTGTCACCTACACTTCTTTTGTTTTCGCTGTTCTTATTAAACCTTAGGGTATGTGTAGGATCATCATGGAAAAATAGGCCCTTAAGTGGCAAAAAATTCAGAAAAATTAGAGTTAGGCAACTTGACGTAATAATTTGAATAAGTTATCTATATTATTTCAAAAATATGTAAGAATAGAATTTGTAGCAAATTGAATGTAGTTTCTAAACTACTAGTTTTGTTTTAAAAATAAATCTATTTGGTGAAAATTTGAAATTTCAATGTAGTAGTAGTTAAATTTCAAGGAAAAAATAAGAAGTAGGTGTCTATCTAACCACCCTAACCACAATAAAATGATAATATTTTTTATAAGATTTTAGATATAAGTAGAGGACTCATGTCCCGATGTGATGCATATATTTTTGTAATTTTTTTCCAAGTAAATATTTAAATATGATTTTTTTATTACAACTTTTTAAAAATATAAAACTCGTATGTCTGACCACCTTAACTTGGTCAAAACTTCATGAAATTCAATTTTTTTTTAATCCTATAGTATGCGAAGCATAGAATGTGACGCATGTTTCAGATTAAAAATGTGATATTATTTGAAAGCTATAGATGTTTTTCAATCAGCCTATCAATCAGGACTTTAATCGTAATTCAAATAGAAAATAAATAATATTTTTTATTAAATTCAAAGTAAAGCATAAGTTATATTGGTGGAAAGCTGAGAATCTTCTTTAAAAACCCTTTTAGTTTCATCAATTTTGGGTAAAAAAAAGTTTTCATCCACATACCCTACACATTCCCATCATATCACCACTTTTTGGCTCATCATGATCTTGAACATACCCCTCACACCTATAATTTAGAAACAAGGCTTAAAACAACAATAGTCAAAGTTGCAAGAGTTAACTTTGAAGCCAAGTGCAAGCTGTTGCTGTCAGATTTGTCTACAATATCCCCTGCTAGGGAAGACTCTGCAGAGATAATAGTGGTACTTCCTTGAATGCCAGACAACCATGCTTAATTGTGACTTTGGGTATTTTTTATAGTTTGTGTTGACTGGACACCTATTTCCTTTTGCTATTTCTGGACTGCCCGTCACATCAGAAGACCTTTCCTTTCTGCTCATGTTTCTTTGCTACTCGTATAACTGGTTATAAATTAAGACAACGAATTGTAACTTATAATGTTTAACAAAAAAAGATACACTTCTTTTCTTTTATATTGTTTATGGGTGAAGCCACAACAATGGTTTACAATTCAAGTGAGGAAGGAAAACTCACAAAAAATGACCCCAAGGAAAAACATGTGATTTTGGGGGTTTGTACGAACCTATTGGTTCAACCGAACCCATAAGGTTTGAGTGAACCCCTTTGAATTTTCCTACCAAAAAAAAAATGCATTGGAAAGGGGTTCGTACGAAACCCCCCTTATCCCTCATCCCCCCTCAGACACAAAAAAAACCTAAATTTTGGTACTTCGGAGCTCAGGTTGAGGATGAAAATGGAGGAATCTTCACAAACCCAACTGGAATCAGGTAGTCCTCGAAACAAGCTATCCAACGAATATAATTTTAATATGTTTTGGTTTTATTATGTATTTCTTTTTTTAGTTTTATTAAATATAGGTTTTTCATCGAAAATGGAGGTCTTTGTTCTGCACATGTGGAAAAATAGCAGATTATAAAAAACAAATTTGATAAATACGAGTGTACCAAATATTGAAGTCTTGGATCCAAAAAAAAAGAAAAGAATTTCGATATATAAAAAAAAAAATTATGCGTTATACGGTCGCGCTATGTTTGAATTGTAACTGGTTTGACTTCGAAACTTGATTAAAGAAAAAATATTCAATAAAAAACTATCTAACCAAGTGGAATCACTATATATCGTAGTTACAAATCTAAATTTGAAAGAATTAGAATTTTATCCTTCATGGAAAAAAAGTTGTGTTATACGGTGTGCATCACTTTTTAAAAATGTTGTTTTCTGAAAAAACCCAGTTTTCATGGGAGATGGAAAAACAGGTGCAATCTGATTCCAATTTTTTTTAAAAAAATATTGTTAGAATCTACAGAAAAAATGTGAGGAGACTCTAGTTTGCATCATCTTCAAATTCCTCATGGTTTAGCCGCTATAGGTGCCCGAATGTGAAGATTTAGTTAAAAATAATAATTTCACTGTCCAATTTGGCCAAAAATTGTAAACCATTATTGTTTTATTTCACTTTCAGTGTATGTTCCTCATTTTATTTTATGTTGTTTGGTTATATAGCTATGTCTCCCTATTGAACACATGTATCAATATTTGCAACTATTCTTATATATACTGATGGAACTTCAATTTTTTGCTCCTTGTGTTCCACTCATGCCCTACCTTATGTCACTGGTCTTTCATGGCGTTGGAAATTTCTTAGGGTTGGGGTTTTAGCTTTGCCTACATGTAAAACCATTGCATTTAATTTACGCCTTGGTCGGGATCTTTTTCGCTGTTACTTTTTGAGGGGTTTTAAAACATCTTATGTCTTATCATTTTGTCTAAGGTTTGGTCCCTCTGGTTTTAATTTTTATTCCCTCCACAGGGTTTATTTTCCTAAGTCTTGGATGACCCCGTGCTTCATTGTTTTAAAACAACTTATGTTGTTGTTTTCCATCCGCCTAGTGATGCCCCCCTCATCCTTTTAATAATTTTTTAATTTTGCAAAAGGATGAAATTCACGCTACTGTTGATTAATTGCCTTTAGATATCAACGGTTGCCCGCCATCACGCGATCGAGAATTGCAGGATCTTGGTTGATCGCGATATCGCGGGTGGGTGCCATGTGTCCTTTCTAGGGGATCAAATTTTCACTACCATTGATCAACTGTTGTTTGATCTTAGCCATTCAAAGGGGATAAATTTTGAGTGACCGTCGATCAAATATTGTCAATATCAATGGTCACCCGCCATTGTGTGATCATAAGTTGCAAGGTCTTTACTGATTGCAATATCGCGGGTGACTGCCACGTGTCTCATCTGGTGGAGCCGAAGGAACAATGAAATACTTTAACCCATCTTTAATATGTTATGTTGTGGGTTACTAAAATTCTTGTGAGATGCACGTGCTTCAAATCAATGAAGATGTTATGATCTCAGCAGTAAAGATGCTCAACAGATAATGATAAGGCTGACGATTGTTTTGAAGGAATAGGATCACCGATGATTAAGATCTACGGTTGCCCGCCATCACTTGATCCAAAGTTGCAAGGTTTTTACTGATTGCGATATCGCGGGCAACCACCACGTGGATTTCCTTGGTAGCGTATGGTATGGTGGGCCCCTTATTTCCAATTTGGTGATTGTGTCAGCCTATTTTGAAGATGGTCGTTCGATGATTTGACCTAACTGAAGGATCGACGGCTAGAATTTAAATCTACATCAAAATATTTCCACTGACTAATGAGGAAAACCAGAAAAGGGTAACTAAGTATTTGACTGAAGAAGAATAAAGGAATGGACTACTGGCATGATTAGTAAATAAGATGTTGCGGTTACAATGGTTTCTAGTCTTGCTTTGATAGCAGTCTTGGTGCGGAATTCTTATGATTTTTGTTGTTGCATCAGCTTTTCTCGGTGTGCATGATGAACAAAAATCATCTCTAGGGTGATGGCTGTTGTAACAGATTTTTGGAATATCACCAAGTGCTTCATTCGGCTGGTGACATGTGTACTTTTTGGCCCGATGCTTGTTTTCTCCTTCATTTTCTATAAGAAGGATTTAAAGGCCAGAAGTACGGGTTAGTGTAACGCCCCGTCGTGCGAACCCCAAAGGACAATTAACAATAATTACTGCACAATTTTTTTTTTAAAGTTAATATAACATACATGTGATACACATTAAGTCATGACATGAACTCCATTTAAGAAGATTCATTAGCACATACATCCCTTGGGGTAACACGAGGAGTCATTACGCAACTTAGATCCACACAACGACAATAAAGAATAAAATCCAAAAAAATATAATCCATAAAAAATTAAACTTTAACAATATAACACATACATGATAAATCATTGATAAGAATCCATCTGTATACGTAAATACAACATATGCATGATTAACTTAACACATTGAATAATAACTGCCATGGTCAATAGCCACATAAGGTTTAACGTTACATTACAATACAATGTTTAAGAAGTACAATGATACAAAAGTGTTTCCAAACATAAATGGAAACCATACACAAGATAACATGATACAAATAAATGGATGAATACAAAGTATCATAACTGGCTCCAAGACAAATACAACTCTGGAGTCGCTGCAACAACACCAAACCGCACCTCTCGATCCTCGACTAGGGACCCAATGGGGTGCTTAGCATGTTCCACCTGACCATGCGAGTCTGAAGACCCACCCCCCGTGCTAAGGAGCTAACAAGAGGAGACCTCAACCAAGAACATCCAAACAGGGAACCACAAGACTCCACGTCATACAAAAGTATCATAAAACTCAAGGATTACAATGACATAACCAACCACATCCAAGAATCAACATAATAACTTAAAGTCATAAATCTCATCACATAAATCAAAGCAATAACCAGTAAACAAGTAACCAAAGGATGATCATGAAACACTTCCAAATCAAACTAAATTAATAACATAACACAATTCCAAATTGCAATTAATCAATACAATTAAATCATATCACGGTACCATAAGGGTACAAGGTCATAAGTCAAACATCAATGAAATCATACAAGACCACAAAGTACACCAAGGATAAAACCATAAATCATTTGAAACAACTATGTCATCAATTCAAGACAAAGAACCACTTCCAGAGGATTTCCAAAGAAGCAACATAATAAGGAGTGTTAGAGGAGAGTGTCATTGCATGGCTTAACATGGATTCTCCAGACTACCTATTGCAAGGTGCCGCCTCCATCTACTGACGGATTATCCAGACAACCAAGCGCTAGGATCCGCCTCCATATATGGTTATCCAGGCTACCTATCTCAAGGAACCGCCCCATAGGGTTGCTCATGCGGAACCATTACCTTTCGTGAAGACAAGGCAACGATCATGCCAACCACGGCCTTCTCAATCCCCTTTAGTTTGTGGTAGCACTAAAAGGCGGATGAGGCAACAATTATCTTTTTAATGTGTTACTACACATCCCCTAGTTAATTATTTAGATTATCACTTATTAAATTCACTCTAACGAGGGCTATCCTAGCGCCCCTTTGTGTGCCGACCACCCACTTAGAGCCACTCCCTCTCTAGACACTCAAAACATAAAAACCAAACTCCAAGGGTTTTACAACATAACAAGAACATTATATCACAACAGAGAAGCATGAGAGGCATTACCCATCTCGCTATAAATACATAATAAAAAACTCAACGATTTCTGTACAACCCTTTCAAAATCATGAAATCAAAACACTTGCCACATCAAGGGCACATAAAAAGAGAACATCAACTAACAATCATCTCCAGCCTCTGGAAGTATCTCAAAAAGTTTACACTAGGGTTTCCCCATCAAAGAACTGACAACAATAATTGCAAGGCCACAAGCACCAATTGCGATTCAAATATAATGAAAGAATACATCAAAATAAGATCAACAACTCCATTCAAACAACATCAACAACTTCGATACGAACTAAATCGAAAATCCAAGGGAAACCTCTATTTTCTCCTCTCGGAATACCCATAACTCAAAGAACTTTTCAATTTGACTCATTAACAACTCAAGCAGAACCATCAATCATGATAATGATGACATTAACCAATTTAGCACTTAGGTAAAGAACAAAAGAAAACATATGGGTTCCCAACGAATAGCAACATAAATTAAATGAGAGAAAATCTCCAACTCAAAATCAACTCACGAAAAGTCATATTGAAAAGGGTCATCAAAACAATCCATAAAACCACACATTCAATACAATATAACCATTCATTCAATAAGAAGTAACTTGAAACAATCTGAAAAGAACATTATTTTAAAGATCAATCGTTTCCAACTATTAAGGATAACACAATATTGCGAAGTGAAGATATGATCTGATGTTTTTAAACCATAAGACACTAATCACAAGTATACTCTTCCAAACACAAATTAAAACAAATATACTCCCATTTACACATTATATTGTTACTCTTAAATAACAACAATCTCCATTCCTAATTCTATCCCTCTCTTTCTTGTCAAGATTACTTTATTCCTTTATATATAAAACAAGTTAATAACTTTACGATGATATAATTCAAGAACCTCCTTAACATTACTCAATTAATCTTCTAAACTATTTAATCATTCTCCTCCTTCTACTTAAATTAATTTTTGCGCCTAATTTAACTACACCTTACATAATTAATTTTTGAAACATTTCCTTTTAGAAATATCATTCACTCCAAACCATTTTTTTTCAACATAACTTAAACACAATAAATTATCTAATAAGGCCAAAAATGTTCTTTCCTCATATGAATTTAAATATAATTCTCACATAATAAACACATAAAATATTTCATCTTATTTTTATTTATTAAATACATTCTTCTTTGACTACATATAATAAAATCAATCCACAAAGTCAACCAATAGTAATATGCTTGCAAGTAATAATACTTTGACCAAGAACTTCAACGAAAATTTGAAAAATGAGACCTAATGAAATAGTTTTCTTATTTGATTAAATTAACAATTATGAAATGATATCCCAAGGTAGCTCCATTATTAAAGAAACATTTACTACAAAGCCCTAGCATTAAATTTTGACTCTAAAATGGCCCTAATAAACAAAAGCTCTTACAATGCTAAATTTAATAATACCCATACATGAACATCAATCCAAACGAATGCAGTTCTAGGTACAATAACTAAATTTTAGCACACGAAAATAGTCAGTGACTGCGCCTATATTGATTTATCATAAACCCTATAATAAATTTCACTTTAACACTTAACGAGTCCCAGACCTACTGAAGGTTGTTAATATGAACCAGAATTGTAAGACTTATGGTATACTTAACAAGGTGTTATGGCTGCGAAACTATGATTGGGTTCTGCTAAAATTTCCACCGAGAATCAAAGATTACAGATAGCATGAGAACCGCAGTCAAGCCACTAAATCTATGAAACATGTTTTAAGCTTATCATGTAAACCATTCAGAGATTAATGAGAAGGATGCGTTGATCAGTCATTTGTAAATATTTTGAGTGTTAGGTAGCTAAATGAGATGCATTAAACGGTCAGAGTGAGTCTCCTACTATCAAGCATGAGAATCGGGCTTATAAACATCAAAGAGAACTAGATATATTAACCAAATGCACATCGCAGAAGAAGTTAACAAGGAAAGTTAAGTTTGGGAACGCCAGCCACATAATTCATGGAAGAAAAAGCATGACTCTAAGTGCGATCGGTAAGCCACACAACAACATCAAGTAAAAAGGGCAGGGCGTAATCATAATGACCCAAACAAATGGCATGTACAATCATCCACCTTAGGGGATGTCGAACACAAAGGTTTCAGGAAGACTATTAAATTATGTACAACGCCTCAACTCTAATTACTATAACAGTGACAGATTGCCAAGTTTATTAGAAAGTGAATGCAGAATTTGGAATTATCGCCATCTACTTGAATTAATATCAAATCCCAAATGTTCTCCTCAAGACCAAAGGAAGAAGACAAGTGAGGTGAAAATACGTGGCTTGGGAAGAGGAGAAATAATGTTCAACTTTTCTTTTCTTTTTTTTTGAACTTGACGCATAACTGATTGGTGGCGAATTTCCAGAGACACGCTCAAGTTTGAAGTTCGGAAATTCTTAAGTCATATTTTTATAATGTAAAAGGGGGCGTATTGTTTTGGGTTATCTTATTATGATCAAGACTCAGGCATTTGCGACAAAGAGGCAAACAACATCGACAATGAGATGAGATGCTAACACATCAAGAGTGGTATTGGTAGGCTGCACGCAAGGATGATATTTCTCCAAGGATGTCTATGAATTATCAGTGCAGGTTCTTTCCCACAGATATATATATTTTTTTTAAAACAATAAAGGATCTAGCCATATGCTACCACTGTAACGTTTTTAGGCAATACTAAAAAGAGGTTGACTTATCCTATTACATGCAACTTACCATTCAAATAAAAAACACAAGATAGTGAAACATTGGGCAAATATGAAGTTTCTAGAAGCCGTTTAGACTTGACTGGAGGAAATTTGTATTTAACATTCTGAATATTACAAATTAACCGCTACACAATCATTCATTACAAAAGATACCAGATAGAAGACTTTTGTTAATGAATTACAGATAACTTTCAAATAAGGTGAGTTACTTACCGTGCATACATTGGATGGACTTCCTAAAGCTTTGGAAGCTAACTTAATTTGGCTGTGCGCTGAGAATTAGTGATGAGGCTCCTTTACGCATAAATGGAAATTTCCACCCTTTTCAGACACCCCTACCACGTCTGCGGTTATCCCAGATCCAACACTTCCCACCAAATTTTTTTGCAGAAACCCCAAGTACCAGTGGGTTATCCCTCCAAAGAAACCAAATTTTTCTTCGATTGAGCAAAATGGACAACATATTGTCCCCCCCGCTTCGAACCTCATGCCAGAGGTACAATATACTGCTATAGGGGCCCCTTCAATTCCTAACTGAATGTCTTTTCACATTCCCCATAACCGAATCTTGAAATTGAAATAATATTTCTTTGCATGTTTATTATTCATTTCACAAAGAAAAATAATAATAAAAATCTTATATGAAATATTTTATCCTCTGAAAATAATAATAAGGAAGTCATTTAATTTTGTTTATTGTACTATTATTCATTACTTCCACAATCATTTATTTATTTAATTATAATATTCAAGTTTGATTTATTTAATTCATTTTAAACATTAATAATATTTTATTTGACAAAAACACAAAAGTATTATAACTTTTATTTTATTTAATACCTCAAAACACAAACCGAATAAATTGAATCAATTCAAATCATGCCAATCAACACTAACTTTATAATCAAGTCAGAGGCAACACAAGGACATCACAGACGGAGGGGCACTACAGTTAGCAAGTTAGATAATTTTTGGTTGAGTCTAGGTGAAGTTGCAGATAAAATTGTAAAGTCCGATGGTTTTAGAGAGAAGTGAAATTTAGGTTTTGAGTCATTTTGTAACAGGTTTTAAGTTCATGGGGATTTAATGTTGTATACCAATACTAGCATTTGATTTGAAATGATAAATTCAAGCTCATGTCTCTCCATTGTACATGCATATCTGAACTTTGAATAAAATAACTAAGGTTTGTTTCATTCATCTCATTGTTGTGGTGTGTATGATTCTATTTTAGCTTTAATTCAAGGAATTAATTAAAATGTTTGAATGGGATTATAGGCAGATATGTTTTGTATAAGGATTTGATAAGTAGTATTGAGTTAGAATACATATTGATGAGATTGTAATGCAATGTCATCAAGGATTTCATATGTTATGTGTTAAATATGTCATATACCTTTAGATGCTTATGAATTTGACTCCTGCAATGGATATATGGCACTAATCTAAGTTGTAATTACCCGTATGATTCAGTATTTGTTTTTATTTTCCTAGAGCTTGCTACAAATTGCAAATCAATGACTATCTTATATTGTGGATTGTGTTTGAGTTATCTCATGCTCCAGACATTTGATATTATCGATGAATAGCCAATTCTATTCGATATTATCCTATCATTTTGAGCTACTTAGTGAGATTATCTTTTATTGGTAATGTTGTTTATAATAATGGTGCAGAGGTTGTAAACACATTAAGGGATCACCCTCTCAGGTCTTGCAGAGCCCAAAGTGTAGGAGGCTTTTAAAGTACTCGTCAGTTGGTCCAGGTCCTTCAAGCTGCCCTTGATTGGAATTGGAAATTCCATAGGTAGATTAGAAGACCAACCTGGTTATTGTAAAACACAACCAACAAAATGGTGACTCTGTTGGGGAGCTAATTTTAATATTTCTTGTCAGTATGTCCGTTGTCCATTTTTCATAGAGTTTTCATAAGTATTTCTATGATTTGAAGGTTGAGCCTAAAATTTTGCGTTAGGTTTGTCCACTCCTATTTTCATAAGCATTAAGAGTTATGTTGTAAAGCACTTTTGTGTGTTTTCAATACAAGGTTCCAAAGGTTTTTATATTCTACCACGTGTCTTTAGGTATTTGGTATTCCCAAGAAAATGGGGTGGTGACTCTAAAGTATCTACACTAGTGTGCATTTTATTGTGAAAGGTTTATTATAAGTGGAAAGAACTTTTGGACTAGTACGAAGAATGAAGAATCATCTAGAACAAAAATTGGAAGGTGAACTTCCCAAAGTGAAGAAGAAGGATTGGATAAAGAAAAGACCAGAATCTAGTACTACTGCCCCTGCATCACAGAACCCTATACACCAAGGTACGAGTAAGCTTCTACACCCTATCCTTGAGAATCTTGAAGAGGTGTCTAAACATTCTGAGTTAGAAGCTTCTACACCCTATCCTTGAGAATCTTGAAGAGGTGTCTAAACATTCTGAGTCAGACAGTGGTGGATTTTTTGATTCATTATTTAATACACCAGTTCAAGAAGATGTGACATGTCAAAATAAAGGGCTTGTTAGTGTCAAATATGCTGAAAAGAGAAGAGGCGGGAGTGGAAGTCAAAGCCATCACAAAGAATGCACCAATGATGTGCCTCCTCCTCCTACTAAAAATGATGCAAACCCTTTATTGTCTGAACATGTACTAGAAGGGGTCAATTTAATAGATCTAGATTATACATCGAGTTCTGATGTGACTTTGCCTGACCTTGACGATGTTTTTGGAGACATTAACTCCTTGAAGTGGGAAATCCAAGAGCAAGCTGAGCTCAGGGTGAAAAGAGAAAAGGAAAGGGAAGCAAAGTTGAGGAATGTTGTGGTTGAAAGGGATAGGTTGATGAGATAGTTGGAAACAATGAAGTTCCTGAACCAAGAAGAACCTAAACAAAGTGTTGAGGGTCCGGTTGTTCAAAATATTGCTAATAAGGAAACAAAGCATGTGTCTAAAGAAAACCCAGTAGGCCACATTGATGTCCAACCCAAACTTGCTGACCCAAAACCCTCAAATCATGTTAAGTCTCAACCGAGTAATACAAACCTTAAGCCTGCCTTGGATAAGGGTAAGAAAAAGGTTGAGGGGATTAAAATAAATGAGAAAGTGACTCTCGATTCCACTCAACAAGATCTCCAACCACATGTGTCATTTCAAACAAAATCCACCTTAGAAAAGGCTAAAAGGGAGAGTGAAGCTTTGGAAGAGGAGTTGGAGAGAACAAAGATTGAGGCTGCAAATGTAGAAATGAAGAGGAAAATAAGTTTCCTAAAGATGTCAAATATGGATGAGGCTACACAAGCTGCAACTTCATCAAATCACCAATATTTTTTAAAGGACCGTCCTAAAATTAGTCCAGACCCCACCATAAATAATTTTGGCCTGAAGAATCATGCAACTAGGTTTGTAAATCCAAATCAGGATGGTTCTAGAGTACAAGATTTAGGGTCTGGTGTTGATCCTCAGATGAATTAAGGATTATTTCAATGGTGACCTATATAGTTGGAAAGGTATAGGCCATTATTCTTTGATGGAATCCCTGGTTATCCAAATCCCATCCTTGCTGATTTGAGAGAAAACATGAATAAGTTTGCTGGCAATAATACTGTGATAGCTGAGGAACACTTGAAAGCATTTATGGATATGCTAAATGATTATGAGGTAGAACATGAAGATGTTGTAATGAAATTGTTTGTACAATGTCTGGTAGAAGATGCGAGGGATTGGTATAGAGGTTTATCTAATGCTAGTATTGGTTCATGGGATGAGTTTGAAAAGTGTTTCAAGGAGAAGTATGGTGATAAAACTAATGCAAGTTTCATGCTAAATGAGTTTAATAACATCAAGAAGTCATTGAATGAGCCTGTGACAGAGTTTAATTTAAGATTTCAAAAAGCAATGTATAAGTTGTTTCAGGTTTTGGGGCTTGATGAAAATGTTTGTTTAACTAGATACTTCAATGCTTTTGATGCTAAAATGGCATATCTCCTTAGAGATAAGGACCCTCAGACTATGAGGGATGCATTTAGGGTGGCTATAAATCTTGAAAGTAATAGAAGAGCTTCTGGGAAGTATGGTAGGAAGGAAAAACCTACACTTTTAAAAAATCCTACGAATAAGACTGAGAAGGTCCCGGCTGCAAAGCCTAAAGATGATTGAAAGTGGGAAAAGGTTTACAGTACTTTGAAATAAATAAAGAAAAATATTGCTAAGAAAGAGAAGGGTATAGGAAGTGAAAGGAAATCCTATAATAAAAATGATTGGCAGCCTAGATTGCAAAATTATCCTTACAATACAAATTAGAAAGATGGAAAACCAATCTTGCCTAGCCAGAAGCTTAAAAATGATCAGTATACGCTAGACCCCTTGCAGAAACATTCAATGAATCTAGTACCAGATAGACCATGGTGTGAAGTGTGTGAACATCCACATGACCAAAATTACTATGGTGTTGCTCAATTGCTTGTTGCTGAGGAAGTAGAAGAGGATGCTCATGAGCAGACAACAAAATATGAGTAGAATGATGTAGATGTTTGTATGGATAGTTCATACATTGATGAGGCATAATGTTCTTCTGATGATGAAATACAGGAAGCTGATGTGGATAATCAGAGGTAGAGAAATGAGATGTATCATCAATAGGTCTTTTCTGATGAGGAAGGTGATTTTGATCATAATGCTTGCAATATGGAATAGGCTGAAGATTCAGTGTCCTTAAGGAGATCGTCAGAAGAAGAGATTGCAAGATTGAATAAAGAAATGGTTGCTTAAATGAGAAGTTCACTTCAATTGAGAAATAAAACTGTGGGTGGTGAGTAGGGTAGACCTGTTGGCTTGTTTATTAATTAGAAAAAGGATAGAAACAAAGGTGTTAAGGTTGACAACAAAAAGGATGTTGTGAAAGTCAAAGAAGTTAAGAGTGATAAGGTTTGGGAAAAAAAGAACGAAGCCCCAAAGCCTCAAGAAGGTGTGACTTCATCACCGGTGAAGACAAAGGTGATTACAAATTTTGTTGAACCTGTTGTAGAGGATACGAACCAAAAGAAGCTAGGAGGAAGTAATCAGCCAGAGAGAAAGGAAAATGATGAAGGTATGATGTCTAATTTTCTTAAATATACACCTGTAGATATGTTTCATGTGCTTTCTCAGGTTAAATTAATTGTACCTTTGCTAGAAATGATGAGAATAAATGAACACAAAGAAAAGATAATAGCCTTGATTACAGATGTTGCTGGTAATAAGACTAAACATGGAAGTGGTAAAGAAGTGAAGGATAAGGAGAAAGAAAAGGAAGTGGAGGGAATTGTCTCACAAATTCCCCCTATGTATTTAGGAAATTCTATTAACATGTGCCTTGAAAATATAACCCCTTTTTTCTTAAGTGTGGATATAAATGGGAAAACTTTAATAAATTGTATGATAGATTCGGGGGCATCAAATAATTTTATGCCAATCAAAATAATGGAGGCAATGGGCTTGATAGTAGATACTGCTCAAGGTAAATGTTATGCTATGGATTCAAGATAAGTGCCAGTTATTGGAACTATCAGAGCATTGCCTTATAAATTGACTCAGTACCCTGACAAGGATTTAGTCATGACTGTATTAGTTGCAAACATCCCACCTCATTTTGGAATGCTCTAGTCAAGAAAATGGAGTGCATCAATGGGGGGTAACATGCAGTGTGATTTGTCATTTGCTACTTTCTCCATTGATGGTAAGGATGTCAAAATTGAAGAGAATTAAAAGTACCTCATATGATTAAGCATGGACCGATTGAGAATATGACATGTTTTATTAACAGTGGTATAGATGAATTTAGGGTTGAGGAATTCCATAATAATTGTGATAAGCCTACTGCATTGATTGATACAAAAATAAAAAAATTTGTCAGAATTTGATGACTTGTGGACTATGTATTTTGATGGTACAAGTTCAAAAGAAGGGTCTGGTGCAGGTGTTTTGTTACGGTCACCAAGTGGAAAGACATTCAAGTTCTCTTTCACTCCGTTATTTGAATGCACAAATAATGTGGCTGAGTATGAAGCTTTGTTATTGGGGTTGAGATTGACTAAAAAACATGGGATCAAGAAGCTCAAGGCAATTGGGCATTCTGAGCTTGTGGTCTCTCAAATTAGGTCCAAGTATGTATCACAGAACAAGAGGTTGAAACAATATAGGAATGTTGTTTGGGATGAATTAGAGAGCTTTGATGCATTTGGCATAAGATGGACGGAAAGAGGTCAAATCAAAATGGCAGACCTATTATCCAACATTGCATTAAAACCAGATGATATGACTTATGCTAGAATTTCAAAGGTTGAGGTGCAAACCAAGCCATTTGTCCCTGATAATATAAAAAATTGGCAGGTTTTTGATAATGATGATGATATATTAAGATTTTTGAATTGTGTGGGAGAGTATGAAAATCAGGAAATTGACTTTGGAGCTTTGTTGAAAATGTTGATGGTAAGGATATTGTATTTGGAAATGAGGTCATTCAATTAAAGACAAACACAATTCCCAAGGGTCTAGTTGTACTAGAAAGAGTGTTTGATAGTCAGGATAAGACAAAGGCTAATCATACTGTTTCTCACCCTGATGACTTGGAAGAGATAAATCTTGGAACAGAAGCATCCCCAAAGAAGGTGTATATTGGCAAGAAAATGTCACCAAAGGTGAGAAGGATGCTACTTGACTTATTAAGGAAGTTTAGGCATGTGTTTGCATGGTCCTATGATGACCTTAAGGCATACAGGGAGGATCTTTTCCAACATGAGATTCCTTTGTGTGATGATGCCAAGCCATTTAGACAAAAGAAAAGGCCTATTAATCCCACCTTGGCCCCAAAAATGCAAGAAGAATTAATGAAATTAAGGGATGCAGGAAGATTTCATCAAGCCAATCAGACATTCATCTTGGGTATCAAACTTGGTACCAGTAAGGAAGAAAAATGGAGACATTAGGTTATGTGTAGATTTTAGAAATTTGAATGTTTCTTCATTAAAAGAAAATTATCCATTACCCAATATGGAAACTATGTTGCAAAGAGTGATAGGCTGTGAATTGATGTCTATGATGGATGATTTTTCTTGTTATAACCAGCTTATGGTCAAAGAGTTTGAGCAATTTAAGACAACTTTCACCACACCATGGGGACCATGTGTTTATGTAAGAATGCCATTTGGTCTAACAAATGCAAGGGATACTTTTCAAAGAGCCATGGATGTGGCGTTCTCAGATTTCATTAATTTGTTTTTGCTGATTTACCAAGATGACTTGAAAACATATTCTAAAAAGGAAGAGGATCATTGTGACCATCTGGAGAAGATATTCATTAGAGCTTTGGAGTATGGTATTGCAATTGATAAAGTTCCACAACCCTGAAGTGTCAAAGGAATACAATCTTTCTTTGGACAAATAAATTTCTTAAGGAGGTTTGTGACAATTTTTTCTGAGATAGTTCGCCCTATTTCAAAAATGCTCAAGAAAGGAGCCAAAGTTGAATGGATAAGGAGTCTGTGCAGGCCTTCCAAGCCATTAAGCAATCAATAAAGGAGGATCCTATGTTAAGAACCCCTGATTTTTCCAAACCTTTATAGATTTTCTCATTTGCTTCTTTCCACACAATTGCAGTTGTGTTGTTGCAAAAGAATGCAAAAGGTTTTGAACAACCTATAGCCTTTTTTAGGAAATCTCTACAAGCTGCAGAGCTTAAGTATGATATAAATGAAAAACATGCATATGCATTTGTAAAAGCAGTAAAATATTTTAGGCCTTATTTGATGGGAGCTACTATAATTGCATATGTACCTAGTGTTGTTGTTAAGGACGTCTTCACACAACAAGAAGTGTCAAGAAGAAGGTGTAGGTGGATGAATAGGATCCAAGAATTCAATATTGAGGTCCAAATTACCAAACTGGTGAGGGGACAAGGATTGGCCAAGCTCATGGCCTAAAGTAATCTGGAAGCAAATCAGATAAAATTGCTAGAAGAGGAAAATAGATCACACATATGTGATATGGAGCATTCTAAATGGTATAAAGATGTGATATATTATTTGCAAAAAATGAAATGTCCTGACAACTTGAGTGAAAATGAAAAAAGGAAATTGAAGTTACATACTATCAAGTATGTTATTGTAGATGGAAAGCTCTGGTGGAGAAATGGAGAAGGTGTCATGCTGAAGTGTGTTGACCAAGATCAAGCACAAGAACTTCTGAGTGAGATGCATGGTGGAGTTTGTGGAGGAAATTATATGGGTAAAAAAACTGCACATAAGATAATGAGGGTTGGATTTTGGTGGCCTACAATTTTTAAGGATGCACACCAATTAGGGAAGACATGTGATGCTTGTCAACGTTTCTATGGTAAGTTAAAGTTTTCTGGTAACTTGCCTCTAAAACCAGTTATAGTACAAGCTCCATTCCAACAGTGGGGTTTTGATTTTGTAGGAGAGATAGCATGTAAATATAGTGGAGGTCACTCATGGATATTGGTGGCCACTGATTATTTCACCAAGTGGGTGGAAGCAATTCCAACAAAGAAAGCCACTAGTAAAGTGGTAATTGACTTCCTGCTGAGCAACATATTGACTAGATTTGGATGTCCAAAAAGGATTGTGTCAGACAACGCAATGTTTTTTAGATCTGAAGAATACACAGAATTTTGTTAGAAGCATGGCATCCAAATTTCTTATTTATCACCATACCACCCAGAGGGAAATGGACAGGAAGAATCAAGCAATAAAAACATGATGAAGATCATTAAAAGAATCCTGGATCAGAATAAAAGGGCTTGGGATTCTAAGCTGAGATTAGCAGTCTGGGCAGATAGGGTAACTGTGAAGAAGGCAATAGGTTGTGCCCCATTTGACTTGGTTTATAGGATAAATGCTAGGTTTCCCCAAAACAACTTAATGGAAATGTATAAATTTGTCCAAATGTATGATAATGAAATTAATGATGAGATGCAATTGAGAGTGGAATCTCTTGTAGAATTAGATGAAACCAAGAGGGAAGCACAAAAGAGAAATGCAAAGTCACAGTTGCAAGTAAAGAATTTCTATGACAAGAGGGCAATTGCTAGGAGTTTCAAAGATGGAGATTTGGTTTTAATGTGGAATGCCAGACTGGAAGATAAAGGGAAACATGGGAAATTTGATGCAATCTGGTTGGGTCCATTTTTGATAAATGGTAAGTGGGGTGAAGATTCATACTTCCTCCAAGATATGACAGGGGATATTCTTGAACTGCCAGTTCATGGATATTTCTTGAAGTTATACTTCACTTGAAGTATTATTTTCCATGAACAGTAGTCTAGGTTTGTATATTTTGTATATATTTATTACATACTTGGGGTTGTTTTGTCCGAATAGTCTCTTTTTGGTCGTCTCTGCCTCTTGGTCTTCTCTTCCTAAGATTCTGAATTCTCGCTTCATTCCAGTGGAATGAACGTCCCCAACTAGAGCCACTAATGGAACTTCAAATTTTTTCTCCTTGTGTTCCACTCATGCCCTACCTTATGTCACTGGTCTTTCATGGTGTTGGAAATTTCTTAGGGTTGGGGTTTTAGCTTTGCCTACATGTAAACCCCTTGCATTTACTTTATGCCTTGGTTGGGATCTTTTTCACTGTTACTTTTTGAGGGGTTTTAAAACATCTTATGTCTTATCATTCCATCTAAGGTTTGGTCCCTCTGGTTTTAATTTTATTCCCTCTGTAGGGTTTATTTTCCTAAGTCTTGGATGACCCCGTGCTTCATCATTTTAAAACAACTTATGTCATTGTTTTCCATCTGCCTAGTGATGCCCCCCTCGTCCTTTTAATAAATTTTTTATTTTGTAGAAGGAAGAAATTTGCACTACCATTGATTAATTTCGTTTAGATATCAATGGTTTCCCGCCATTGTGTGATTGGGAATTGTATGATCTTGGTTGATCGCGATATCGTAGGTAGACGCCATGTGTCCTTTCTAGGGGATCAAATTTCCGCTACCATTGATCAACTGTCATTTGATCTCAGTTTTTCCCTGCCATCCCTTGATGACCCCACCACAGTGCTTTGGTTGATCACGATATCGTAGGCGGGTGCCACGTGTCCTATCTGGAAAGGTCGAAGGGGATAAAGTTTGAGTGACCATTGATCAAATATTGTCAAGATCAACGGTCACCCGCCATCGTGTGATCATAATTTGTAAGGTCTTTACTAATTGTGATATCGTGGGCAACCTCCACGTGTCTCATCTAATGGAGCCGAAGGAACAATGAAATAATAAATAACCCATCTTTAATATGTTATGTTGCGGGTTACTAAAATGCTTGTGAGATGCACGTGCTTCAAATCAACGAAGATGTTATGATCTCAGCGGTAAAGATGCTCAAAAAATAATGATAAGGCCAATCATTGTTTTGAAGGAACAGGATCACTAATGATTAAGATCTATGGTTGCCTGCCATCGCTCGATCCGAAGTTGCAAGGTTTTTACCGATTGCGATATCACGAGCAACCGCCACGTGGATTTCCTTGGTAGTGTATGGTATGGTGGGCCCCTTATTGCCATGTTGGTGATTGTGTCAGCCTATTTTGAAGATGGTCATTCGATGATTTGACCTAACTGAAGGATCAACAACTATAATTTAAATCTGCATCAAAATATTTGCACCGACTGATGAGGAATGCCAGAAAAGGGTAACTAAGTATTTGACTGAAGAAGAATAAAGGAATGGACTACTGGCATGATTAGTAAATCAGATGTCATAGTTACAATGGTTTCCAGTCTTGCTTTGATAGCAATCTTGGTACGGAATTCTTATGATTTTTTTTGTTGCATTAGCTTTTCTCGGTGTGCACGATGAATAGAAATATTCTCCAGGGTGATGGTTGTTGTAACAGGTTTTTGGAATATCACTAGGTGCTTCATTCGGCTGGTGACATGTGTACTTTCTTGCCCGATGCTTGTTTGCTCCTTCATTTTCTATAAGAAGGATTTCAAGGCCAGAAGTACGGGTTAGCAAGTTAGATAATTTTTGGTCGAGTCTAGGTGAAGTTGGAGAGCAAATTGTAAAGTCTGATGGTTTTAGACAGAAGTGCAATTTAGGTTTTGAGTCATTCTATAATAGGTTTTGAGTTCATGGGGATTTAATGTTGTATAACAGTACTAGCATTTGAGTTGAAATGATAAATTCAAGCTCATGTCTCTCCATTGTACATGCATATCTAAACTTTGAATAAAATAACTAAGGGTTGTTTCATTCATCTCACTATTGTGGTGTGTATGATTCTATTTTAGCTTTAATTCAAGGAATTAATTAAAATGCTTGAATGGGATTATAGGTGGATATGTTTTGTATAAGGATTTGATAAGTAGTATTGAGTTAGAATACATATTGATGAGATTGTAATGCAACGTCATCAAGGATTTCATATGTTATGTGTTAAATCTGTCATATATGTTTAGATGCTTATGAATTTGACTCCTGCAATGGATATATGGCGCTGATCTAAGTTGTAATTACCCATATGATTCAGTATTTGTTTGTCTTTTCCTAGAGCTTGCTACAAATTGCAAATCAATGACTATCTTATATTGTGGATTGTGTTGTAGTTATCTCATGCTCCAGATAGTTGATATTATCGATGAATAGCCAATTCTATTCAATATTATCCTATCATTTTGAGCTACTTAGTGAGATTATCTGTTATTGGTAATGTTGTTTATAATAATGGTGTAGAGGTTACAAACACATTAAGGGATCACCCTCCCAGGTCTTGCAGAGCCCAAAGTGTAGGAGGCTTTTAAAGTCCTTGTTAGTTGGTCCAGGTCCTTCGAGCTGCCCTTGATTGGAATTGGAAATTCCATAGGTAGATTAGAAGACCAACCTGGTTATTGTAAAACAAAACCAACATATACTTGTGGAAATGGTTGTATGCATGTATACATTTATGTATGCATATATATAAATATATATGCATGCAATTGAATTTTCTAAGTGCATACAACATTTTGATATAGATGTGTGTAGATATATACATGTCTGTAATGCATTTTTATGCGTATATACATATAGATTTGAATGTTTATATGTATGTGTGAGTCATCTTTAATATCAATATAGTTATTTGCTTATTGTATATTTCGATTACCATATACTCTTATCTCTCCACAATTGGTTTTGGCTATAATGTTGGCTCCATTGAATCCATGGCTATTAAATGTGGTCTTGCCTCTGCATTCATAAAGCCACGTCACATATGGTTATCTTTCATTTTATTAGAGTTGCATAAAACTTTATTTTTGTTATAATCTCCTAAGTAATGTTCAATTATGGCTATCCTCTACGGCCTGCACAATACTTTTGTGATTTTTCTTGAGTCCAGCTTATTAAAATCTACCATTGCACAAGATTAAAATGCAGAATGTAATCACATTTTTTTCATTTGATTTCTATTGTTTGAATCTTCTTTTATTGGCTCAGTGTACAATATTCTCATATATGTGCTTTCTAATCTTCTAATGCTTCTTAAAATTTCTCTCTACTACTTTTCCATGTCCACTTATAAAGTCATGTTGCATATGGATATCATATGGTTTTTGGCTATAATGTTTGTGGGTGATCCCACAATAGTGGTTTACAATTTTTGGCCAAACTGGACACTGAAATTATTTTTTTAAACTAAATCTTCACATTCGGGCACCTATAGTGGCTAAACCGTGAAGAATTTGAAGATGATGTAAACTAGAGTCTCATCACATTTTGTCTGTAGATTCTAAAAATATTTTTTCCAAAAATTTTGGAATCCGATTCCACTTCTTTTTCCATCTCCCACAAAAACTGGTTTTTCTCAAAAAATAGCATTTTTAAAAAGTGACGCACACCGTATAATGCATAACTTTTTTTCCATGTATGATAAAATTCTAATTCTTTCGAATTTAGATTTGTAACTCTGATATCTAGTGCTTCCACTTGGTTAGATAGTTTTTTATTGAATATTTTTTCTTTAATCAAGTTTCAAAATAAAACCAATTACAATTTAGACATAGCGCGACCGATAACGCATAAATTTTTTTGTATATATCGAAATTCAATATTTTTTTTTCTATTGGATCAAGGACTTCAATATCTGGTGTACTCATATTTTTCAATTTTTGATTTTGATAATCTGCTATTTTTCCACATTTGCAGAACAAAGACCTTCATTTTTGATGAAAAACCTATGCTTAATAAAACTAAAAAAAAAATACATAATAAAACCAAAACATATTAAAATTATATTCGTTGGATAGCTCGTTCTGAGGACTACCTAATTCCAGTTGGGTTTGTGAATATTCCTCCATTTTCATCCTCAAACCAAGCTCTGAAGTGCCAAAATTCAAGTTTTTTTCTGTCTCAAGGGGGGATGAGGAATAAAGGGGGTTCGAGTGAACCCTTAGGGGTTGATTCGAACCCTGGTTCATTCAAACCCCCCTTCTATAAGGGGTTTTGATGGCTTTTTTGGCGGGAAAGTATTAAGAGGGTTTGGCGGAACCTAGGTTCTACCAAACCCCTAATTGGTTCAGTTGAACCAATAGGTTCGTACGAACCCCTAAAATCAAGTTTTTTTCCATGAATTTGTTTTTTGTGAGTTTTCCTTCCTCACTTCAATTGTAAACCACTATTGTGGCTTCACCCTTGTTGCCTTGAACCCATACTTATTTCAATCTCATGACTTTGTTTTTAATCTTTTAATGTTGGTTGAATGTTGAATATATTGGTCCTGGCTCTCCATACATAAATCCATGTCACATATATATGTATCTAAATGAACATGCACACAACACACATATATATCTACATTTATACTTCTTGATACATGCAATTACATTTAAACTTATACATATATGTATTCTAACATGCATTGACAAGTATAGGTGTGGATATCTAGGTATGTTGTGCAACTCAATCTACTACCTAACACTGAACAATGCCTTATTGAAAATAACATAACTTGCTCAATTAATTTGGTAAGTTTTAAATGCAATCTATTATTGCAACCATCGCCAATATATGGAACCCATACATGAAACAATGTTGCCATGACAAGCTGTTCCAAATGATGTTTATTTCCTCTACTCATGCAACATACACATATATCTGCATTTAAACTTATCTATATTTCTTCTCACATGTATTGAAAAGTTTAGGTGTGGATATGTATTTATGTTGTTTGCAAAAACACTTGTCATAGTGGTGGCTCACAATCTTGATAGCAACTGAAGCTACAGAAGAATAGTCAACAATGCCTTATGGAAAATAACATAAATTGTTCAATTGCTTTGGTAACATTAGAACACTAATTATTATTGTGTCCATTGGCACTATATGGAAAGAATATATGAAACAATGTTTCCATCAGACTGTTTTATTGCTTTGCAACCATAGCCACTATATGGAAACCATGAATGAAATAATATTTAGCTGATAGGCTATATGTGTGAACTTTTTCCAGAATTTTCGTCAGCCTTCCTTATTTTAAAGTTATTGAAGAGCAATCAACAATGCATATATACTTGCATCTACCTCTAGATACATATATATTAGTGTACATTTTGTTTTCCAACTGCATATTTATCTATTGCATGTGCTGGATGCATATATAGGAATCTGTTGCTTGGAAATATATAGCCACAAAAACTTGTATGTGTTTCTTTTGTTGTGTTTCATTTTCCTTTTCCTATGTGTAGATATGTATGTATGTGAAATTAGATGTAGACAACATTCATATGTACTCTTCCCCATGTTTATTGTTTTGGGAAGATAGTTTTTTATTTGTTTTGTCCTCAAAAAGGAATTCTTACAATAATAGAGTTTATATTATGCCTAGTAAGAAACATTTATTTCACTATTCATCATAGTGGTGGACAATGCATGTTCTTTCTCGGGGGTTTGGTGAGAGTCTATGAGGCTCCATGACCCAATATGGTAGGGTGGAGAGCAAGCCTTCTTTTTTTATGTTCCATTTTACTTTCCCTATGTGTAGATATGTATGTTTCTAAAGTTAAACACATACTACATTCATCCTATGTGCAGATATGTAAATATGTGAAATCAGATGTCGACAATTGATATTGCCATGCCAACCTGTGTCAAGTGATATTGATCTCCCAGCCTATGCCAAGTGATGTTTTTTTCCTTTACTCTCATGGTGATTTCTTTATTGACAAGTCCACCTATTGCTATATATGTGTTTTTTCTACATATAAACTTTAGATGCATATATACATGTATATATTTTTCTTTGTAAACATATATGTGGACTCTTTTATTGCTTTCCAACCATTGCCACTACATGGAAACCATAAATCAAATTTTTAACCCTTTCAGATTTGGGCTCCTAGTTGGAAAAGGGTGGCAGATGTTTTTGATTTTTTAATTAAAAGTGTTTGGTGCGTCGATAGAGAAGGTTAGCCATTACGGTTTTTAAACCTTCCAGCATCCAACTACCGGTTGGGAAAAATGTGGTGGATTTCTTGGCACGTGGATAGAGAAGGCCAGTGAAATTAAATGCTGGTTGGCATCAACATTAATTATTGTATGGTTTATGTGAAATGGTAATGGTTGTAATAACACCTGCTATTTAAAAACTCGAAAAACATATTGAATTCCTATGCAATTTTTGATAAGGCATTGTTGGGTGTCATTCTCTGGCTTTCCCTCCTATCAGAGCCATGAGCGACAGGTGGTTGGAGGTTATTTTGTGTTTTTTGCATGGGGAAATGGTTACAAAAGCAATACAAAAGTGTCCGCTATGATAATTTTTTGCCCATTTTTTGCAGGACACGACCAACATTCATCCCTATGTGCAGATATGTATGTATGTGAAATCAGATACAAAGAACATTCATATATACTCCTTCCTATGTTTATTCTTTTCATAAGATAGTGCCTTTTTTTGTACGTCTATACTTAAACTTCTCCATAGAAATTAATTGCTACTTGGCATTGATTAGCCCTGTGTCCATTCATTGAAAATTGTTGTAACATCTAACAAAAGAATGGGTCCATATGTTTCAATTGACACTTACAGTTTTCCTGTTCGAGTCCAGCATTGTGCATTTACTCAAATTGCTTTTGTTAACTGAAACATGTGGTGCCTATTCTTGTCCGAAGTAATTATCTCGGGCTTAGGATTTTCAAATTATTTATGTAAGAAAAAGAAGGGGAAACAACATCCACAACATGTGTGAAATTAGATGTAGCCAACATTCATATATTGTACTACCTATTATGCATGCACCGATCACAACTACATGGAAACCATACAAAAATTAATGTTGATTCCAACTGGCGTTTAATTATAAAAAACACTGATATCATGATTGATTATGCTGGTGGGAAATGTATGTTAGCCTGTGACTATAATCAATGGTGAGACCAATGGTTCATCTCACACTTGATATACAACCTGTGATTCTAATAAATATCTATCTCAACCTCATCTATGCCCTATTGTCTTAGCATAATGGTATTGCACCATAGAAAAATGGACCCTTGTCATTTTCATGGCCTTTTAGGCCTTGCTTCTTGATGTTTGGTCTATTTTGCTTTTATTTTATGATGTAACATGGCTTTTTTTTTTTTTAGACTGCAGGAATTGGGTATATAAACTGCAGGTGCGCCTGGTAAACTTTTTAACGTGTGGTGCGACACGCCCTAACGGGGGTGGGGGAGACTAGAACTTGTGACCAACCTCTTGCTACAGGAAAGATTTAGCCAACCAAGCTAGGGCCCCAACCCCATGATGTAACATGGCTTGAATATACATATTTATGTACTAAAATTCAAATAACGACATCTTGTGAAGGTGTTGTGAAGTTCTGTAAAACATTTCTACACTCTTCTAGATTCTATTCATTACAATTCACCTAAAAATCACCTTTTCATCACTAAACAAGTCCTATTTTGAAGTGTTGTAAAGTCTTGTAACAAAATTTCATGCTTTTCGAGGCCCATCTTCACCAATTATCCCTTTCTTATGCTTTATTTAACCCCTTTATGCCCTTAGATGATTTAATTAAGTTTATTTTTGAATGTTAACCTGACAAATAAAATTAAATACAACTTAAATCCTGACACCCATTTTTAGGTCCTATGTGGGACCCATTCGCCATAGGTGGCGAATGAGTCCCCCTTGGCTCTAAATTCAAAATATTTTAAATTTTCTTTAGGGTTTTTATTCAAAAACACTTGATGTCGGCCTGTGATGAGGTATTAATGGGTTACTAAGGCACACGAGTGTATAAATAAGTGGTTTTCACCTCATTTTACATCCTCCAACATTCACACATCATATTCAACCAACCTCAAGCATTCAAGCATCTTACAACATCTCATCAAGCATTATTCAAGAATTTTGGAGCATCCATTGACACTACTTCAGATTTGCATCATCAAGCCTTTGGTAAGTTTATAGCATTTGCATGTTATTTTTTATCATTCTCTTGCATTCTATTATTTTATTAAGGGTTTGATTACCAAAGTGGGGTTTGAGCAAGGAAAACCCCTATTTGCTAACCGTCAACCATTTTCCCCCTCTTGCATGTGTGTTTGCAGACTTTTGTATGCAGATTTATCAAGCATTTAGGTGTTGAAGATTGGTCAACAAGTCAACTAGGTGCTTCAAGTCAAATCAACTCTATTTCAAGCTCAGAGAAGGTTTTTTGTCCATCTCCCGCAGAATTGACTTCGGCAACCCAACAAGTAGATATTTCCAGATTTGGTTTTACAGAGTTGTCTCCTGATTTCTCAGAATTTTGGGAGAGGACTGATTCACCACCAGTGGTGAATGAGTCCCACCTTAAGACTAAAAATCTGAATTTTGTCAGATTCTGGATCCCGAGAGTTAGAAACTAGTTTCTAACAATTTTTCACCAGTAGCAAGACTAATTCGCCACCCTGGGCAAATGAGTCTCGCCGTTGATTTTCTGTAACTTCAGACAGCATTCCACAGATTCTAGACTCCTAAAATCTTGCCCAGGTGCACTCTGTTTCATCCCATTTCTTTATGTACTGCATTATTTCATCTTTTAGTTCATTGTTTGCATATCATAGTGTGTTTTCAAACATAGTTTGAATCTTAGTTTTGCATTCATATTCATTCATTTATATCTTTTAGTTGCATCTATATCACTTCATTTAGCTTAGATAGCATCTCATATAACATAATTTGAATGAACCCCTTAGCATTTTTGGCCCTACCTCTCTCCTTTTAGGTGAGAAACCCTAGAAGAGCAAGAGAAGTGCATGGTGCCAAAACTCTACGATTCATTTTGGTGAACTTGCATTTTGAACACTTTGCATTTCTAATTTCATTCCCATATTACATCCTGGATTACACTTGCATTAACATTCAATTAGTACATTGCTTGGTTCTTGCATTCTAGGACTTCTCATATTGCATTAGTGAAAGATTTGTTTAGATTTCATTTTTGCATTGCATATTATTGAAAAGACTAAAAATCTACATTCTGCATCCTTAATTGCATTTTGAAAAGCATTAGAATAATTTTAAAATTTCTAAAAAACACAAAAAAATGCATACTGGGACTCATTCACCACCCTAGGTGAATCAATCCCTCTGTACTTTTTAAATAGCATTTCTGGCACCTTTTTGGCATTTTCCTGCATTACAATTTTTTGTTCTTGCATTCTATTTTAATTTCTAGAATCTTTGTTTTTAATCATTTATTGCATCTTAGTTTACTTGCATCATGGCATTTTATTTTAATAAGTTTTAGAATTCATTAAAATCATTGGTAGACATGTCCAATTGTTCCTTTGGTTGTGACCCTAATGACCTTGAACTTCCTCATGCTCCTTCAGCTCCTCATGATTTTTCTCCTTATGAAGTAGACGTCATTGGAGAAGATGATGATAGCATGACCAAGTTTTACAATGAATTCCTTGATCACCTTGAAGCCAATGCAACCTTTTATCCCTCCATGAAGTCACAAGATCTTCCTACTGTTGCACCTCCTGATCACTTTGCATAATTACATCCTGAAATCAATACAAGACCTAAGGTTCCTCCCTCAAGTGGACCTAGTTCCTCTAAAAAAAACTCACAACCATACTACAATCACAAAGTCACAAACACTCCCATAAACCTTGAAGACACATATGGCAAAGGTTTCACTATTCTAAGAAAACAAGGTTGTGACACAAAACATGAACATGACATTCACCAAATTCTTGAACAACAACCAACCAATGCACACACAACAGGATTAGGATATCAAGATCCTTCTCATCCTAATAGACATCCTTTTCAACCTAGGAGACTTCGGGATGACAATACTGTGATCTTTGATGCTCCTCCTGACTTGAACATTCTCCTTCCACGTGAACATCCATTATCCCCTTCTAATGAAAAGGATGTTAGGATCCCTATGGGTCCTCTTCCTCCTATTCATGAACAAGGAGAATCTAGCAAACGAAAATGACCTTACAAAATAAAGAAACTCAAGTTTCCTACACATCCTCCACCTGAATGTGAACAGAGACTTCAACTACTTTCAAAACAAAGGTCTTATACTTTTACCATGTATGAATAGGTTGGTTATTCTCCCTAAAGACTCTAACATACCATTTTTCAAATATCATCGCATCCTTGGCCATCAAATAGAAGAATGTCGGACATTGAAGGACATACTAGATAAGTATCACTTCACTGATACCGATTGTTTCCCTATCATACCTTAATACAACCAAATCCCATCATCATGCCATAGTTGTAGAATTACCTATTCCCACTATTGCATGATCCTTAAAACACTTTGTGGGGGCAAGACATTGTTAGCCTTGTCCTTGTAATGCATTTGTCTTTGTCTCTTAACTATGTTATTTCTTTTTCGCTTAACCATTTAAGATTGAGAAACCAATAACTTAGTTAATGGTTGAATTCCATTTTGCATTACTTGTTCCTTTTCGTTTTCCCTTCTTGTGTGTATCGTGTTCCCCTGTAACGTGTGTTTATTGTTCCCTCTCTTTGTACACTTCTTCTATTTGTATATCTATTCTTCTTTATGTCGTGCATCTTCACTTTTTCTCTTTTTGTTTTGTGTTTTCCTTTTGGGGATGACGCAAAGCATAGAGATGCCCTATGTCTCTTCCATGTTGACCCAAAATATCCTTTTATTAAATCCTTTTCACTTTTTTTTTATGTTTTCCTTTTGGGGATGACGCAAGGCATTGAGACTGCAATGTCTCCTTCATGTTGACCCAAAATCTTTTTCACTTTTCTTTCTCCTTTTCATTTTCTTTCTTTTCGCTTGTGTTTTCCTTTTGGGGATGATGTAACGCGTTGAGACTGCAATGTCTCTTCCATTTTGACCCAAAATGGACTTTATTTTTCTTTTGTTTTTTCTCTCTTTGTGTCATTCTTCTAGTTCTATGTGTTTTGGGGAATGATGACAGTTCTGAGCTCTTTCATAAAAATATTGCAGCAACGAACATACTGACCCCAAATCCATAGATCCCTTATGTGTTTGGTGTGCTTTCTTTTCTGGAGGGAAACTCCCTTTATTTTATTTTTCATTTTCATTGGTATGACACAACCTAACTTCGAAACATATGACTTGGCATAGGGCTTTCCAAGTTGGCTCTCATGTCTTGTTTTCCTTTTTCATTTTCTTTCCTATGCTACTTTAAAGAAATTGCTCACATAACAATGTGTAGCAATTCATTTAAAGTGAGGGGCATACATTACCATAATTCATTTTCGTTCTTAGTTCCTAGTGCGGCCTTGTCGTTTATGTGATGCATTCATCACTTTGTGGATGGCATTGGCTATGATGTCCTTCATAAGTGTGATCTATCTTAGCATATTACATTCCTCTTGGTGGCTTGATGCGATGCACTGCATCCCCTAAGTTGTGAATATACTATTCTTTGATTGGTCCTCTCTTGGAGACATTAGACACAATCTTCCTTAAGTGACTGACCTTGTGTGAACCTAACAAGACTCCTTTGAACATCTTTTACATTTTACATTTTTGCATTTTTTACATTTTTCATTTTTTCCACCTTGCATAACGCAACTTGCATGCCTGTGGTACCTTCCTTTTTGGTCATGAGTTCTAAGAATACAAATATTTTCTTGTCTCATGGAGCATGAACCAAAAATTTTCCTTGTGGCACCTTGTTAAATTTATCAAGAGGTATAACTTTGATATGGTTGAGTGGGAAGCCCACCTAACGGCATGACTTTCCCCATAGCCACCTTTGTGTTTGTGATTACATACCAACTAGTGTATGTATCTTACCTTTTGGGCTTTCTCACCCTGCAGATAACCAGAAGTTCTGTGGCTCCAGAGTGAGTACATTTGGGCCTTCTCACCCGATGGACCACCCAGAGTTCTATCACCCTAGAGTGAGTATGCATTCTCTTTTAGCCTAGATCTAATCCACAACTATTTGGACAGACGATTAAAGCTTCATTTGATTCTTTCAACACTTCTATGTTCTTTTGTTCTTATGCTTAGTTTTCCATGGGATCTTCATCCTGGGGGCTTGATCATCCCTCTTGATTGTTGTCATTCAATCTTTTTAACGTACGTACATTTGAACCCTCATCTTGATGTTCATGGCTACTTTAGTGTGATTTTGAAGCAAGTTCATCCTCTCACTAAAGTGGGGGCTAAATGCACTGTAGAAAAATGGACCCTTGTCATTTTCATGGTTTTTTAGGCCTTGCTTCTTGATGTTTGGTCTATTTTGCTTTGATTTTATGATGTAACATGGCTTAAACATACACATTTAGGTACTAAATTTCAAATAACGATGTCTTGTGAAGGTGTTGTAAAATATTTTTACACTCTTCTAGAATCTATTCATTATAATTCACCTAAAAATCACCTTTTCATCACTAAAAAAGTCCTATTTTGAAGTGTTGTAAATTCTTGTAACAAACTTTAATGCTTTTCTAGGCCCATCTTCACCATTTACCCCTTTCTTATGCTTTATTTAACCCCTTTATGCCCTTATATGCTTTAATTAAGTGAATTTTTGAATGTTAACCCGACAAATAACATTAAATACAACTTAAATCCCGACACCCATTTTCAGGTCCTAGGTGGGACCCATTCACCATGGGTGGTGAATGAGTCCCCCTTGGCTCCAAATTCAAAATATTTTAAATTTTCTTTCAGGTTTTTATTCAGAAACACTTGATGTCCACCTGTGATGAGGTATTAACGGGTTACTAAGGCAAAAGAGTGTATAGATAAGTGATTTTCACCTCATTTTACATCCTCCAAGATTTAGACATCATATTCAAGCATCTTACAACATCTCATCAAGCATTATTCAAGAATTTTGGAGCATCCATTGACACTACTTCATATTTGCATCATCAAGGGTTTAGTAAGTTTATAGTATTTTCATGTTATTTGTTTATCATTCTCTTGCATTCTATTATTTTATTAAGGGTTTAATTACCAAAGTGGGGTTTGAGTAAGGAAAACCCCTATTTTCTAACCCTCAACCATTTTCCCCCTCTTGCATGTGTGTTTGTAGACTTTTGTATGCAAATTTATCAAGAATTTAGGTGTTGAAGATTGGTTAACAAGTCAACTAGGTGCTTCAAGTCAAATCAACTCTATTTCAAGCTTGGAGAAGGTTTTCTCTCCGTTTCCTACAGAATTGACTTCGGCAACCTGACAAGTAGATATTTCTAGATCTAGTTTTGCAGAGTTGTCTCCTAATTTCTCAGAATTTTGGGAGAGGACTCATTCACCACTCATGGCGAATGAGTCCCACCTTAAGACTAAAAATATGAATTTTGTCAGATTCTGAATTCCGACAATCAAAAACTAGTTTCTAATAGTTTTTCACCAGTAGTAGGACTAATTCACCACCCTGGGCAAATGAGTCCCATTGTTGATTTTCTGTAACTTCAGACAACATTCCACAGATTCTAGATTCCTCAAATCTTGCCCAGGTGCACTCTGTTTCATCCCATTTCTTTCTGTTCTGCATTATTTCATCTTTTAGTTCATTGTTTGCATATCACAGTATGTTTTCAAACATAGTTTGAATCTTAGTTTTGCATTCATATTCATTCATTTAAATCTTTTAGTTGCATCTAGATCACTTCATTTAGCTTAGATAAAATTTCATATAGCATAATTTGAATGAACCCCTTAGCATTTTTGGCCCTACCTCTCTCCTTTTAGGTGAAAAACCCTAGAAGAGCAAGAGAAGTGCATGGTGCCATAAATCTATAGTTCAGGTATCATAAAAGGGTTATTAATGATGCCATGAGGATTTTTACATGTGGTCACTTGATCTCGCTCAAGCGTTACTATGCTTGGATATCACATACCTTCTTGTGATTGGATGTAGACTGCCTTCCATCAGCTTACAGTCCATGTTCTTCTAAAACAACCAACCAAGAACATAGGGATCAATATGTATCAATGGTATTTGCATCTTGTACCATAGAAAAAAGGCAACTTGCTTGATTTGGGGAACAATTAATGACAAATTGGACTTAATGAGGAATTGATTCAATGTTGTGAGGTGTTTTCCACATCCACACTAGGTCTTGGACCCTTCCAAATGAATTTATCCATGTCTTGTAAAGGTGTTGTAAAGTGTTGTAAAATACATTCATGCCTCTCTAGACTTAATGAACCCATTTTCCCTTAATCCAACATTATAAAATGTATTTAAATGCATCTTCACATCAATCTAGAAGGCTTGTAAAATAAACTTAACTTTAACCTAGTGTTGTAATGTGTTTTACACACTCACATTGGTTCTTGTGAATTTCTAAGCTGTGTGGACCTCATTTTAGTGTTGTAAAGTGTATTTAATCACACTTTCATGCTGAATTTTGTGTCCCAATCCCTAATTGACCTTCACATCATCATTAATAAGCCCTTATCACCCCATATTGTGCATCCTAAGGAATAAATTGATCAAATAACCAACAAAGTCATCATATAAACCTTATTTCCTTACTTCCTAGCATTCCAGCTGGAAAATGGGCCCCACTAGGACTAATTCACCACCAATGGAAAATAAGTCCCTATCAGGTGGGACTAATTCACCCAAGCTGGTGAACGAGTCCCATTTGGGCCATTTTTGACTTTTGAGTGGGAAATTTTGGATTTTAAGTTTTATTTTTCTTCACGTCGGCCTTGGGGATCCAATTAATGGTAAAATTAGGATAATTTCCCATTAAATCAACCTTCAAAGCCCTAATTCATAATCTCTTAACTCATTCACACACCTCTTATCATTCATTCATCATCTATCTTCTCTTCCAAGTCAAGCAAGTTAGGGTTTCATCATTGCAAGTCATTAAGACTGTTGCCTAAGACATTCAAGGAAAAAATCTTTATGTTTTGTTGCAGACATTCAAGATCAATCATATGGAAAGGTAATAACTCCATTATTGCATGTTTCATAGCATTCTTTCATCATTTTGGTTTAATTACCTACAAAGTGGTTTGACCAAGGCAAACCCCCATGCCCTAACATCCAACATCTTTCCTTCTCTTCTTGTGTGTTTGCAAATTTAGGAATATTAGAGGCTTGGAAGTCATTGAATATCAAGTTGCAAATTTTTTCAAGTCATCTCTTCATTGGATAAGGAAAAACATCAACAAAAATTCACCCTCATGCCTGAATTTGACAATTTTAGAACCAGACACCTGGAGAAGCAGAAAGTGCAGACCAAAGGCTCCTATTTCCACCTTTGAATCTTTAGAAATTAAAAATTGGACTCATTTTTCATGGGTGGAGAATGATTCCCACTTCTAAGCCTGATTTTGGTTTTCTACATTTTTGGATACCCATTTGTCTGAAACGGGCTCTGGAATAATTTCACAGAACTCGGACTGATTCGCCCAAAATGGTGAATGAGTCCCACTAGGCCTAAAAATTAGGATCAACAGAATTCCATAAGTCATTTCTAGTATTCACCAATATCTCAGGTGCACACTTTTAGTTTCATCAATTTTTGTTGGAATTTGTATTCATTTCTAGTTCATTTATGCATATCACAATGTGTTTTCCAACAAGTTGCATTTCAATAGTTTTCACTTAATAATCAAATAAATTTTACTAGTTTGATGCATTTAGATAATTGAATTTAGGCATAATTCCATCATACATACATTAATTTGAGTGAACCACCTAGATTTTTGGTGTGGGATCTATCTCTTTCCTTTAGGTGAAAGACACTAATTGAGCAAAGAGACATAACATTCCACCCTTAAAATTTATGTTTCATTTTGGTGAACCTGACATGATCCAAGGAATAAATGTTGACAGTTTTTTCCACCAAAGTGAACTTCCCCCTTTGGAAGTGCAAAAACAAAACGAAGCTTTCATGATCATTGCTCAATACAACTAGATAGGGATAAAGTAAACCCTTATTGACAATGGCTTAGCCCTTAATGCGTGTAGTGTAAACCTTTTGGATAGGCTTCATGTGGATAAGTAAAAAATTCAACTCAAATCTTTATATATTAATGGCTTTGACAATGTCAAAAATACACCACTTGTTGTGATCACTTTACCTATTACAGTTGGAGAAGTCACATTGAACAAACCGATCCAATTATGCCTCATGATCTTTCATATAACCTTCTTCTAGGAAAGCCATGGATTCAAGTGATCATTGGTGTGCCTTCCACTATTCATCAAAAAATGAAATATATATACAACAAAAAAGTGTGCACACTCGATGTTGATCATGAGCCTTATAGTGTCTTGCAACTTGAGAAAATCAAAGAGAACCCCTTGAACACATTAACACCAACCACACAAGTGGAACTCACACAACAAAAATATAAACAACAACATATTGAACAAGCCATGAAGCTATTATAAGATGATTGCATTTCCTTGGATTTCGACCATGACTTCATGGACGAATACAAAATCATCCACATAGATTCAAATAAGGGAAAAGAAACAACAATAATGTCAACACAAACTTCAGACAACCCTTCGAAAGCATCCACCTCAACCACTTTATACAATGCAACAAACTACATAATCCCCTTTGACAACGATTATCACCAACCACAAACCGATCCAAAAGCAATGACAAAGCTTTATGGAAAAGGGTATGAGCTTATGAAACAACTTGGCCATAGTGGAAAAGGATGTGGTGCTAACGAACAAGGTATCCGTATCCCTATCGATCCTATCACACAACAAACAACTCATTGTCTTGGTTATTGTCCTTTGATATAAATAACCAATCCTTCAATCAACATCAACACTCTCACACAACATTCTTCTAAGCCAACTTTAACTGTAAAGCATCCTAAACTGATAGACACTAGTGGTCTTGATTTTTCTCCTTTACAATCCATTAAACAAAAAAATACACCTTCACTTAATTTCAATGTCATCGCACAAGACACCAATGATTTGCATTCGATAGATTTTCCCTCCTCCTATAAGTGCGAGAACAAAATCTTGCAATCTAAAGAACCTTGTGTAGGTATGAGATCCTATACTAAGCAAGACATCTCCTCACTACCAACAATAGAAACTACTTCTGCCATTAATCAAGAAGGCATCTTGTCGAGACTCCTCCAAGATCACTTGATATCTCTCCCTCCACGAACTCGAAAGAAATACTATTACAAGACCTCATTTTGTGCATATCATAGAGTTCACGACCATTCCACTAATGACTGCAAAGCTTTGAGTAGTAAAATCCAACATCTTAAGGACATTGGTGTTCTTCCTTATGTGGGGGAAGCTAATTCCTCTAATTAATACCGATTTTCACTCTACCATTCATTTCATCTATCATTTTGGCTCACCTTTGTGCTACACTAAGTGGGGGCAAGGCATTAGGTAGCCTTGTCCTCATATGTCACTTATCGTTGCCTCTTTTGGCTAGCTGTTAACCTTTCATGAACATATAAGAGCAAGCTTGGGATGTGGACGAAATTCCTTAACTTGGCTTGCATGTGAAATACTACTTTATTCATGACGTAGCTTATCAGAAACATATGACTTGGCATAGGGCTTTCTGAATAAGCTCTCATGTCCTCCTTCTTCTACTTGTGCCATAGAAAAATGCCCCCTTGTCATTTTCATGGCCTTTTAGGTCTTGTTTCATGGTATTTGATATGTTTGGATTTGATTTTATTTTGCAACATGGCTTTAACATGCATATTTAGGTACTAAAATTCAAATAATGATGTCTTGTGAACGTGTTGTGAAGTGTTGTAACACATTTTTACATTCTTCTAGACTCTATCATTACAATTCACCTGAAAATAACCTTTTTACAAATCATCAAGTCCTATTTTGAAGTGTTGTAAAGTCTTGTAACAAGATTTCACACTTTCCTAGGCACAACTTCACTATTTATCTCTTCTTATGACTTATTTGACCCCTTTATGCCCTCATATGCTTTAATTAAGTGTATTTTTGGATATTATCCCGAAAAACAACATTAAATGCAACTTAATTTCTGACACTTGTTTTTAGGTCCTAGGTGGGACCCACTTGCCATGGGTGGTGAATGAGTCCCCCTTGGCCCCAAATTCAACATATTTTAAATTTCTTTTTAGGATTTTATTAAAAATCACTTGATGTCAACCTGTGATGAGGTATGAACATGAAACTATGAGAAAAGATTGTATAAATAGGTATTTTTCACTTCATTTTACATCTCCTAATTCATTCAAGCAATCTCCTACAATCTCAAGCATTCAAGCATCTTACAACATCAATTCAAGCAATATTCAAGCACTTTGAAGCATCCATTGACATTGATTCAGACTTGCATTATCAAGGGTTTGGTAAGCTGATAGCATTTTCATGTTGTTAGTTTATCATTCCTTTGCATTTCATTATTTCATTAAGGGTTTGATTACCAAAAGTGGGGTTTGACCAAGGAAAACCCCTATTTGCTAACCCTCAACCATTTTTCCCTCTTGCATGTGTGTTTGCAGACTTAGGTATGAAGATTTATCAAGCACTTATGTGTTGAAAAGTGGAAAGCAAAGTCAACTAGGTGTTTCAAGTCAACTCAAGTCTATTTCAAGCTTGAAGAAGGTTTTATGTCTGTTTCCTGTAGAATTGACTTCGACAACCCGACAAGAAGATATTTCCAGATCTGGTGTTGCAGAGTTGTCTCCTGATTTTCCAAAAATTTGGGAGAGGACTGATACACCATCAATGGCGAATGTGTCCCACCTTAGGACTGAAAATCTGAGTTTTGTCATATTCCAGATCCCGACTGTCAGAAACTAGTTTCTGACATTGTTTTACCAGGAGGAGGACTAATTTGCCACCCTGGGTGAATGTCTCCCATTGTGAAAAATCAATGATTTCAACCAGCATCCACAACATTCTAGATTCTTCATCAAGTCTCCAGGTGCACTCAGATTCATCCCTTTTCTTTTTGTTCTGCATATTTTCTTCATTTAGTTCATTATTGCATTACACAATGTGTTTTCAAACATAGCTTTAAATTGCACTTTTTCATTTGTTTTCATTCATTTAGATTAGTCAATTGAATTTAGTTTACTTCATTTAGGTTAGACAACAACACACATAACATTAATTGGATGAACCCCCTTGCATTTTTGGGTCCTATATCTCTCCTTTTAGGTGAAAAACCTTAGAAGAGCTAGAGTTGTCCATAGTGACCCGAAAATCTACGGTTCACTAATTTAAAGAAATTTCTCATAGTACTGGTGTTTGCAACCATTTTAAAGTGGGGGAATACATCACCACTCACATTTCATTGTGCAGTTTTCTTTTTCTCGCGATTCTCTCTCTTGGACACATTTGGCACAATGTTCCCCAGGATGAGACATTACACTTGTCCTCTCTTGGAAAAAAGATGATACCATTTGCACTTTTCCTCTCTTGGAAGAATTAGGCACAATTTTCCCTTAGATGAGACATTGCACGAACTAAGAAAAATCCCTTTGAATAGTCCTTGCACTATCTTGCATTTACAATGCCTATGAGTGTCAAGCATACGAAGTTTTGCTTACTTCATAGAGCTCAAAAATCATTTTCCTTTGTGGCACCTTATTAAAGTTATCAGGAGGTATAACTTTGATATGGTCGAGTGGGAAGCCCATTCCAAGGCATGACTCTCCCCATAGACACCTATGTGTTTATGAGTACATACCAGCCGAGTGTATGTTTCTCACCTTTTGGGCTTTCTCACCCGACAGACAACCAAGAGTTCCATCGCCCTGGGTGAGTACGCATTTTTCCTTTTTTGGACAAACAACCTAGATCTCATCCACAACTAGCTGGACAAATGGTCGAAGCTTGATCCACTTTTTTATTTTCGCTCTTCTAGTTCTTTCCATTGCATGATCACATATCTTGTTTCACTGCATGTCTTTCACCTTGTATATGTCCTTTTGTGGTTATGTTGGTTTGACTTAGGATCTTAGATCTTGGGGGCTTGCACAACCTCCTTTGATCTTTTTTATCCTTTTTCATCCACATTGGTACAATTGGACATCTCTTGAATGTCTATTTTAGTGTGAGTTTCAAGCAAGTTCATCCTCTCAATAAAGTGGGGGCTAAATGTACCATAGAAAAAAGGAAACTTGATTGATTTAGGGAACAATTAATGAAAAATTGAACTTAATGAGGCCTTGATTCAATGTTGTGAGGTGTTTTCCAGATCCACACTAGGTCTTGGACCCTTCCAAATGCATTTATCGATGTCTTGTAAAGGTGTTGTAAAGTGTTGTAAAAGATTTTCACGCCTCTCTAGACTTAATGAACCCATTTTCCGTTAATTCAACATTATAAAATGTATTTAAATGCATCTTCACATCAATCTAGAAGGCTTGTAAAATAAACTTAACTTTAACCTAGTGTTGTAATATGTTTTACACATTCACATTGGTTCTTCTTCCTTTCTAAGTTGTGTGGACCTCATTTTAGTGTTGTAAAGTGTATATAATCACACTTTCACATTGAATTTTGTGTCCCAAGCCATAATTGACCTTCACATCATAATTAATATGCCCCTATTACCCCATATTGTGCATCCTAAGGCATACATTGATCAAATAACCGACAAAGTCATCATAGAAACCTTATTTCCTTACTTCCTAGAATTCCAGCTAGAAAATGGGCCCCACTGGGACTAATTCACCACCTGTGGTGAATGAGTCCCTACCAGGTGGGAATAATTCACCCAAGGTGGCGAATGAGTCCAATTTGGGCCATTCTTGACTTTTGAGTGGGAAATTTTGGAATTTAAGTTTTATTTTTCCTCATGTCGGCCTTAGGGATCCAATTAACGAGAAAATTAGGAGAAATGCTTATAAAATCAAAATTCTAAGCCCTAATTCATAATCTCTTAACTCATTCACACACATCTTATCATTCATTCATCATCTATCTTCTCTTCCAAGTGAAGCAAGTTAAGGTTTCATCATTGCAAGTCATTAAGATTCTTCCTATGAAATTCAAGGGTAGATTCTTTATGTTTTGTTGCAGACATTCAAGATAAATCATCATGGAAAGGTAATAACTCCATTATTTCATGTTTCATTGCATTCTTTCATCATTTTGGTGTAATTACCTACAAAGGGGTTTTACCAAGGAAAACCCTCACGCACTCACATCCAACATCTTTCTTTCTCTTCTTGTGTGTTTGCAAATTTAGGCATCTTAGAGGCTTGGAAATAATTGAAGATCAAGTTGCAAAGTTGTTCAAATCATCTCTTCATTGGATAAGGAAAAACATCAACAAAAAGTCACCCTTAGGCCCGAATTGGACAATTTTAGAACCGAACACCTGGAGAAGCAGAAAGTACAGACCGAAGGCTCCTTTTTCCACCTTTGAATATTTAGAAATTAAAAAGTGGACTCATTCGCCATGGGTGGTGAATGAGTCCCACTTCCAGGCACGATTTTGGTTTTTTGCATTTTTGGATACCCATTTGTCTGAAACGGGATCTGGAACAGTTTCATAGAACTGGGATTGATTCGCCCAGAATGGGAAATGAGTCCCACTAGGCCTAAAAATCAGGATCAACAACATTCTAGAAGTCATTTCTAGAAGTCATTTCTAGTCTTCATCAATATCTCAGGTGCACACTTTTAGTTTCATCCATTTATGTTGCAATTTGTATTCATTTCTAGCTGATTTCTGCATATCACAATGTGTTTTCCAACAAGTTGCATTTCAATAGTTTTCACTTAATAATCAAATAACTTTTACTAGTTTGCTACATTTAGATCATTGCATTTAGGAATAATTCCATCATTCATACAATAAATTGAGTTATCCACCTAGATTTTTGGTGTGGGATCTATCTCTTTCCTTTAGGTGAAAGACCCTAATTGAGCAAAGAGACATAGCATTCCACTGTTAAAATCTATGGTTCACATCTACTATGATATACATACATATTTTCACATAGGGGAAATACATTTTCCATCACCACAAACAATTGTGGCATCAATGTTCCATATAACACCCAAAATATGGCTTATCATTCCAAGAATGTGTCAGGATGTATCAATGTTGTTTGCATCTGCTATGACATACATCCAAATCTACACATTTCATTTTTCATCACTGTGGTCAATGGTTGCATCAATGTTCAATATAACACTTAAAATATAGCTTATCATTCCAAGAATGTCCCAACAGAATAAACTGATGCAGGAGCATCCAGTGGTGTAAGAGGCAATCTTGCATCACCCAAAAATAGTTAAATTTCAAGTTTCTTGGTTTTTAGATGTTTTTACATTTTTGGATACCCTTTTCATCATAATGAAATTCCCAATTTATGGTTTGTATTTTCTATTCCTGGGTGGAAAGATATTAAAGTTTTAGTTTCCCAGATTTGCACCTGAAAATCTTCCAAGTTAGATTTGAGGCACTTAGAGTTCCCGGATCAGTCCCAAAACTTGCCATTGAAATCATCATAGCGGTTTTTGAGGGCTTTGTTGACTTCGAGACCTTTCCAATGGTTCAAACGGTTCGCGAATCGGAGTCCCGGATCAAAAGTTATGGCCCCGGGAAGTTGGCACACTTTCTAGAAGATACAATTGCAAATATTCTTTTAAAATTTGAACTTCAAGTTGTAATTTTTCGGTGCCAAACCGCCTAAACTTAAAATTTGAATTTTTTTTGGCTCCAAACTAAAGAGGAGCTCTATTTATGGGCGGGTTTCTAATTTTTGGGTAACTTTTTGGGGACAAGCTCGCATATTGCAAAAGGGTTATTTTGTAGCTTTCTGTAACTTGCATGTGTTGTAGAACTTGGGGATTGAGATCCTCTGCATGTAAGAAGCTTCATTTTCTAAATAATAAAATTATTCTCTTGTTTGTGGGTTATTTTCTGTGTCTCAGTTTGTGCCTTCATCATAAACATAGGGATCAGTATGTATCAATGTTCTTTGCATCTACTATGACATACATACATATCTGCACATACCGGAAATCCATTGTCCATCATTCCAATCAAAGGTGGCATCACCAAGACTTTTGTATTGCTTTAGCAACCATCACCCCATGCAAAAAACACAAAACAAGTGATTCGTATTTCTTTCCACTCACTCTTAATAATGTCAAAGTTGAATACTTGGCCCTCACATCCTTGTTTATTGTAATGGTGCCTATCTCTTTTAGTTGTCACCCAACCTTTTATTTCCCATTTTCTACCTATTGTCTACATGTAATTCCACATACATACATTTCCACACATTTTTTTTTGTGTCTATATATATTCGAGCAACAGATTCCTACAAATGCATCCAAGGCATGCAATGCCTGTATATCTCCTTGCAAAAATTTTTTTGCACCGATATATAGGTATGTGAACTTAAATGCACCCTTTTAGTTATTATTTATTTCAACCTCAAAAATGAGTTGTTAGAATGATAGGTTGTATATACAAGGTAAGGCTATATATCCTTTATTCCATCTCTTATTTCACAACTGCATCTCAATTTCTTCAAAATGTATAACATTGATTTCAAATCAAGAAAATTCTCAGGTGTCGAAACATTACTTTCACCATTGATCAAAGTGGTGGACAATTTATGTTTTTTCTTGGGGGTTTGGTGAGAGCCCATGAGGCTCTATGACCCAATATGGTAGGGTGGAGAGTAGGGATTATTTTTTTGTGTTCATATTGCATTTCGTTGCATGCACAAGGTATGCCTATATTTTATTTATTTGATCCCTTGTATTACAGGTGCATTGCATATTATTTGTTATAAATTATAGAACTCTTTATATTTCCTAATTTAGATATTGTCTACCAATGACACATATTCATTGCACTAAACTTCACATTTTCCTTTCATTTTTGCAGAACATGCTCAAGCCAAACAATCCTGCTTCATGGATGTTTTCATGCCATTTCATCTTCCATGAAGTCAGCAGATGTTGAAACACTGCTTTCACCATTGATGAAAGTGGTGGAAAATTTATGTTTTTGCTTAGGTGTTTGGTGAGAGCCCATGAGGCTCCATGACCCAATACGATAGGGTGGAGAGCAGGCCTTATTTTGTTGTGTTCATATTGTATTCCGTTGCGTGCACAAGGTATGCCTACATTTTATTTATTTGATCCCTTCTATTACAGGTACCTTGCATATTATTTGTTATAAATTATAGAACTCTTTATATTTCCTAATTTAGATATTGTCTACTAATGACACATGTTCATTGTACTAAACTTCACATTTTCCTTGCATTTTTACACAACATACTCAATCCAAACAATCGTGCTTCATGGATGTTTTCACACCATTAGATCTTCTATGAAGTTAGCCTTTCCAGAAGGCTTTCACCCAGTCTCTATCGACTACTCTAATTTTTGGTTTTGAGGAGTGTGAACTATTAAAACATTTGACCATTAAGGAATGCATTGATAATGGTTACACTTTCTATTATGATCCTAAAATTGTTGAGTTTTGAAATCATATAATGAGGATTTTGATGAAGTAATTTGTTATAAATGACCTTTGAGAATAATCACAGTCACTGCAAAATCAGTCAAAATGGTGAAATAAACAATTAAATCTTGATAGGTTGTATATTAAGTGTAGTAAGAAACATTTATTTCACCATTGATCAAAGTGGTGGACAATGTATGTTCTTGCTCAGGGGTTTGGTGAGACCCATAAGGCTCCATGACCCAATATGGTAGGGTGGAGAGCAGGCCTCATTTTATTGTGTTTCATTTTATATTTCCTATGTGTAGATCTGTATGTTTTTGACATTAGTTGCAGACAAGATTCATATGTTTGATAGGCTGTATATTGAGTGTAATATTAAACATTTATCTTGACATTGATGACATTGAGACAACATGGTCTATTTTTTAATCTTTCACTAAAAAAGTTTATATGTAATCTCTCAAGGTATATTCTGATTACATGTAAAGGCAGATTTAGAAAAAAAAAATATAGTCTAAATTTTTTGTATCAATCTACTTTTTGATTAACATCAATAGAATTTTGTGGATGCAATTATCTCTTTATTGTTATGGTCATGCATGACTTATGTAAATATACTTATTTGACATTTGTATGTCCTATTCCAAACCAATAATATTCTAAGCTTTCAGATAATTCTATTATCCTTTTGACATAATCTACATAAATCAGAACCTTTATCTATGCCCTATTGTCTTAGCGTAATGGTATGATAAAAGAGTTATTAATGATTCCATGAGGATTTTTAAATGTGGTCACTTGATCTCTCTTAGAAGTTACTATGCCTGGCTATTACATACCTTGTTCTGCTTGGATGTAGGCCGACTTCCATTAGCTTACACTTTATGTTCTTGCAAAACAACCAACCAAGAACATACATTGTTCATCACTACGATCAATGGTAGCATTAATGTTCCATATAACACTTAAGATACAACTTATCATTCCAAGAATATCCCAGCAGAATAAACATAGGGATCCATATGTATGAATTTTGTTTGCATCTACTATGACATACATACATATTTTCACATAGGGGAAATACATTGTCCATCACTGCAAACAATGGTGGCATCAATGTTGCATTTAACACTTTCAATATGACTTATCATTCCAACAATGGCTCTGTATGTATCAATGTTGTTTGAATCTACTATGAAATACACACATATCTGCACATAGGGGTAATAAGATGAAACACAACAAAATCAATGTTCCATTTAACACTTAAAATACAACTTATCATTCACTAAGTGCAAATATGTAAGTAATTGTATTTAAGAGAATTGATTTACAATAATATTTATATTTTTAATTCAAATACATTCTTCTAATGAGAGGAAGAGAGTTAGCTTTGGCATCAATCATCAGTATTATCTTTAAATAATGCAAGATGATTGAATACATCCTCTTTGCATAAATGTTCATTTTTTACTTCAATTACTATTCATAATACATGTCAAACACTAGTTTAAATGAGTGCAGGAACAAATAATATTTATTCCAAAACAAGTTTTGATGTGGGAACTCACATATTATGAATTTGTTCCTTTACCATGGTCTTCACATAGTGATCTTCGTTGGGTGGAAAGACTTGAGTTTCATTTCTCAACTACATCATCACTAAAATTTTAAAATATTAGAATATATTAGGTGAAAGGTATTAAAGGATGTGTATGAATTTTATATCAAGTTCCAACCTTTCTCTACTATGATATATCAACTGCACATCTCACATTCCTTCCAAGAATGCTTCAAACACCAACATATTTTTAGAGGTCTTCAAATATTTTATTTGCAAGAATTTATCATTAGTAAATTAATGAAGAGAGATTAAATATAATAGTGGTCGTTAGCATTTTGTGGTATAATATATTTAAAAATAATTGTAACAATGAATTAAGTAGTTTTTAAAATTTTCATGTAGTGAATTATATTTTTAAAATATGATAATTATAATCATTATATTAATATTTTAGAAATATAATGTATTTCATAGTATCCCATATTAATAGTAGTTTATTATAATTATTACACATTATTATTATAGCTAATAATTATTAGATAAGTTTACTAGTGCAAATTTTGAGTTTAAAGATTTAATATTCATAAAAAATGAGATAAAATATTTATTAGTCTTGAAAAAACTTATAAAAATGAGAGATTTTTATATGGAAGAAATCTCCATTAGTGAATAAAAAACTTGGACTTCAAAAAATAAATTCATGATAATAGAATGGATCAACACCTTACATGGGGGTATTTGAGTTCTTATCATCTTAGAAATAGTGCTAGCATATGAGAAAATTACAACCTTGAGACCAAAAACCCATCAAATTTTGGCACCAAAAGAAATTTCTTAATCTTGTGGATGGCCCCCATGTTTATGTTGGTACCTAACAACATCTATTGAGTAAAAAAATGAGTATAATTGAAATGTACAAATGTGGACAAAGATGAACACATTTATTCATCAATCATAGCTCCACAACATTAGGGGAAATCTCTTTAAGAAATTAAAAGAATAAATCCTGGGAAGGAAAGAAGGAGAAATGATCATACATTCCTTTTGACATGTTGATTATTCTGGTGTCTTCTTTGTAGAGGTGAAACACTAGGATCTTAGGTTTTTATATCCTTCCAACTTACCTCACCACTAAATAAAAATCACCCATAACCACACTATACTTTCACTAAGCCAATAAAACTTACAATTATTAATGAATACATGGAATAAAAGAGAGTTTTGGTATAGTGAGAGAGAGAAAGGAGAGAGATCAAAAGGCATAGGGGAGAGATCAATAGAGATACAAAGGAAGAGAATGAGTGAAGTATGATGATAGAAAGAGGAATAAAGAAAGAACAAGATATCTAGTGAAAAAGGGAAAGTGAGAGGTGATAGAATAGTGGGAAAGAGAGATAAAGATATAAAAAAAGGATATATATATATATAGGTTTCTTATAAATTAATTTAGTATTATTATATGTAATATATATATATATATATATATAGATTTCTCATAAATTAATTTAATATTAATATATATTATATTTAATAATGTATAATATATATAGAGTATTATATAATAGTAATTATAAAAAAAATATCGATTATATATATGAAATAAATATTTAATTAAATAAAAAATATAAAAAGATATCAAATGCATAATTTATCTAATATAAAATATCATATACAATATATAATCTAAATATATATAATCCCATAATATAATAGCATACTTAAAATATATAATATTTGATGCATTTTATATTAAATATAATTCTTCTAAGCTTATTTACATGTATAAGCTTATTTACATGTATGTAACCACAAAAGTTTGATGAAGGCCCATAAAGTGTTTGAGGACATGAAATAATGAGATAGGTCTCATAGAATATGATTATTATAGCATAGAGAGCCTATAACTATCATTCAACTCTTTTTTTCAGTGCTTTAGTTGTATTATATTTACATACTTTAAATATATTATTACATTATAAATTATATATGTAGTTGTATGTATTGTATTTAAAATTTATATTATTTATTACTAATTTATATTAATTATTTATAATATGTTAAGTAAGTTTATTTATTATTATGTATATTATGAATTATTAAATTTATTTCTAATCTAAAATGTACACTACTTAAACTACAATGAAATAGTTTGTGTAGTATGAATGTTGATTGACTTTCAATTAGTTTTTGCATGCAAATAATTTTTAAAGTTGCCACATGTCTATGGGAGGATAATTTAAGAGATAAAGATTAAAGAGAGAGAGAGAGAGGAAGAGAGGAGGGGGAGAGAGATAAAGATGAAGTGAGAAAGAGATAGACTAAGAGAGTCAAAGAGATAGAGAGGGGGGTGGTGGGAAAGAGATCCAATCTAAATCCATCACGATTTTTTTGAAATGTTTTTTGTGTGTTGTGGTTATTATTTAAGGAAAGTGGTGGAAAATGACACATTATGATTCATGAAGGATATTGATACATATGTGTCTATTTGGGGTTGTTTCAAGGTCCAAAAAATGTGAGAAAAAAGAGTTGGGGATAGGGAACTAGAAGACATAGCTAATCTCAAGGTGAACCTATGAATAGTCTATGTTCTTTCACCTACATAAAATAAGTTGAATACTTTTATGAAAGAGAGAGGGGTTGAGAGAGAGAGAGAGAGTCCAAGAAATAGAGAAAGAGTAAGAGAAATGGAGTGAAGGGAGTTGAGAGAGAGGGAGAGGGAGTACTTTTAGTATTATTAGTATAGTTTCAATTTTATTTTTGTGAAACCATTGAAAAGAGATTACCTTCATGTTTATTACTAGTAATATGTATATTTTTCATCTAGGACAAAATAATTGACTTACTTTCTATCTTCAAGCATTTTAAAAATGTAGATATTCATTTAACTAACCAAATTCATTTTCATTTTCATTTTTACAGACCCATTTAAAAAATATTGTCTTCACATTTATTACTCGTAATATGTTTCTCTTTCGTTCGGGACAAAAGACTTGCCTAGTAATATGTATGTCTCTTGTCCAGAAAAAAGACTTGACTTACATTCTGTCTTCAAACGTTTTTAAAAATGTAGATATTTGTATAACTGACCAGATTCATTTTTCATTTTCATATTCACGAACCCATTTAAAAGATATTGTCTTCTCATTTATTACTCCTAATATGTACATCTTTCATTTGGGAAAAAAGACTTTCCTAGTAATATGTCTGGCTTTCATCCAGAACAAAAGAATTGACTTACATTCTATCTTCGAGCATTTAAAAAACTGTAGATATTCATTTATTTGGCCAAATTAATTTTCATTTTCATATTCACGGACCTATTTAAAAGATATTGTCTTCACGTTTATTATTCATAATATGTCTATCTTTTATCCAACATAAAAGACTTACCTAGTAATATGTATGTCTTTTGTCCAGATTAAAATAATTGACTTACATTCTGTCTTCAAGCATTTAAAAAAATGTAGATATTTTTTTATGAATAGGAAGCTATCTATATTATTAATAAAAATAAAGTTACATATTCACAAAAAAGGGCGGGTGGTAAGAAGGAACACCTTGAGAGTCACATGGGAAAGGCCCAGAAAACCAAAAACCAGAGTCACTTGGGCCTAGCCCAAAAATCTATAAACATTGCAAACATATAAAATAAAATGGGCATCAAGTGGCCAGAGTAGTGCCAACAGAGCTAGGAGGGTCTCTGTCATCCATGTGTTTCCCCCATATATCAGCGGGGTCTGGAGTGACTTCATGAGGAGGACCCCATCCATCATCAACATCTTTCTCTTTATCTTTATCTTTATCCTCGCACTATGGCAAGATTGCGAGTGCAAGATGTGGAGAGCATTTAACAGAGTCTGGCCAACCAGAGCTAGTATCGTGAGTATCATTGGAGGGCCACCAGGAACTACCACCGCTGCTCCTCATTGCTCCTCTAGCCCCTATCCAGCCAACGAAGGAGGAGAACGAGTTCGTCGAGGAGGGCGGGAACCACACCGAAGAGGAGGCTGAGAGCATGGGCAAGCAAAGACACTCTGCTACCGGCGGTGATAGGAAGTGGGCGAAGTGGGAACCCAAGAAACAGTACACGGGGCATTGCCCCAATGATCCAAAAGAACCTGAAGGTGAGACACTTCAAGTGCAACCTTGTTGGCTTGAACTTGAATCTGCAAGAGCACATTAGAGATAATAATAGCTTTAGAATACAAAGAAATATTTTTTATCCATTTGTGTGTTAGAAAATATGCAGGAATTTCTATCTTTCTAGATATTGAAGAGGATTTCCACCCTGAAAGTGTGCCAAAGTTGGGTATATTTAGCAAGAAGTCTGGGCGAGTCTCCCAGCAGAATCATATGTCAAGAGAAGGGCTCCAGTCTGAAAGGCCGAAATAAGTCATGAATCCAATTCCAAAACTACTGAGCTCTGGTGAAAAACTAGAAGAGATTCTTAAAAGACTCAACTTTCCCACAAAAAGGGAAACGAGGGTCCTGGACCCCCAAGTGAACAAGCTGAGATCCCACTGGCAAGCCTTGAAAAAGAATACACTAAGAAAAGTGGGAAAGTTTTGGCTCAACACTGTTAGAATTGTGAAACAAGCACAAAACCACGAGCCATAGGATCAAACAACAAATAAAGATACCTTCCACACAATAGATCTACAAACAATATATGCAATATTCTTCAACAAGAAATTATTTTACAAAACAAGAGACTTTCAAGAAGATATGAAAGCTTGAGATAATATCCGAGATATTTACAATAAGGGTTGAATGCTTATAAGAGAAAATCCCTAAATGAGAAAGGGATCATATCATGACAAGTTTCAACATCACATGAGATGAGACATAATGATCTACTATTAAATTAATTAATAAAGCATAAAAGCACTCCTAAGTTTAGCTTAAGTGCAAAGAATAAATTAGACTAATAATCAATTAATGATTAATTAATTACTAGCTAATGTATGATAACTCTAACAAACCCCCTTAAGATGAACTTAGGGAGTAGCTAAAAATCTTAAAAAGAATGCATGAGGGGTCCCGAAAAACAAGGCCATGTAAGGCACCCATGTACAAACAAAAGATCTCTATAATGTGGAGAAATAGAGAAAACCTCATGGGAAAAAAACTACTCCAAAAAGAGATGAAAGCCAAGTGAAGGACTGAAGAATCCTCCAAACAAGGCAAGGTTGTCCCAAAAAGAACACCTCTGGTGCATGAATAAGTTGCAAACACTGTCATAGAATGACTGCTGAAATGTTGAAAAAAGAACCTCCGATGAAATATATGATGATAAGGATCAAGAAGAAAAGAATTTGTATGACTACCCCCAATGAAACTACTCGAATCTAATGGAAAACCAAGGCAAACATCAAGAACTCAAAGATATAGATGGCACAAGTACCAATAGTCAAAGAACTGATCAAGTGAAAAATGGAAGGTCACCTCTAGAAATAGGAATGCAAGAATGTCCATATGGTAAGTGCTCCATCTAACCGAAATTCATGGGTAACTAGCCACTACATCCGCCTAGTACATAGAAAAAAATATTGTATACATAGCTCACTCCAACGAAACCAAGGAACCAATAGCACCAACAGTAGAAACCCCCCCATAATACTGACAAGGGAGAGGTATGACAGGTACACTGAAACTTAATGCCTGAAAGTAGTGCATGAAGAGGAACCAAAATACACCTTCCACCCAAAAGATCTACAAACAAGAATTTCTATATTCATCAACAAGAGAAAGATATAGAAGAGACTTTCAAGAAGATATGAAAGCTAATGATAATATCTGAGATATGTAAAATAAGGGTTGAATGCTTATAAGAGAAAATACCTAAATGAGAAAGGGATTAGATCATGACAAGTGTCAACATCACATGAGATGAGACATAATGATTTAATATTAACTCAATTAATAAAGCATAAAAGGAATCCTAAGTTTACCTTAAGTACAAAGAATAAATTAGACTAATAATCAATTTAAGATTAATTAATTATTAGCTAATGTATGATAACTCTAACAAACACTTGCAGACCAAGTGGTAGAGAATCTTTTTTGCCAGACATGAGTGGGGGATTGAAGAATCCACCTCTGGTTCAGACTTTCAATCATAGGAAAGTGTGGTGAAAGCCATCTATAACCAAGCCTATGCTTGTAATTACTGAAAGGGGTCTCTGGGTACCACTTCTAGTCCTTCCACCAGGGCTTGTACCCATGAATTCCCACCTTATGAAGCATATCTATAGGAATAGCATTCACCAGACCATCATAAGTATCATAGTCCTAGTTTTGAAGCTTGTAAAGGGCACAAATATCTTCCCACAACATGATGCGCATTGTGGGTCTATGAAACACCTAAGGAAAAGTTTGAATGCCTTTCTTGTGGAACCTTAGCACCTTAAGCCAAGGTGAGTTAGCCAGTAGCTGACCATTACTAGAAAACAAAGGTGACCACCAAATGTTTTGTTAATTGAGTGAAAGCCCATCATAGAAACTAGAGTTGGCCCAACAGAGCCAGGGCTTAACTGCCTCCCAGACTCTCCAAATTCTCTTGGCCATGAAAGTTCCCCTAATTTGAACTGGTTCCTTCATGACCAGAAGGGTTTGAAAGCCAATCCCCTTCCAGATGGGTCTGTGAACAAGAAAACCAGACTGAATGCAATGCCTGAGGAGAATCTTCCAGGATTCATCTCTAGTAAGGGATCTAATTATCCATTTCACACACACAACAATCCCTTTTCATTGAGTGGAAAGCAACCCAAGTCCTCTAGAGTCTCTATAAAGGAAAAAAAAATCCCAAGAAATGTGGTGAAACCCTCTGTGACACTCCGCAGAGGCCCAAAGAAAGTCTCAAAGTATATTTTCAAGCTTGGCATAGGCAACTTTCAAAGGGGCCCAACAAGAGGAGTAGTAGACATGTGTGGCCGCTAAAATCTTGGAGCACACTTGGAATTTCCTTGCCAGAGAAAGAGGCCTAGTAATCCAATAGGCTAGATTTTTCTTAATCCTGGAGAGGACAACTTGCCACAACTTAGTTGGAGAAGCCTAGAAGGCAAAGGGAATGCCCAGATTTTGAAAGATTTCCCTTGTCCCAATTCATTTTGAACCATATTGTTGAACCCAGTGAGGAGTGGACAATATAGATTGTCTATAGCACAAAGTTTTATGCCATTGAATGGAAAAGCCAAACGCAAGGAAAAAAATGTTAAGACATTCAAGAGCTACCTTAATATTATTCTCTTCCTCTAGAAGAGTGAGGAAAGAATCATCAGCAAAATGGCCATTAACCAGTTGAGCCTGGGAGTTACATAGAGTAATGCCATTGACATGATATTGAGAAACCACATTAGCCAATAGATAGACAAATCCTTCAATAGTAAGCACGTAAAGAGAAGGAGCAAGCGGGCATCCTTTCCAAATGGAGTAGAAAATCCCAAAGGAAAGAGATTGGTGGCCATTAATGGTGATATAAGTAGAGGCATCTGAGAAGAGCACTTGGACAGCCTAAATGAAATTGGACCCAAACCCCAAGGCTTTCAACATGGCAGGAATAAAAGGCCATTTAATGCAGTCATAAGCCTTAGCAAAGTCTATTTTGAGAAAAATAGCTTTCTGGTCTGAATGCCTGGCCCACTCCATACCTTACCACACAATAATGATATTGTCCAAGATAAATCTGGACTTGATACACCCAGTTTGCGCCAGGCATACAATTTGAGGCAAAAGATGGCGGATCTTCAGAGCGAGAGCTCTGGCGATGATTTTGTAAGAAACATTAAGGAGCGTGATAGGCCACTAGTTACAAATATCCTCAGGATCTCTAGACTTAGGTATGAATTTAATATTTCCTTAGTTAATTAAATTACCTAGGGATTTGGAAAGAAAAGCATCAAGATAGACTTTATGCAAGTCGTGCCCAACACAGTCCCAAAGGGCCTTCTAAAATTTGCAAGGGAAACCATCAATCCTTAGGGCCTTGTCATCAACCATGGAAAGAACAACTTCCTTTAAGTCTTCAACTATGAGCAATTGTTGAGAGAAGGCTTTGTGGGTTGAAGATAGCCTATTTGGCACAACAGCAAGACAATCTTGAAGGGCTTGTTGTCGCTTTGGCGTAAACTCCTGAGCAGTGAAAACTTGTTCATAATGTCGAACAAATGCCTGGAGAATATCAGGTAGCTCAAAGAGCACCTAAATTCCATCTTTAATTTTTTTAATGCCTGGAGATGAGTTCTTGGAATGCAAACCCAGAAAAAACTCCTTGGAGGAACGGTTGCCAATCTTTAACTAGTGTAATTTGGATTTGATTTGCACACCTCTGGAAACATAATTATCTACAACTTTCTTTTTGTGTCTTAATTCCGCCACACTACCTTGTAATGATGGGGAAAAAGGGCTAGTGGCCAGACGCTCGATAGCAAAATGAAGGTCAATGGTGGTAGCCTCATAAGACCATCGGCAAAAAATGGCCAACTGATGCCCATAAATGTGTAGAAATTTTGTCATGCGAGTGATAGCATCATTCCACCAATTAATCCAGCCTGTATTATGAGATGGACTACATTCCAAATTCTAGACTCTGTGAATGTGGGCCAGCGTGGGCTGATGAAAATGTAGAGACATGTTAAAACAGAACTAAGTTTTGCAAGCCCGAGGTTGTCTTGTCTCTCATTCAATGTGAAAAGAAATGGGGAAATGATCTAACAAAGTTACATCCACTAACGGCTTAACCGAGAGTGAAGATATATCAAAACAAAAGAAATATTGAGCTGAGATCATAGCATGATCAAGGTGCTTAAATATCCTGTCAAAGCCAGCCCTGTAATTACACCAAGTGTGCTAGAGGGAATTAGAATGGTAGCGGCCAATATTGGGATCAAAGAGCCCAATTTATGACGCATGTAAAACCACACCTCCCATTCGCCAGCTTCCCATCTGAATGAAAAAGTGCCATCATTATCATATGCCATCTTGACCATATTGAAATCCCCACACAATAACCAAGTAGCAACTAGAAATGAACCAACAATCCAACGCCAAATCACCAAGCATTCCACAACATCATTAGAGGCATAAACATTAATAATCCCAAAGGAATGATTATCAATGTTGAGAAGGATCTAGATGAGTTTATGTGTGGGATCAGACCCATGGTCAACCACACAAGCGTGCCATCATGGGGACAAAAGAGTGACGGCTCTGCCACGCCCAACTTCATGATCAATACAAAACATTTGACTAGCTGGCTAAATAGAGCGACAAGCCGACACAAGCAAGAAACCAAAAATATTAACTTCATGGAGACAAAGCACTTCAATACTAGAATATTTCTTCAAAGTATCCCATACAAAATACTTTCTAGAGAGGTCTTTCAGACCTTGAACATTCCATGAGAGGAAATTCAGGAGTGAAACTCCTCCATATCGTCAGAGTCTGACTCCTCTTCATTCAGAGAGGAGAAGTGATTTTGCAAAATTTTTGGTGGAATTGACCCAATTTGAATATTTGGAGAAGAAAACCTTTGTTTCTCCTACACATATTCACCTTCTTCTAATGGTGAAGAAGGACTGCGAGACTTCCTTTGAGCTCTCGACAGAGGAGGAGAAGCATTCAGTTGTGCTATCATAATGGGAGTAGGCTGAGGCATAGCCTTCAACCTAGGCCACGTTGGAATATTATCAGCCCTGACCGGAGGCTCTTTCCCATTCGTTGAAGGGTTTGAAATATTTTTTGCTGGCTCAGGGACTTTGGAATCCTTTCTAGAGCCACTAGACTTATTTTTATGGTTTGTGACTGTGGTCCATTTTTCATCAAGTTTGGCAACAAAATTGTCTTCCTGACGAGGCTTTTCAGACTCCCATGGTGGAGAAGGAGTACGAGGCACTGCCAAAAGGTAGTCCTTGATCTTGTGGTTTCTGGACTGACACCTATAACACATGTTAGGCAGATCGAAATAAGTGACCTTCTATTTATGTTGGAGAGCTCCAATTTGAATTTCAATGGAGTCCTTCAACTCTTGTGAAAGGTCCACTTTGACATAGACCTATTTCTGGGGTCGGGCATGAAAAAACCTATCTGGCTCAATAAAAATGACCCTCCCCAGAGAGGATGCAATATGATTCAAGAAAGGCACAAAAGGCAAGGGAAAACTTGGAAACTCAATCCAAACTGGGACCAACAACTTGGTGTCATCCGAGACAACAAAGTCCTAGGTCCACACCTGGAAAACCAACAGAGAAGACCTGACATACCAAGGACCATGGTTCGGGATTGCCTAAACATGACTGACTTCCACAAAATGGAACAAAAAGAAACCCTTGGTTAAATTTTGGACCATATCAAGGTGGACCCATGAGGGACCCAGGCCTTGTTGACCCATTCTTTAAGCACACTTTCATGGGGAGTCCTCCTAACAAAATACCCAACAAGGGTATGTTGCTCAAGCCATTGACATGCAAAATCAAAATCAGGCAAAGCTAAAACTACTTTACTGGGGAGTCAAAAGACTTACCTCATGAAACACTTTCGAAACAAATTTCTGGGGTCATTTGTTTGGAGGAGGATCCATTGAGCAGATTCATCGAACCACCAACACCAGCATGAACTATTGGGTTAGAGCTGGTTAAAGGCATATTAAAACAAAAAAACATAGTAAATGTGGTCGTATACACAGGAAAAGAGAAAAATCTTACACAAAGAGTGTAGTATGATGCAAGAGGGGCCAAGAATGATCGCAGAAACAAGAAAACCCTAGCATAGCTCATAAAAAAAATGTAGATATTCATTTAGCTGACCAAATTGATTTTTATGTTCATATTCACTGACCCATTAAAAAGATATTTTCACATTTATTACTTAGTAGTATGTTCGTCGTTCCTCTAGGACACATCTTTCTTTCTTCAAGCATAGAAAAAATGTAGATATTCGTTAAGAAGACCAAATTGTGCCTACCACAGAGTGGTGTCTATGCGCTGCCAAATCATTTCTTTGTTTGATTCACCGTTCAGATGTCCTCCATCGTAGAATATTTGAAAATATTGCAAGGATGAAAATGGGAGCTACACCATTATGGAAAATTCTCAAGGAAGTTTTGAACTCATTTATGTGGGATCCACAAAACTACTTCGACCATGTTCATTCATCCAGTAGCCTATTTTTTTCTATTTCTATTGGGAAAATAGAAATTCTATGGTTATCGAAAATGACAATGAAGTATTTGGTCCTAGCAATTACTATGATTATTGAAGTGAATAATTTTACTTCATTAGCACTTCACTTGCTAGAAATCATGTTGAATAATTTATTGTAGATAAAATGAAATAAGAATACAAAATTTAAATTTAGAAAAAGATAATTTACAAACATAAAAAATTCAGAGATTTATAGTGGTTCATCAATTTGACTAAATCCACTTTGAAGTAAGGAAAAATATTTTATGGGTGAAGCCACATAAATGGTTTACACTTTGAAGGAAGAAGGAAAAATGACATTTGTGTGCTTTTCATAATTCAGGGAGTTTGCTCGAACCTAATGGTTCGAGTGAACCCATTAAAGCATTCGCTCAAACCCCTAGGTTTGAACAAACTGCCAGTTCGTTTGAACCCTTTTGAAGTCAACATTTTTATAATATTTTAATGGGTTCGAACGAACAGGTGTTCTCTCAAACCCCTTGAATTTGGGCATTTTAAAAGATTGTCACTGTCGAACCAACAGTGCTTTTTTTCTGGCGAATGTGAGTTCCTGGAGCATGTGAAGTGACAAACGTTTGGCGAATTTGTGGGCAAAGAACTTCAACATACCACCTCAAGAGATATTTCCATCACCTTCGACCTCCACATAGCTTTCAAGGTTTGTTTTATTTTTCCATGGCAGCTTGAATTGCATTTGTTTGAAAGTTTCGAACCCTAAATGAACAAATTCGTTTTGTGTGTATTTCTATTCATAGCATTCCATAATTTTTTTGTGCGTATGATAGCATTTTATGAGACTAAATCTCCCATTTTGATAAACCCAGTTCCAAAGCTCCCATTTTAATTTATACCTATTTCAAAGCTCGCATTTTGGTGTAGGAAGGGTGAAGGTTTTGGAATTTGGCTTTGCAGTTGCCAATTGCATTTGCTTGAAATTTTCTAAAGCCTTTTCAATAAACCCATAAAATGCTTTTAATTTGGCTTTATAGTTGCCAATTGCATTTTCTTGAAATTTTCTAAAGCCCTGCATGCTGTGGAATTTGGCTTTACAACTATCAATTGCATTTGCTTGAAATTTTATAATGCCTTTTAAACAAACCCATTTTTCAAAATTTGGCTTTACAGCTGCCAATTGCGTTTGCTTAAAAGTTTCTAAAGCCTTTTAAATAAACCCATTTTGCAAAATTTGGTTTTACAACTGCCAATTGCATTTTCTTGAAAGTTTATAAATCCCTTTAAAGAAACTCATTTTGCAAAATTTGGCTTTACAGCTACCAATTGCATTTGCTTGAAAGTTTCTAAAGCCTTTTAAACAGACCCATTTTGCAAAATTTGGTTTTACAGCTGCCAATTGCATTTTCCTAAAAGTTTCTAAAGCCTTTTTAACAAACCCATTTTCTTGCAAAATTTGGCTTTATAGCTGCCAATTGCATTTGTTTGCATTCCAATGACTACAAGTTCTTATAGATCTACCACTAATGATGATTCATATTATGGAATAAAATAAGTTATAGAATAAGAATTATTTTATAATTTTATTAGTTTATATCCCATGCAAAATATAAAAGTCAAAATTTAGAGTTTAGTTTCTAGTTGTTAGGAGATTAGTGCTAATTGTTAGTTTATTTTTATTTTGCACTTCACATTGAGATTTTGATAACATTCCCCAACTCTTTACTTTTGGCATATTCATCCCTAAATTATTGTTATACTTCCTCAAAAATGGATCCATACACATACACACTCAAGGTTAATTTATGGAAACATTGAAGAACTTGTTCTAGGTACACCTATGGCTTCCTAAAACATACATAAAATATCTCTCTTGATCTAAATAAAGGTCTTGGATAAGGAAAGAAAGCTTAAATCCAAAGGAAAGACCCTTAGAAAGTCACAAAAACCATTTAAAGAACATAAAGAAGACTTGTCCATTATTTTAAATAAATATGCACAAAGAGGAAATTAGCCAAAAATATTAAGGCTCCATTCAATTGTGATAATCATAATATTTAACAAACATGAAAATAACATAAAAATAATAACACCGTTATTTTTAAAGAAAGCTAGAGTTAGGAAAGGAATAAAATATCACAAGAGAACTATCTCAAGTAAAATTTAAAATCCAAGGAGATTTGATATGTTGATAGAACACCCTTTCCAATATTATCACAAGCTTTACCAAATCCTTCTCAATCCAAACCCTCTTGGTTTCTTTCACTTCCCTCTTCTCAAGATCCTCTAATTATATAATAATCAAATCGCAGAAGAGGCAACCCCTCTTCTTAACCTTTCATTTTGGTTAAATAAGTTGAATCTAATATATATTGCTTGATCTAATGGATTTTTAACATGTTGAACCATTTATTCAAAGAAAAGAAGAGAATCCACAAGGGAATTTTGAGTAAATATTTCGTAATTTTTAACTTATAAAATGTGGTAACTCTTAGATATTTTCCTCACCAAAATATCTCTCCAAATTTAAATCTAAATGCGCATCCAAAAAAATACAAATTCATAACTAAATTTAATTCAAAAAGTGGGCCATCTATGGCCTTCTATAAACTTCTCGAAGATGTAATTCCCATAAATGATAAATTAAAAGTTAAGTTATGACCTACACCAAAATGACATGAAATTATCTTTCTAAGATGTCATATTTGCATAAATCCCTCAAAGAAATTTTTTAACTAATTTTAAACAGTCAAACAAATACATATATATGAATATACATTTATAAATTCTTGGAATATATCAATCCATCACAATTAAAATCTTAGACATCATGCATAATATTTTTGATGTATTCACAAAGCCACCTAGGGTCTCATAAGACTTGAGTAGGTGAATACCAATATGCATATATCTAATGGTGGGGTAAATGAAGGAGGATTAGGAGTAAGTTCATATATATCTATTACTTATTTTGCAATCAAATATATTGGTTAGAGAGGTTGCATTTGAATAGAAGAAGTGAAGATAAGGTCTACTAAAATAGGACTCATCATCTTCTCTATTCTTAGGATTTTGGAGTATATCAAAATATCCAACCTATATTTCATTGTCGATCTCAACCAATCTTTGCTTCAACTTCCAAATTATCCACACAATCCTCCCTGAAATATTGAATATGTGAAACATAATAATGAGGAAGATAAAAATAATCCTCGAAATATCTTTTTGTACCAAAGGATAATATGGTTCTATAATTTTAAACTATTTCCAATTTTGAATTCAAAATACAATCAATTATCTATTTAATCTCAATAATCGTAATTTTAAGGCAAACATAAATTACTTGAATATTTTTAACCTGTCTCTCATTAGATTCTACTTACTCTAACTTAAATTTAAAAAACAACATTAAAATCCACATAACAAATTTCAAAGACATAATATTATTACAATATTATTTAAAAATCTAATTGTAATGAATGTTATAGTAATAAATATTCAAATTTTAAATCTATGAAAATATATAACCAAATGATCCTTAGTAAATTCATATATCATTTGTGATGAGAATGTTGAATATTATAATTTTTTATGCCAATCTTAGGCACTAATTCACCATTGTTAAAATGATCCTTAGTTTATTCATTGTTTTTTTCAGGATTATAAATTTTTATAATTTCTATTAAACCAAACTCAAAATAATGGTATAGATTATGATTCTTGTCTTTATCCTACATTTGGGTAGTGTTTGATTAGATTTACTATCATATTTAGAAGTTGTATTTTGTTATTATATATTTTTTAACATATATAAAATGTATGGTTGGATTAGTGAGATGTTTATAACAAGTATACAATATGAAGTCAAACTTTATTAGATTGATTCTTAATAAATTAGGAATAATGATTAAATTTATAGTTTTATACAATATAAAAGTATAAATAGTTTGATGGTAGAAACTTTATACATATAAAAATATGATAAATGTTTGATTATTTTGCTTTCCAATCTATAAATTTTTGATGTGCTTGGCTATATAATTGAGATGATTCACTCATAATGTAATGATAAAAAATTAGTACATCAAATAAATATTTCCGAGACATCAAGCTACCATTCTACATAACTCATGGAAATAAGAATATTATTTTATTTTAACTAAATAGTGTGTGTACTCTATCTTGAATTACTAGTTAATTTTGAATTATATACTTATAATTTAAAATAAAAAGCATCATTTGTAACATAGAATAGATAGGTTAATTAATGAAATAAAATATGTTTTTATATTAAGAAAAATTTACAAATATGGAACTCATATGAGAAATTGATTACGACAACTCCGTGTGAGAATTAAGATGAGAATAATATATACCTTCTTTCAAGAATTAACATTAGATTAATACTTGGCTCATATTGTTTAATCACACTAGAAACCAGCAATGGAAGGTTGAGAGTCTCAACTAAGAATTCCACCTTATAAATCACATTCATACTAGAAGCCAACAACTAAAGAACAAATTTCATAAATAGAGTTCATGTGTTATATATCATGCCTTTGAGGGGTCCACAAGTGCCATGAGCCTTTTGAAATCCTTCTCCATTTAAATGCGCATCCATTCCAAGACCATTGGGAGGTGGGTATCCCAAGTTCCTTAATTTATTGTAGGAATTTAATTTCAAGAGTAGGAAATTGTGACAAGTTGGCATGTAAGATAAGGTAAACCCATAAAATTCATGAAATGGTATATTTGGAATAGGTGTGTAGACTATTTGTAACTAAATTCAAACGTTAAATTAATGGAAAAAGATAAATATTAAGAACTAAAAGAAGGATCCAAACCATAAAGTAAAATAAAATATTAACTTAAAACCTCAATGTCAAAACAAGAGTTGAGATAAAATTAGACAAAATGTTAGTAGGAGGAATGATCAAAAAATTTGAAGATACCCATGGTAGATGAGACCAAACAAAGAAATCACATTTTCTTCATCTATGATACCTAATATTCCATACAAATGATCTTATTCCAAGTGAAATATGGGTTTTCAATACAATGGCATGACAAGAATATCACCTTAGTCATTTTTGACATCTTTATTCTTATCGTAAGTCACAAATTCACAAAATCACAATTTTTTTCAAAAAGTTGATAATTTAGGTAATTGATAGTTGATTTGAGATGTGACATCATTATATTCACTAAAACTTAAATTATGTGATCAATTTAATCATTCAATTAGGTGAAAGTGAAAGGTATTAATGTTTATTCAATTTTCAATTTTTAAAAGTTTAGTATTTTGATTAATCACTAATTCAATTTATATTGGTGGAAGATTTGAGGTAATAGAAAAAATATTTACAAAGATTAAATCTTCATTTTCTCTTATTCTTTCATTATTTCTTTCTTTTTGTACTAGGGTTAAATCTTCATCTAGGTTTGTTGTGTACTTATAAGAAACCTTTATTCCTTAGTATCATGTTCTTGTACATTGTATGGTAACTTTCATGATAAATATTATGTGCATGTCCCTTCCTCCTATCAAATTTTATTTATAGATATGAGGAAGTTTATTTCAATTTTTTTGGTTTCCTCCTTATCAAAATATTGCTTCAATAATTTAGAAATTATATTTACAAGCTTATCATCTCTCTCATTTTCTTCTCTTATTTGTACCTTCAATAATGACTAAATTGATTTTACATGACCATCAATATTAAGTAACGATGCTTTCCCTTTATTACTAGTTCAAGAAATAAATCTTAGATGCAGCCTTTATCAAGATTTTTTGTCTTTAATGGCACATTTTGTACTAGAGTGCACACTTGTAAATTTAAAATTTAGAACTGTTTTAGATTATGTTTTGTGTGCAATCTAGTAACTTGAATGTTTTGATTATTAAAAAATATGATAGATGTTGAATGTTTTTTTGTTAATGGTATGAAAATATTATTGATGATTAGATGAATTATTTGGACTAGTGAATGCTCTATTTTTCATCCCAGGTACCATTCAAATTACTAGTGATATTATCTTGCATATACAAATCTAATTTAAGATGCATATTTTATATGTTTGCAACCTATAGGCTCAATATATATATCTATATATATATATAATATCATGCACACACTTGTAAATTTATTTAGAACTGTTTTAGATTTCTATTCCCTAGATCTAGATATATTATTTACCACTTGGTCTCATTGCTCCTTTAGGTGTACATACATATATAACATGGAAAATGAAGATGTTCCACCTCCAGAATTTTTTTTTTCATTACCACTAATGAGATTAAGAAATTGAGAGACTCATTAGTAAAGGGTGCAAACCTAGGGATATATTCTGAAGAATGCATGTCAATAAATTATTACATTCTAGAAAAACTAAGAGATGAACTTGGATGACTAGTGCATATTCCCCTAATAGAGTAGTTGCCATTCTTTCCCACATGCAGAAAGAAGTACATGGTGAGGTTCCCTTTAAACAAATACAAGATGTTGTGACCAAAGAAATGATAAAAAACACTTGTTTTTCATTTTATCAAAATCAACGTAAGGTGAGGGGATACCAAGTCACCAGATGTGTGGATCAAGCAATGGCCCCATTGATCTACCCGTGATTTCTCGCAACACATGGTCAATATCCAAAAAATGACCAAATTCCATTATATTTTGTTCAGTAGTTGTATGCTGAGGTCCATTTGGGCCTCAAAATCAACTACCTAGACTTTCTAGCATATGTTGGTCAGGGGTGTGGCAGGATTGCCGATAGGCCCACCTATCGTCGAGCAAATAGACCAGGCCCAGTGTTTAGGGTATTGGTTGGTGACGAGTCTCCTACTCTCACCCTAGCTCTGGCCCCCTTAGCAGATGAGGTTGTCATTGCTTCCCAAAAGGAGGCAATTGACATTGCAGGTGACATTGCAGCTGCCACCACTAGGATATCTACTGATCATGTAGGTCAGTATTTGATGTCTAGACGTTCACGATCCACAACATTTCCATCACAGTGGACCAGCATGGATCCTTATACAGCGGCGGGCATCCCTACTCCCACATAGCTCGACGGACTTTCAGGAGATATGGCACGCAGGACTCTATATTGTTTGGCTGAGGACCTCTTGGAGGCATATGCCTTCATTGCATCAGACTATGGGATAAGCATAGAGGAGGTCAAAGACCATTTGGCACATGGAGTTTGTCCACATCCATGATCCCATCACTCTCAGCCCAACACTAGTGCACGTCGGGATCCACCTACAGATCATTCGACTGCTACATAGACTATGGGTTTTACTGAGATGTTGATTGGTCTCGGTTTGTCATCGCCAATGCCATCTCACCTGCATAGTCCTCTTCACTCATCATTTATGGCATGACAGGGGATGGATCAGATGAATGTAGATGTTGAATCATCGCTTGACTATTTGGTTCATATGGTGGAGACGACCATTGCAGAGGACTTATGTCATCTGATATCAGATGATATGCATGTATGTGTGCATGTGCCTGTTTCAATTTTTTTTTTTTTTTTTTTAAATTTTAGTTTTAACTAGATATTCATATACTGATATATATGTATATATATTGCATGTGGAGAAACCCCATGTCACTCCTAGCCTTGCTCCAGATCGTGTACATCGACGTGAATTTGTGCATGATTTTACTGCCAGTGGACATGTGAGTTTTAAATTTTTATATATACACGTGTATATGTACATGCATATGTATGCATAGATCTAGATAGATATTTAAAAATAAAAATACATTCTTAAAAATAACTTTCATAAAATTTATTTAATATATTATATGTATTTAATGCATTGTGTACGCAATTTTATTTGTAGGGCTCAACACATCCATCGGAGCAGGGTTCTCATTTAGATGGTTGTTCGACTAGGAGTCAATATTCACATTAGGCCCTGCTCTAGATTTATGATCTTTACTACATTTATTTGTTTATATGATGAGCTCTAGTATTCGACATTTGATGATCTCTAACTTACATTTGCTTATATGATATACATTTGATCTCTAACATACATTTTCTGATTTGATGACCTCTTTGCTTATAACATGTTTATGTTTATACATTGAATCTATTTACATGTATGTATGTATGTTTTTTCTTATGCTTAAATGTTTATATGACATACATACATTTTCTTATATTCAATATGCATACATTTTCTTATTTGATGATCTCTAACTTACATTTGCTTATATGATATACATTTGCTTATTTGATGACCTCTTTGCTTGTAACATGTTATGTTTATACATTGAATCTATTTACATGTATGTATGTGTTTGCTTATGTTTACATGTTTATATGATATACATGCTTATCTCTAGTAGAATTTTGGAAGAAGACTATTTCATTTTAGCCAAAAATCAATAATGCACATTGAAATAAGTTTTGTTCACGTTGAACCCACAAACAAAGACCATCAAAATGGTCCCAAATGTTATTATATAATCCCTTAGAGTTGTGAAATTTTATGTTAGTTCATTTGATCACAACATCCCATTTGATCCTATATTCCCAAAGATAAGGAAATGAATGCCACTTTATAATTAAGTTCATTCGTGTTGATCACAATAAATATTTTGCACACACACCCCTTGAATTTTATAGTAAGTAGTGAAAAATTATAAAATAAATTACTCCCAAGCAAGTAAACTAATGATACTTTATAAATGAGTGTATTTACAAGCCTATTTATTAATGCATGCATGCTCTAATAGTTTTAAATTTGATAAAAATGATGAAATTGAGATCTTGATACAAAATAAGAACAAATAAAGTGCATCACTTTGTGGTACACAAAACTCATATTTTTTTAAAATGACTTAAGCAACATGAACCATTGAGGAGTTGAGAAAAAAATATAATTATAAAGAAGAGGTAGGAACATTCCTTTTATAATTATATCATCCTTCAAACACTTTCCCTCTAAGTTATAAAATTTTATGTTAAATTATTTCATAAATAATCTCTTAATCTACACCATTATTTAACATGATTGTGCTTTCCTACAATTGGATATAAAATTATAGATTTTTAAAGAAATTCAATGCATAATTTGCTAGTTTCAACTTACGATAAGAAATTTTTATTCTTTGAAACATTAAGAAAATTCAATTCAAATTATACCTCTATGTGCTCAAATCATTGTTCTACCCTCTCTACATCTCCTACAAATGAAAATATCTCAACTATTGATTTAGAACCATCAAGGTGTGTTTGGTTAACTAGAATGACCATGGAAATTTTCCTCTACTATATATTGGGTTGTTCCCTTACTCTGCAATGAGCATAACTTATCTAAGAGACACTTTATTAAACACTATGTTATCTCATTGGTTGAGATAATCTTGCACCTTTGGTATCAAGCTTGAGGAATATTATCTTTTTGACAAGGAACAAAATTCTAAAATTACTCTATGTTGCATACCTATACATTAAATAACAAAAAACTCCACAATGAAATAAATTGTTTGATTACCACTTGATTCATTTAAATACAAGCTTATTTTTCATTATTCCATATCAAATTGCAAGATTAATTCACATTTATATCACTTGGAGAGCAGATTTTGGAGAAGATATTTTTGCACATTTATCAAGGAGGCAAATATTGGAGAAGACAACTTTTCATTTTTATCAATCAAGGAAAATTTTGGAGGAGAATTTAACTAAGTTGGTAGAGGATTTTTTTTGAGTCATCTTTAACTTGAAGAAGAAAATGGGACAACAAAGATTCAAAAGAAAAAATGCATCTCAACGAAAATTGTCAAAAGAAGAAGAACAAAAGAGGCATGAACAAAACTTGGAAAATTATCATAGAAAGAAACAAGGTACATGCTTGTTTCTTCTCTCTCTCTCTCTCTACATGGAATTCTTAAGTTCAAGAATCTTTTATTTTATTTGTTTCAACTCCACTTAAATAGCTCATAGTCTCTTACTTTCTTTGCTTGCATGTAAATTCAAACAAGCAGGAAATTCTCAAGCTAAAGTCGAGCCAAATCTAGATATTGGATCAAACGAATCCGCTAAAGAACACATGGAACTTGAAGATAGGGAGGAGACCCAAGTCCAAACAATGCTTGTTGGAGAGGGGCCAGGATCACTTCCTTCTACTGGTATGGATGAGCATAAATAAAACTAGTTGAAACTTCTCTCACTTATAGCATCATGTCTTATCACTTTGTTTTCTTGCATACATAAACTTCACTTATATCTAGAATCATCTCTCACTTTCTTTGCAAAATATTTTGTGACATGTAGAAAGGGATCAACAAGCAAGAAGTTCTCATGTTGAAGTCGAGCCAAATATAGATATTGGATCAAATGAATCCACTGAAGAACACATGGACCTTGAAGATAGGGAGGAGGCCCAAGTTCAAACAATGCATGTTGGAGAGGGGTCAAGAGAACTTCCTTCTACTGGTATGGATGAGCATATAAAACTAGCTGAAAAGGTGAGGAAACAAATTTCTTATAGAAATTTAGATCATTTACTTGAAATGGATATGGAGAAACTAAAATTTTATGCCGACCAGCCTGCAAATAAGAGAAAGAGGTCAATGACTAAATCTGTAAATGGAATAATCAATGATCATTTCAATCATCTTGAAACACTTGAAAAAATCCAATTGTTATCACATTTACTTCTTCGTAATGAGTTGAAAGAGTCATTACAATTGTTGGGTGTACATTCAGCATCAAATAAGAAGAAACACATCACATTACAAAAGGATATTGTTCAAAATGTCAAAAATGGTTTAGATTCCATTGGGAAAGGATCTCGATCAGTGGATAAGGCCACTACAAGAAGGGTCATGTTGACATCTATTATAAATCAAGATATAGCAAGAAAAAGAAAAATGTATGCACTTTTGACTGAAATTGGTTATAGTAGAAGGGTATGTGCAGGATCATCATGGAAAAAATAGGCCCTTAAGTGGCTAAAAATTCAGAAAAATCAGAGTTAGGAAACTTGACGTAAAAATTTGAATAAATTATCTATATTATTTCAAAAATATGTAAGAATAGAATCTGTAGAAAATTGAATGTAGTTTCTAAACTACTAGGTTTATTTTTTTTTAAAATCTATTTGGTGAAAATTTGAAATTTCAATACAGTAGTACTTAAATTTCAAGGAAAAAGTAAGAAGTAGGTGTCTGTCTGACCACCCTAACCACAATAAAATGATAATATTTTTATAAGATTTTAGATAAAAGTAGAGGACTCATGTCCTGATGTGATGCATATTTTATTGTAATTTTTTTGAAGTAAATAATTAATTATGATTTTTTATTAGAAATTTTAAAAAATATAAAAACTCATATGTCTGACCACCTTAACTTGGTCAAAACTTCATGAAATTCATTTTTTTTAATCCTATAGTATGTGAAGCATATAATGTGACACATGTTTTGAATTAAAAAAATGTGATATCGTTTGAAAGTTATAGATGTTTCTCAATCAGCATATCAATCAGGACATTAGTCGTAATTCAAATAGAAAATGAATAATAATTGTTTATTAAATTCAAAGTAAAGAATAATTTATATTGGTGGAAAGATGAGAATCTCCTTTAAAAACCCTTTTCGTTTCATCAATTTTGGGTAAAAAAAAAGTCATCAGCCACAGACCTTACACATACCCATCATATTGCCACTTTTTGGCCCATCATGATCCTGCACATACCTAGAACCACACTAATAAATATGAGAAAAAGATAAAGCTTTTGGATGAGAGTTCAGAAGGAAATTGGGCAATTATGTGTAGAGCTCCCCATTCTGACATGATTGAAGATGTTGTTAGGAACTTGATCTCAAGTTTCTGGCATGATCATACTCGTCCATCATCAAATACTAGAGATGTTATGAGACATAGGATTGGGACTGGTATTTATGAAAATCATATCAAACATTGGCTTGACATAACACAACTTGAGATGTATATGAAATTTTGTAATATATATCCTCATATAAAGATTGGGAAAACAATGTTTGAAAGGTTAAATCCATATTATGTGAAGATAAACAAGTTTTTTGAAACTTGTTGATTGAATTTGATCTCTATTATCAGGTGATTCAAAAGATGAGAGAAGGAAGTTGTGGTTTTCAAAATGCACCTCCTAAATAGGAAAGTTTGTTCATAAAGGCTATGTTATGTGATCATGAAAATGGACCTCAAATAAACTACATAAAAGGAATTTGTGAAACATGTGGAAATTTGGCTAAATTTCCCTCAAGAAATGAGGATACTAACCTAACAAAGACAATAAATTGCAAGAGGTAAGAACTATTTTTAGAGAGTTTATTTGTTTTAATTTGATTAGATTGTTATTTGAATTCTCTAATGTAATGTTTCATTGATTGTGTGGTTTATTACTTATTCACATATTTTACTCACACAAGTACAAGTATGTAAAGTTTCAAAAACAAATTGGGAAAGAATCCACAAGGTTGAACTATGTAGAAGAGGAGATTCCTATTGGAAAATTTATGGAAGATTTTTGAAAATTGTTACAACCATACATACAACATTCCTTTTTTGCTAAGTGGCAAGCACAAAAATTCCAAACATTGAGAGATACTTTCCCACTTGGAATAGTCACTAGCTCATTTGACTGCAAAATCCGATGAAAATTTCTGATGAAAGATGTATAATTTGATGTATTGTCGGGTACTTGTGATATTTAATGTGTAATTTTCAATTTTTTTAAATTTTATCCCCGACATTCGTCGAAATTTTGACGAACCTGGTTTCGTCAAAATTTCAATGAACCATTTCATTGAAATTTTGACAAACATGGAAAATCAGAAAAAAAAATCAAATTATGGCTGACATAAATAAAAGTGATTTCGCCTATTTATTGCGACAATGTTTTGCTATACTTGAAAATTTGCTCTACTTGCAAATTTTCTCTACTTGTGACAGTTTGTGGAGAACTAAGGATGGCTTTCTTGGGAAAAATCAGAAAAAATTCAAGAAGATATCGCCAGGCTGAGGGTAGTCATTGTCTTTTTCTAGAATTCATTTGTAAAGTCAGATTTGTACTTCTAGGTTTGAAAATCATATTTTAAAGCAACATCTCATCAGATTTCATTTTTAGACTTGTGCATTTTGAGAATTTCATTTCGATATTTTGTTGTGCAAGTTCAATATTATGATTTTAGGAGTCTAACAGTTGGAAATCATAGTAAAATTAAAATTTAATAAGTTATGGAATTAGCATTTTAAAGTGTTTTTTGGGTTCATTAACTTTAGACTATCTTCTCTTTTGCAGGGGTGGTTGCATGTCGAATTTTTTTGGTGCAAAATATCAGAATTATTAGATTTTGTTACCTGTCTATGATTAAAAATTATTAGAGTTTGAGTTTGATACTTTTTTAAGATCTAAATATTCAATCTTGGTAAAGAAAAATCATGTCAAATAATATTAGTGCAAAACAAAATGAACAGACAATTGCTAGAATGTGGGCTAGATTGAAAAGAAAGGGTGATGGGAAATGTTATTGTCCTTGCAATAATTGCAAGGGCTTAAATACAAGAAGACTTTTAATCACAACAGCTGAGAAACATTCTAGGCAGCATGGTCACGTTGAAGGGGGGCATGATTATCATCCATTGGTAAGTTGTTCATTATATTTCTTTATAATGATTGAATTTGTAAATTTTTATATCATTTTAACATTTCTATATATATAAAAAATCACTTGATCATGATCATGGTTTATTTGTGTCGATCATTATTATAAAGGTGGGGCGCCCTAGGGCACAAGATATGGATTATCACACCCCAGAGAATGTGGTTTTGTAAATGGAGGAACATGGAGCTGTGAATATCGAAGATGAAGTTAATGATCATATGGAAGAAGATGATCATGTGCCAGAAAACATAGTTGAAGATGATGGTACAAATACATTGATCCATGACACATTTAAGGGTGCAGCTGATCATGATGATCGAGATGACTTTGATGATGTTCATGATTTACTTGTACTTGAGAAGGCACATGAGCCCCTTTATGAAGGCTCCAAAACAACTCTTCTCTCTGCTCTATTGTTGTTGGTGAACTTGAAGGTTATGAATGGTTTATCTAACATAGCAATGTCACGAATGTTAAGGTATGTCATATATGTCATCTTTTTTCATCTATTTTAATTGTTGTTAGTTCATCATTAGTAAATAAAGGATGAAATATGTACCATTAATATTCTTTATATTAACAAAAAAAAAATTGGTTTAGATTGATTGGTAATTTTTTGTTACCACCATCAAATATTTTACCTTGCTTATATCGAGATTTATCTGCCATTATGAAAGATATTGGAATAGAGTATAAAGTAATAGATGCATGTCCCAATGATCATATTATATATCATAAACAACATGAATTTGCATGAGAATTCCCATAATGTCATATCAGTAGATATCGAATAGATCAACTAACAAAAAAGGTGTCTCTTAAGGTTCTTCGTTACATTCCCATTATTCCACGCATGCAACGATTATTTAGGTGCGAAAGCTTAGCGCAATTTATGGATTACCATGCATGAAATAGAAGTGGAGATGACATTATTCAAATTCCTACGGATGGTTATGCATTTAAGGACATGGAGGAAAAATGGCCAAACTTTAAAGAAGAACCTCGTAATCTCAAGCTTTCATTGGCAGCAAACGGTGTCAATCCATTTGGAGAGCTGAAATCTATTTACTTGGTGTGGCCTATTTTTGTTATCAACAATAACATTCCTCCATGGATGTCAATAAAGAGGGAGCACATAATGTTGGCAATGATTGTTCCAGAAATTTGTTTACATCAATTTTCTTTAACATAGTAGCATCTCATTTGTCTTATTTGTTGCATAATGACTTATATTTTTTTCATTTAATAGTCATGTACATTAATTTATATATATTGCAGTAAAATGGTTATAATAATTATGTAATGTTTATGTTCATTCAACTAGGTAAGTACCAAGTTAAAGATATGAATGTATATATTGAGCCTCTTATCGACGAGTTACTAAAGTTATGGAATGGCGTCACTATGTATGACGTCTCCAAACAAACAATTTCAATTCCATGCATGCTTGTATGGACAATTCATGATGCCCCAGGGCTAACACATTTTGTGGTATGTTATAATGTTTGACTGCACTTTAACAATATTTAATTTTATGAAGTAGATATCATGCATGTTTTTAAAATAATCTATTCATTATATATAATTATAAAAATTGACATATTTAATCCAATTATATATGATCTTGCAGGTCTTCAAACAAAGGAAAATTTGCATGTCCAATTTGTGGTCCAAAGATGAAATCTCGCCATTCAACAAGTTTAGGAAAGTGTGTTTGATGAGTATGGGCACTTCCTCCACATGAATTATAAGTATCGAACTCTTGAAAAACATCTTTTCAATGGGAAAGAAGAGACTACATCAAAACCACGAAGAATGACACCTTGCCTATGGAAGTTGGAATATAATAGAATTAATCGTCAGGTTATACATCGGATCAAATTGTTTATCTATCATATATGATATGTTTGGAATTTATATTTTTATGTTGTGTTTTGTTTGCTCATGTTGTAATTGACAATGATTGTCATTGTTAATTTGTTTAACTTATATGCTTCATGAAGATGGTCAAGGCATTAATAGTCGGCTTCCACAAGGAATGAAAAGTTATCCTAGACAATTTAGTAGGTTTCCCTACTATGAGAAACTACAAATTGTGCATTTGTTTGATACAATGCATATCAAAAAGAATATAACAGAAATGTTATAGAAAATATTGGATGGAAGGCATGACAAAGAAAAAATTGTCAAAATTTGTAGTGACATTTAGGAAGCCAATCATACAATGAAAAATTTCATTCAATTAAATAGTGATGGAGACCAAATTAATATAAGTTCCCTTCCTTGGTTATTAATGGAGCAGCAAAGCAATGCTATAAAAGAAGTCATACGAAAAATTCAATTTCCCACAGGATTTGCTGCGAATATAAACAATATCATAACAAAGAAAGGTGAATTTAGGTCAGGGATGAAAACATATGATTGGAATACCTTCATTAAGGTAATCATTCTGGTATATTATATATATTTGTATATTACATGTACTTTTTAGTGTATTATGTTTACTACTTTTGGAAAAATAATGAAAAGATCATTTTATAATTGTTGCAGTATGTTCTACCTCTATCTCTCCTAGACAACTTCGACAACAATTTCAAGCAAGTTATATATGATCTTGGAAAATACATGAGGTAAGTAGCGATATTTTTTCAATTCGTTGTATAGATCTTATCATTTTCATTTTTTTTACTTGTTATGCAATATATTGTATATTGTTGTTAAATATCGTTAATATATTTGCGCCTTGAATCACTTGTAGATGGTTGTCATCTAAAGAAATCCATAAAGAAGATATAAATTATTTGAAGAGAAAAATTCCTCATCTAATGTGTGAAATGCAAAAGTGTCTACCTTCGACATTTTTCAATGCACAAGAACACTACCTCATACACCAAGTTGAGGAGATTGAATTGTGTGGACTTGTACACACAAGGTCAATGTGGATAGTTGAGAGGAACTTGAAATTTTTGAAGGCTTTGGTTAGACAAAGAGCACATCCTAAGGGTTCTATGGTGGAGGGATATATGGTATACCAGACCATGGTGTACATTACTGAATATCTTCCTAAGTTTGCAACAAAGATCCATGTAGATCACATTTGGGATCCCAACTCCATTATCAAATTTGAAGGGGAGTACCTGATGGGGAAAGGTAGATTGAGGAATGTGAGAGGTAATTATAATACATTTTACATTTGATTTTTATGTATATTTTACTTATTTAATTATTAATCTTCAATATACATCAATTATAAATTAAGGTCGTATACCATGGTAATTAACTAATTGATGTAGACCTGGGAGGCTCAACTCAACCAACCTATCAAAATGATTTTAAGAGGCTTCCAAAAAGTTTATAATGACCACTTTAAACAATCCAAAAAACTCTCAAAGCCTGAGAAACAACAGAAGTCAAATTTCACACTTTGACTCCTTGAATCCTTGTAGCAGTGCAAACCTAGTTTTACCCAATAACTCAAAACTTTCTCAAAACACTAGAGAAAAAATTGATGGTTTTAGACACCCATTTTGGTGTTATCAAATATACTTCAAGGGAAAGTACAAGTCCTTTGGACCAAATCACCAAAATCACCCTTTTTAGGTTGTGCTGATTAGGCTGATTAGGTTTATTTTACAAAGAAACTAGTCTTTAAACTTGTCATATGCCCATGAAATATTGTGGCAGAAATTTCTATGCCTCCAAACCTCCAAATCCATAAAAATATTCCACTTGTACGACCAGATTCTTGCCAAACCCAAAAACCCTTGTTTTAGGCCAAAATCATGAGGGTTTATTCAATCTCATACTTCCACGACCTCCCAGACCTCAAAAACAACTCAGACACAACCCATTAGGTCTTCACATGGGTAAAAATTCATAAAATCAGATCTCCCATACATATTTTGTTGAAACGTAGGCTTGAACTTCTCATTTCACATATTTTTCCTCACAAAACTCTTGAGGACAACAGCTATACCTTCTTTATTTCTTGTCCTATGAGGGTTTACAATTTTCACTTTATGCATTTTAAAGGCCTTTACACCTCAACTACCAAACAACCACCTCTACAACTAACTTTTTAATCTTTTATGATCACATGAAACATAAAACACATTAATTTCAAGGTTGTTAACATCACTGTTGAAATGTTTTAATTTTTTGAATTTGTTAACATCGTTTGTAAATTTCATTTTTTTTTATATAGTTGGTCGAGAGTTGGATGCACTACATTTGTACACCGCAAACAATCTTGATTGGATAACAGTATGGATTGAACGATGTCAACAATCTGGTCACGCATTAACATGGGAAGGTGTGGCTTCATTGGTTAAAGAATCTCATCGTAATGGAGATTCCAATGTTACACAAAGGGAAATTGATTTAGCATATGGTTTAAGAGATAAAAAGGGACATATAAATATATTAATCACTCATATTATTTGATTATTTTCAATTATATTGATGTATATATATCTTGAGATTTTTTTCTTTGCATACATTCGGCCAAGAATAAATATGTTTATCAACTGACGATATTGCAATAATTTTTTCATGTTTGACATATTGCAGGTGAAACACCACAAGGCTATGTGGTGCAATGGTCATAAATTTTGAATCAAAAATTTGGATGACACAAAGAAAACTTGTGATTCTGGGATAACTGCAGTGTTTCAGGTGACTAATGTTTCATCTAGAAGTGGCATACATCGAGAAGTCTCAAAAAATTGATACTACGGGATTTTGGATGATATACTTGAGTGTGACTTTAAGTCTTTCAAATTAGTTATGTTTGTTGTCCTATGGTACAAGCTACGATTGAATGAAAATGATTCTGAGAGAACTGTTATTGAACATGATAATGGATTTACCATGGTTAATACAAGGTCGATCGAACGAGCTAGAAAAGAGCCCTATGTTCTTCCAAGCCAATGTGAGTAGTTATTTTACTGAGAGGTTCCAGGTAAACCGGGTTGGTCATTTTTTTTTAGACATGATCCAAGAGGAAGGCCGGTAAAGTATAATGTGGTGGAAGAAGAAGATACCGAACAACTAGAAGATGATGTTAATGATGATCAAGATCAACAATTAGTTGATGATGTGCCTGATGAAGATGTCGAAGAGGAGGAACTAGATCATGATGATGTAGCAGTTAATGTTCATGAAGATGATATCCATGTGGATGATGACATTATCGAAATTGATATTAATGACGATGATGATGATATGACCAATCCTTACAATGTTGAATCTGGATCGGATGATACGTCAGACAAAGAGTTTGATGAAGAAGAATATCAATGAAATTGAAATGTATGAGTTATGTGATTGTATTATCTATTTGATATTCATTTCTTGATAGAATTATATTTGACTTATGTGGTTACATAATTAATTCATGACGTTTTTAATTTTTATGCCATTACATAATTAATTCATGATGTATTTTTTAATGTTTAATTTTAATTCATGATGTTACAACTATTGTAGTTCTCCTCGAAATTTCCATATGATCATAATGAATAGTGTTTTGGGAAATTTCATTAAAGATGACACATTGATCGTAGTAGTGAAATAATTGCAAAGTCGTTTAGATTTTTTAGACCAATCACCCTTTGCAATGTCATTTTTAGGATCATCTCCAATTTGATTACTAGGACACATACGGTTGGATTTGATTGGCTTATCTTGGAGGAACATTGTGGCTTTGTGTAATGTGAGAAAATTTTGGATGGGGTACTTGCTATTGCTAAGGTGGATCACTCCTTTCTGTGAAGGCCATACACTTATGATTGGGTCAAGTGTTCTTTTCTTTAGAAAATTCCTATTGCCTTTTTGATAGGTTATGATTTGATTAGATGGGTTATGAAGCACTTATTTCAAGTAATTTATGTCTATTTTAATTTGTAATTTATTAAATTCAAACACATCAAATATTATGTCTCTTGCTTTAATTGATTATTACGTTATTTAATTATTAACTCAAATGACCTCCAATTTAACTATATATATCTAATTGAATATATCTAAAGTGTTGAACATTTTTAGATCAAATTTAGTAATTAACTCAAACAACTTTTCCAATTTAACTAACATCTTTTAAGATATTAAACAAATATTATTTATGAAAGAAGTATATTGGCATGAAATTAAATATGATTTGTATTCCAATGTAAAAACTACAAAGAATGGAAACAATTATTTCAACACAGACTATTATATGTAGTAGTCAATTAAAATGAAAAAGCTTACTCTATATTAGTTAGGATACACAACTAAGAAAATGATCTAAATAGTCTAATAATTTCAAAAACACAAACAATATTAGGTAGATAATCAAACATCTTGATTTCTACAGTGACTTATTTATCCTAGAGAAACTAAGTATATAGTATACAAAGAAAATGAACAACCCCACAACTACCCCTATTTTGAAGGAGTTTAGTTTTCTCTCCTTCCTGATCTCCCTAATGGGTATGTGCAGGATCATCATGGAAATAACAAGCCCTTAAGTGGCAAAAAAATCAGAAGAATCAGAGTTAGGCAACATGATGTAAAAATTTGAATAAGTTATCTATATTATTTCAAAAATATGTAAAAATAGAATTTGTAGAAAATTGAATGTAGTTTCTAAACTACTATGTTTTTTTTTTTTTAAATCTATTTGGTGAAAATTTGAAATTTCAATGTAGTAGTACTTAAATTTCAAGGAAAAATAAGAAGTAGGTATCTATCCTGACCACCCTAACCACAATAAAATGATAATATTTTTTATAATATTTTAGATATAAGTAGAGGACTCATGGCCCGGATGTGATGCATATTTTTTGTAATTTTTTTCCAAGTAAATAATTAATTATGATTTTTTTTATTACAACTTTAAAAAATAAAAACCCTATGTCTAACCACCTTAACTTGGTAAAAACTTCATGAAATTCATTTCTTTTTTTAATCCTATAGTATGTAAGCATAGAATGTGACACATGTTTTAGATTCAAAAAATGTGATACCGCTTTGAAATCTATAGATTTTTTCAATCACCTATCAATCAGACTCTTTTAGTTGTAATTCAAAATAGAAAAATAAATAATAATTATTTATTAAATCCAAAGTAAAGCATAATTTATATTGGTGGAAAGTTGAGAATCTCCTTTAAAACCCTTTTCGCTTCATCAATTTTGGGTAAAAAAGTCGTAGCCACATACCCTACAAAAACCCATCATATTGCCACTTTTGGCCCATCATGATCATGCACATACCCTAATATTGTCTAATTATTTTAAAGAGACCAAGGATCATAACACAACTTTATTCAACCCACTAAATATCTTGGTTAATGAAACTTGACAAAAGCAACAAAACAATTGCTACATTTGGCATTTCATGTGGAATGAAGAGTGGTGACAATAATCTACTTATAGTTTAATAAAACACTATTTTTAGAAGGCTTGAAATTAGAGAGATAGAGAAGATGGGGAGAGAGGGAGAGATAGCTTGAAGAGGAGGAGAGAGAAGAGATGAAGATAGATATGACGTAGAAAAGGGAGAGAAAGAAGAGGGGGAGACTAGGGAAAGCGATATGTAGAAAGGGAGAGAGAGAAGAAGATAGGGGAGAGAGGGAGAGATAGTTGAATATATATAGAGGGAGAGGGAGAGACATACAAAGCAGGTGATATAGAGAGATAGAGGGGGATGGTGAGAGAGAGAGAGAGATAGAGATATATGAGAAGAGAAAGAGAGATAGAGATATATGGGAAATAAGGAAGAGAGGTGGAGACAGAGAGTCCATGATAGGGGATAGGAGGAGAGACAGATAGAGAGGGTTGAGATAGTCAGAGGGAGAGAGAAAGGAATTGATAGGTAGAGGAGGAGGAGACAGAGGGGAGAGAGGAGAGATAGGTTGAAGGAGGAAGAGAGAAGAGATGGAGACAGGATAGGTAGAAGGAGAGAAAGAAGAGGGGAGAGGGAGGGAAAGGAGAGAGAAGAAGGGGGAGGAGGGGGACAATATATATAGAGGGAGAGGGAGAGACATAAAAGGGTGATATAGAGGAGGTGGATGGTGAGAGAGATGGAGATATATGGAAGAGAAAGAGATGGAGATATATGGGAAGAGAAAGGAAGAGGTGGAGATAGAGACAATGGATAGGGATATATGGAGAGATGTGATGATAGAGAGGGGTATATTATATTAGATTACAGGCATAATATTTATAGGCAGAGGGGAGAGATGAATGATATATATGGGTATAGCTGACAGAGGAAGAGAGAGATGGGAGGGGATAATAGACTCAAAGACAGGGGGGAAGAGGGAGTGACATAGATAACACAGACATACATATCAATTCATTTTATATATTAATATTATATTAATATTATAATATATTAATACTATATTAATATTATATTAATATTATATTAATATTAATATATATTATAATAATTATATATGGTGCCACAATTTTCATTTTAATTGACATAATCTAAAAACCTAGCTCGTCAAACTGGAGAAGTGAGTCGCACTCCAGCAGAGGAAAGGTTGCAGGAAGCCACGTATCGAGCTTGCTTGGCTGAAAAAATTGGAATTTTTGTTATTTGTTTTGCTGTGAAGGCCTCTGCATCTCATCTGTCGCCAAAATGGTCTGTATATTTCATCTAAAATTTATGAATCAGAGTGCTATAGGGTTTTTGATTTGATTTGGTTTGTGAATATTACTCTTTGTGATTGTATTTTGTATATTTTTCTTCAATGCCAGTGGGACAAACCATAACTCAGTGCTTTCAATCACTTTGCAACTCCATTATTGGTGACTCTGTTGTTTTCTTGTGAGAATCACAAGTTGGAATGCATGTTTGTTGTTTGCAAGTGAGAATCATAGTTCACCGCCTTGTCTATGCTACAACATTTGGGCCCCAAACTAGACATCATCCTTTTTCACAATCACACAAGCTACCCTATTGTAAGGAGAACACATATAATCACTAATAATGTGAGCCCATACTAGCCCAGCTAGAATAGTTGCACCAGCTTTCCCCAAATATGATTAGTGAAAAAAGTTAAACTCTCTCCAAACAAATTTAAGAGTACATTCTAGCTCAAATCTCATAGCTTTAGTTTCTTGAAAGAGAAAGAAATCCATTTTAAGCCTATTATTGTAAGAGGATCTTAAAATGCATTCTTTCCAGAAGATTCCAAACTCTAACATTCCAATTGGTGCATCCTATTTTCATTTATAGTACAACCTATCAAAATATTTGGGTTATTTTTCCTCTCCATTTTTTCCACTCTTGTGATTATTAAGACATGAGTCAATTTGCTTTCTCTTTTTTCATCCATCCACATCAACACTTGGCATAGGGACAAAATCCCCCTAGATGGTAGCTTCATCTTGGAATAGATAATTAATAAAATTGAATCTTTACTCTTAGATTTACTCATGAAAAGTGTATGGGAAAGGTCTTTGGAAATAACAGACTCAATCTTTTGTAGAGCTTGGGGAGCAATGGGAGGTTTAGCCAAACTAACAAACAACTTAAACTCTTTCAATCTTTCTAAGGCAAGCTCTTGGGCATTTTTTTATTACCTAGAATTATCCTTGAAAAAAAACAAGAAGAGCAAGCTCATTGTTGACAAAAGGCATTTATTCAAGGATACCAACATATGCCTCACTAGAATGAGAGTCCTCCAATTTGTCAAGAATCTCATCTAAATTATCAAATTCATTCTCGTAAATTTTTCTATTGTCTATTTTATTATTTCCTACACAATCAAGGATGAAATTCTATTAGCTACAAGTCTATTAATATTCTTAAGAATTTTTGGGCCATGCCTTCTTTGATTACCATCCATTTTACATAGAAAATAAGCATTCAAACCTCTCAAAACTTCAATATCATGTTTAGTTTGATTATCACTCAATTGAAAGCACAAAATATGTAGAATACACTCATCAGATTTGAGAGATATAAAAACCCTAGAGTTAAGATGGGGAAGAGTAGACCTTGTTTCTTCCACTTGCAACACATTACCCAAAGATTTGAGGACTTGAGGGATAAAATTTCACATCTAAGTAGAGATATTTTAAAATTCTCACCTTAACATATAATTGGCTAAAGCAAATTGCATAGGGTAGAATCAAGGGTTCAAAGATAGACCTAGAAAAAAAAATTGCCCATATTCTAAAACTCTTTCTTTTAAAACTCTTGATTGCATACCATGATTTTTGAAGAAGAAAGTGAATAAATCTTTATGTATCATTCTATAGAAAGAAACATAGACAAGGCAGTGAACTATTTGGAAAAATTCCTCAAAGAAATATGGTCTCATGGTGATGGAATGCCATGACAAGCCTTAGACAAGGGAGTGAACTGTTTGAAAAAATGCCTCAAAGAAATGTTCCAAATACCTAGGGTTTTTGAGTTCTCAGCCCTCTAAAGCCTTCCAAGCCCAACCAAAGCATTGAGAAAGTTTATTAGGGTCTGTACACACACAATCAACCTACTCTTGGCTTCTAGACACAGTAATTACACATGTCTGCACACACACAATCACTGTCCCTTGGTCCATCATTATGTCCTTATCTGAACCATTAGATTGTCTTTACTATTGCTCATTTGAAAATTCAATCTTCATCTATTTGCTCATAGAAAGCTACCATTACCATATCTTCAGTGCCTCTAGGACATTAGTTAGACTTTTCACATGGTTTTCCTCTTATTGGATAGGTTGACCTCATTCTTCTCAGAACATGAATTTGATGGTTGAAAAACTCTTTAAAACCTATGTTTCTTGTGACTGATTTGGCTGTCACACTTTTACTTATCAAGGAAAAATATTATGATAGTGCATTCAAACTGCCCTTCATGTGTACAAACAGCCAAAACAACTCCCATCACAAATGAGATAGCTTCCAAAAATTCTCAGGAAAATAGTTAAGGTCTTCTAGTTGCTTAATCTCATGAAGTGTCATGTATATGATTTTTTATTTCATCACAGTCCCAAATCTCCCCTTTTGACATCATACAAGACCTACCCCACTATTATGCTTTAGAATGCACCATTTTCTTTCACATTTTCCTTTACATTAGATTGCCATTTGAACCCTAATGAGGATTTAAACAAATTCTCTAAAAGGTTTTTTTTTCTACTTGATCCTATTGTAGAAGACTACTCTTTAATCTTCAGATCTGCCACCTAATGCATTTTTCACTATTTTTTCTTTTCAACCTTGGATCTTAAAGGAAATTTGAACCACCTTATAGCTTCCTGTACATGCCTTTTCATTCATAGTCTTCATCCTTGTCAAAACTTCCAAAGCTCTTCATTTATCAAGGTTTACACTTCCAAAGATATGATATAAGGGATGAGGATGGGATCGTGTCTCAAATGATTTTGGTGGAATAGGTACCTCTCAGTCTTTAGCTTTCAATGAAAAAGATATCAACATAGACTTGTGTTCCCATAGTCAATAATAAAGCGATCTCTGGAATGATATAAAATCCTCTATTAAAAAAAGGACAACATCAGCTAATCAATATCAATTTCTAGAGGAACTAGTGAGCAGGGGAAGCTTCTTTAGATGATCAACTAGATGATCAAACCACCAACTTAGCACAACTCTCTCAAATACTCTTTAAGTGGACCTTTCCAATCCACTATTCCTTCAAGGAAAAGACCCCCCCAACTAGGGTTGTTGTACTCAAACAATCAAGAGGGCTTGTATCCACTTGGATCATGTCAAATAGGACTAAACCAAAAGAAATCTAGGTCTTCCCTCTATCCAACCATAACAGGAATTTACTCGTACAGTACGTACATTGGTCGTACCACGTAGTAGAATAATAAATTTACAGACAAATTTTCCAGAAAACAGCAAGCTTTTGCTTTAGAACTTCAAAATGATTCATTGACCCACATGCCTCGACAAAGAGAGGCTTATTTCTATCTTCAACCAAGCTTCCCAACGTCCCACAACTGAAATTTGAATTGGTTGTACGTTGGGAACTAACAAAACATCATTTAGACACCTAATTGCCTAGTTAAGGCAAGTTAATACAACTTCCACAAGCTCGACTACAAAGAGCCTTCAAGAGGTGTAAAAAGGAATAAAAACCATTTCAAAACACCAAGGAAATTCCCCTCAAGCACTTGGTTGCATCATGGAATTTTGATTCTTTAAATTTATAAGGTGCACTAAGCTTACAAAGTGAGGATGTAGACCTTATGATTACATTGAAACTTATCACCAAGACTCAAAACCTACTACAAGCCTTTGAAGAATCAAAATGTTGTTGTTTCAAATGACTATGAGTACTAACTTTCACTATTTGAAAATGTTGAAACCTTGTCATAGAGAACTAGAACATTGATGCAACCACTCATCCTACCTTAAAACATACCAAAAGTCTCCAAGCAATTAGACATAGGAAGATTTAAGATGAGTTAAAAAAAATTATTGCCAAAGCATAAACTTATGATGACTTAACTAGTCCTAGTACACACTCCCTCCACGTTAACCACTTAGACATATGGAGTTTATCAGTGGACAGCTGAACCACGTCACATGTGCACCTGAAATATGTCTATTAGTGTTCTAATTCATCTTTTTCAAGACAACTTAAACCAAAATATTATGTATGGTGAAACGATTCTTTTGCACAATAAATTTGAGCCCTTGGTTGTGTAACTGGTGGACCATAGCCACAATTAACACTTGTTACAAAGTTTCAAGTCATTAATTGCAAGGAGTAGTCTCCTTCATACATTGATTTGATTTGTGATGGACACATTTGGATGGTAGTAACAATAACTTGCAATCTATCAAGACTTGATTACCTTATAACTAGTCAAATTATAGTGATGAAATGATAGATTAATCATAATGTCACCTTGGGATCACATCACCATGAAAGAACTTCATCCAACATCCTTATGAGTGCAGGTACCACCAAATATGTATTTTTTAGATCTTTCTTCCTCGAGCGAGGGAAATTCAAGAAGAGAAGAGGAAAGCGAGACATGTAGTAGGTCTAAAAGAGGGAGATCAACTAGAGGTCAAAATATTAGAAGAAAATTCTGTAAACGCATGGAATTTTTTCTTGCTGAAGGGGGGTCATGTTCTTATGATGATGAGAGAATAGGCGACATCGAGGTGCCCTTGAGGTACAAACATCTATGGAAACAATGGGTACCCAGGGAACTTCCTCCAATAAACATTGATTTTTGTGTCAACGAGAGGATATATCGCATAGCACCATCGTCATAACATGGTTTGGGCCTATTTTGCATGGACGACATAAAGGTCTGTTATGACAAAGTTATTGAATTGATGGAGTATGTCAGACCCTGTTACAGTTACAAAGATTGGATGCATCTAGTTCGATATACACAAAGTATGTGTAGGTATGCACTGTCAGCAAATTATATACAACTAAAACATAAGGATCAAAATAAAGGAGTGGCTGTGTACATTGACAAAAGGCCAAAATCATCAAGAAATATTGCAGGGTTTATAAATAGTACATGACCTAGGTCAACAAATAAGCAACCCAATTGCATATTCGAGGCGCGTGAGGGAAACTGTGTATTCGTATGTGCGATAAAATCAATAACTGCAAGGGAAGAGTTGCTAATCGATTACAATTTGAATCACTTAGATACAAACAAAATTACTATGGGGGTGGTACGTACTATATACCATTTTACCCAACCTCCAATTAATGACTCCAATATACCATTTTATTATTATTATTTTTTTTCGTAAGTCTATTGGTTTCATTTTAGTAATGCTTTTTATATTTAATTTTTGTCACAACAAGACATTGATCATACAAGGAAGGCTCCGGCCCAAAGCACAGATCACGATGCATCTTCAAGCGCTTCTACCTGACAGGTTTACCTCATTGTAATTGTACAAATTAGATACGAGCAAAATATTTTATTATTATGTTTTTTTCATAAGTTTATTGGGTTAATTTTGATAATGTTTTAAATATTCTTGTTGCAGACAGCTGATCAGGGAAAGGCACCAGTAGTAGAGGAGAGCATCCATGGGGTCGAGGTGTAGTCACTGTTATTGGATGATGACATCGCATATTGAACAAACCCTCTTGATATGATAGGAAGACACAAAAAAAATGCAATGAAGAAATCCTTCAATTGTTATTCATAGTGCCTCAAATAGATGAGATAAGAGAGGGTTAAAATATTGACTGAGAGAGTACAAAACTTGCAAGTAAGTTGTCACGAGGTCTTTAATTATAACATAAGTTCATTCATGGTTTTATAATTTGTAATCTTCTATGTCATGAACTAAATATGTGTTGTTTTTATAGGATTTTTTGCGTCCTCATAATGTTGCTGCCCATGATCAGGGTACTGCAAGTGTTTCCTGCAGAGTAGGGGTTGGTACAAGTGTCCATCCTGATCTTCCTGCATATAAATCACATGATCATCTAAACCCATCATATGTGCCTATATTGTCGACTAAAATTTTGGCAACACATAGCATGCACGCATCGAGTAGTACTGGTGATGCAGAGGCCACTAGTGCTGGTGATGTTTTAGTAGCATTTCCTAGATCTTCTTGTATTTCTAGTACGGGAACATTGCCAGTCAAATTTGTGGTGACTGAGGATTTCGTTCCCATAAAGATAGAGAAGGTCCCAGGTAATTTAAAATGTTTTAATTATTATTATATATAATCCAATTGAAATTTACTTATTGATCACTCTTTTTAGACTAATGATCCCATGATCATTTTGTAGGAAATGATGTCTGTTATAAACATCTAGGTGATATAACATTGGAGCTCTTTGGGCCGACCATACATACATGGTGGAATGCCCAAAATCAAGATTTAGAGGATGAGCTCATTAACCATTTAGTTTTGTTGTTCGGTGATAAAACATTCAACCAAACAAAGGTCCTTAAGAAAGCTGGTACATATCTAAAGTATGTGAGGGAAAAATATAGGTCACATTTAGAGAAGAACAAAAAGTACTAGCGTCCCCCCATGATTCCGGAGAGGGAGTGGAAGGACCTAGTATCGGATGGAAAGGAGAAGGCTAAAAAGAAAAAAAGGAAAGACACCACCAGGCCAAGGAAGGTATGTGATAGTATCAACAATGTAATTATATACTGATTACTCTTTCTTTTTACATAATCTAACGTATTTAAAACTTTTCATAGGCTACCCGAAAAATCGAAGGAAACAAAGGCAAGACTAGAAAAACATGGGCAACACAAACTTGGCTCTGGTGGTTATATGAAATTAGCCGCAGGAATTGTAAGTATCAATAAATGAAGTAATGCATCCAAATAATAAATTGCAAACAATTTTGGTTTTATCACACCATAGAAGCAAAATTCATGATCTTATGCAAAAATGCAGGGCTCTGAATTCAACAGAGCACCCACAGAAGAGGAAATGAAGATTTCCTTCTAGCATGGCTATGAAATCGTGGCTGAACGCCTAAGAGTCTTGACTGGGAAAACACAATCTTCCACTGGATCCGACACGCAGGTAAATAAACTCAATAAAGTTTATTTAAAATTGAATACTTGTACAATCTATTCAATATTAATTTCCACCATAAAGTAATTATGTGCCTATTTGTTTTAAAAAGACAGATAATGATAATACTGCCCCTAACATTAGAATGCAACCTGGTGAGGATGGAGCACAACCTGCAGATGAAGGTCATGGTGTGCATCTCGGTACTGGATGTATTCATGTGCTATACAAAACACAATATGGCTTAATACAATTAAACACCTTTAATTGCAATTGGTGTATTAATTAATGTAACCTTTTGTGTTTCAACTTTAGAACATGTAGAGCGTGATCAACATGTTCAGCATGATCAGGCTAGAGAAGATCAGGAACATGGTGTGGCCCCATCAGGTAAAGAGGACCACTCTAATGTTCTTTTAAACATATTTAATTGCAATTGGTGTACTCATTAATGTAACCTTTCGTGTTTCAACTCCATATTAGGATTTAGAGGGTGTTCAGCATGTTGAGCATGAGGCTATATGACAATATCAAGAACATGATGTGGCCCCATCAGGTAAAGAGCACCACTCTAATGTTCTTTTAATTAATAAAATATTTGTAACAATAATAACAAAACATATCAATTTAACATTTCTTTGTTATTGCAGCAGCCCCCCCTTGAAGTGGCCTCCACGTTGTGATTAGTACATGACTAGGCGTACATTAAGATCATGAGCAAAGGGTAGAACAACTGAAGGGGGGATAGATGATTTAGAAAATGATACTCCACTTCAACTTTTTTTAGCTTCAAAATTAAAGAAACAAAAAAAATGATTGTAATCATATTATGACAACCATATTTTTTATAATATGTAACAATTGAATGAATGAATGTTATATGTTAATGAATGAATGTTATATGTTATTAATGGATGAATGAATGAATGTTATATGTTATTAATGGATGAATGAATGAATGTGAATATGTTATATGTTAATGAATGAATGTTATATGTTATTAATGGATGAATGAATGATTAATGTTATATGATCAGGTATGGGGAATTGAGACTGATGTGAGGGGGGGGGAGGGGAGGGGCCAAATGAGCTTCCACCATCATGTGGTTGGCCCTATTAAGTAGAGAATATAAAACTATTCTCGAAACAAAGAGAAGCTCAATCCAACTACATGCAAGTATCTTTTTAATTCCTCTATCTTTCATCAATCTCTTTACGATTTGAACCCCGTACAGATGTTTTACATGAAGAACCCATTATTGTGAAATGTGCCTCCAGTTGAGTAAATTGAATCCATGCTCTACATCATAATTTCAAGTTGTTTCCATTCCAATGTTCTGAGTTTAGTTTGTTTGTATGGCTTTGTATGAACACCACATTGTGTTGTGTGTGGATTTGGTTTCAAAGCTCTGTTTCTTTTGTTTTTAGTGGTGACATAACTCTAAAATTTGACTTTTTGTGCATAACAGGTTAGTGGAAAAATTGACAGCTCTGAAGGGTTTAGAGGCTCGATTGAGATAGATACACAGATATTTGGATCTTGTTGTTGATGGGAGGCTTCCAGTTAACCATGAAATTTTGTACCATCTTCAGGTATGCAAAAAAAAATCTACTTACATTCATTCAACTTACTGTCTTCCTCTCAAATTTTTGCATTCATGTTTCATTTGAGAGGGTAACTCCATAAAGGTTTTTTCACAATTGAAGAATAATGCATTAGCTTATGCCCATCATGAAAATAACAAGGGTTATTATGGGGCAATTTGATAGGAAATGAGTAGATCCCAGAGTATGCTACAGGCCTTCATACTACAACCTTGTTCATGATAGAAGATTCTTTTGTGACATGGAAAGAATAAATTAAGTGATTGATAGACCAACGATAGTGAACTATGTAGGAATAAGTGATTGAGAGTGAGTAGGGGAATCTTCTTTACATGATCAATTACATGATCAAACCACCAACTTAGCACAACTCTCTCAAATACTCTTTAAGTGGACCTTTCCAATCCACTATTCCTTCAAGGAAAAGACCCAATTCACCTAGGGTTCTTGTACTCTCACAACCAAGAGGGTTTGTAACCACTTAGATCATGTCAAATAGGACCAAACCAAAACTTAACACCCTAATTTTCACTTAGGAAACTCCATTTTCTCATCGCTTTAACCTTTAGGCCTCTTTACCCTTTTAACCCTTGTAGCCCTGCCTGGTAGGAAAGTCAGAATAAAATCCACATACAAGCCTGTACCAGGCCCAAACCACTGAACTTAGATAGGTATTATATTCCCCTACAAGGCCTCAAAATCTTCCTTCATGACAGTGAATAGAAAAATAGCAATGCACCAAAACAACGCTGCTCCAAGAGGCCTAATTGGTTGGCTACAATAGGACAATTGACTATCTTGTGGATAGCCTTGTTTTGTGTGTACTTCTTCTTCCTATATTTTCTTTTTTGCACTTCTAAATTCGTTGCAAGAATCAACAAGCATGGATTCAAATTTTCTAGTTCCTCTTCTAATTCCATTTAATTGCCATAAATGGAAAACTAAGGTTCAACTAATACTAAAGAACAAGAGGTTATATAGAGTTACAATGGGGGTAGAAAAAAAATGTACAAATGAAAGTGCTAAAGTTAATTGGTTCAACAAGGGTAATCAAGCTTTTGGATTCTTATTTTATATTGAAGTAGCATAGGCCACCTTCCGACCTGAGTTCATAAATCATATTGATGAGTATATTGTCTTCCAATCTTTGGACCGTGAACAAATAAGTAGCAATGTGAGATTACAGGTATGTAGATCATTTATTTTTTTGAAAAAATTATCATTTCTAAAGTACAAACAAAGGTAGAAAATTTGTCTAATTAGTTAATAAAGAATTTATTTGTGACTTATAATAACTGAAGATGCACATAAAATTGTATAAGATCCAAGTACTTTAGGGAATTCATAATAGGATATGCAGCAAGGGGGTAACTCAAGTGCTTAATACACACTCTTTCTATGTTTTATGCATTTTTTGTAATCTACTTTATATGATTCATAGAAATTAATTTTGGGAAAGAAGCAATCAACTCCAATTCTTAGATCCTCCATTTTTTTTAGTTGCCAATATTTGGTTGCAGCGATTTGGTCAACAAACCTTGTTTTCTCCTTTGTCTGAATGCCATGTTATTGTGCATTAACTCCTAAATTATAACCATTAGGAAGCTTTATATCTCATCTGGGCATCTTTAGCTAGATCACAACATCAGTTATGTATTTTTCCTAGTATATCTTTTGTTATATGATGAAGAGAGAAAACTCACTCTTTTGTTGTTGTACAATGTGAAAGAACCCAAAAGTTTTCTATCCCAAAATTCCATCCTCTTACAAAAAAGAGAATATATAGCTTTTCAATCTATTATTGATTTATAATTGATTCTTGAGGTCATATATTAGGGAAGTCAACATTCCAATGGCCACTAAATAAATAGATCTTCCATGTAATGCTTTCCCACTTCAATTCCTTCTCAACCTTCTCTATAAATGCATACAAAGTTTCAAAATATTTAGGTTTATCAACAAATTTTACAGGAAATTTCTTCCCTAATTCCTTCTCAAATACAACCACCATTATTATTATCATTTGCAACCCTTGTGTAGTAACTTTGAAACTTGGTGATTTTATCGTTATTTTCTTTTGAAGTACACACATGAAAAATAGTTGTTTATGCACATAAGAGATAACAAAAGTAACCACATGTCAATTGCATACAAATTGATGGGGAGAAGATAAATAACCAAAGTTATTGAAACATCATTAGCATATCCTACAATCATTGCATTCCAAGAGATGACATCTCTTTGAGCCATTCCATCAAATAGTTCACATGCCTTATCTATACTTCCACATTTTGAATACATGTCTACTAGAGCATTCCAACTATAATATTTGACAAAAATCCCCCTTCCATTATGTTATGATGGATGTCCATACCCTATTCCAAAGCTCCCCTTTTGGCACAGGAAGGGAGGATGCTCACAAAGGTTGTCGAATTTGGCTTTACACCAGCCAATTACATTTTCTTTAAAATTTCTAAAGCCTTTTGAACAAATCTATTTTGTGCATATCCTGCAATCATTGTAGTCCATGAGACAACATTTATTTGAGCCATTCTGTCAAATAGTTCACGTGCCTTGTCTATGCTTCGACATTTTGCATACATGTCTAACAGGGCAGTTGCAACTACAACTGATGAAAATCCTCTATCCTTTATGTTTTGATGGATGTCCATACCCTATTACAAATCTCCCCATTTGGAATAGGTAGGGAGGATCTGTTGGAAAAGGTTGTCGAATTTGGCTTTACACCAGCCAATTACATTTTTCTAGACTAGCATGTTTGCAAATGGAATACTTTTTTTTAAAAAAAAATTGCACAGTTTCGTCGAAATTTTGACGAACCCATCCGACGAAACATCAAAAGCGTCTGACACAATTGTTGTACCTCTAACGAAGTTGTTTGATGTTATGACTTTCCCTTTTTTTCACTATTGTGATGAATTTCTGGTGGTGTTTGATGTTATGACTTTCCCATTTCGTCGCTATTGCGAAAAAGTTCTGGAGGTGTTTTGACATTTTGATTGATTTCTCCAGCTTGTTTTCTAGCTATTGCTCATTGTTGGATCGACACATGGTTCGTCGGAAGTTCGACGAACACCCGATCACCTTTACCATGGCGAGTACCGACAAAGTCACGTCGAGAGTTTGACGTTTCAAGGTTTGTCGAAAAAATGACGAAACGGTTCCGACGAAAAGTATTGCAGTGGTTCGTCGGTGTTCTGACAATAGTTTGTCAAAAAATCAACAAACATTCATCAAAAAATGGAGCTGAATAAAGTAGTAAGTCCTATCAGTAGTTGACTTTGCATAAAATTACTCCTTTGTACATCAAAAAGAGATTCAATTAGAATATTACTTTTCAAAGCAGATCACTATTATGGTTCATGTGTGTTATCAACATGCACAATCAGAATTGGATGGTGTTGAGAGTACAGATGAAGAACAAGCCATTAAGAAAGAATATCACTTTTATAGTAGTGATGATAAAGAGCATGACAAAAAAATTGTCCAACATTGCTTTACAAATTTTTTTGAGAATTTGAGAAGTAGGGGTGTAAAATTTGAAAAGAATTTTGTATGGTCAAATGGATGTGCGGCACAATTCAAATATTCACGACCATTCTATGCACTTTGTAGATATCATAAAATCTACAAAATACCACATATTTGGAGTTTTTTTAAGAGTGGGCATAGAAAGGGTGAGCATCATGGAGCAGGAGCTTGCATCAAATGAGCTTTAAGAAAGCATCAAATGAGTTATTCAAAAGATCGTATAGATAATGCACATGATGTTGTTGAATGGTGTAAGAAACACTTTGCATCAAATGTGGTCAGCACATCTTCGAGAATAAACTGACACATTCCACATAGAGTGTTTTGGGAGATATCAGGTATGTATAAATTACATTTTCAAAAATTTGAATTTATTTAAATTTAAAATTTATATATATATATACATGTTTTTTCACATAAGTTTGTTGTTGTACATGTATTTAGGTGTGGAGATAAGATCAATGCATGGATGCAAGAGGGTAAAAAAACAAGATCCTTGCATTGTGTTATGAGTTCAGATAGTCGCCATGGATGGACATTATACACAAGGGATTACTCTTGTTTTTGCACTGAGTACATTTCGGGAAACTCTGATCATGCATGCAACAACCAAGAACTTGGATATGTTGGTAAATGGGATACGGTGCCACTAGTTGTTTCAGAAACATACAATGAAAATGAGGAAGAAAGATTTGAAGAAATTCCTTTGATTTCAATTGATTATGACCATATTTCAGGATTGGTTAGAAAAGGTACATGTGTAAGTTTTCAATAATTTAAATATTATATATATAGTTAATGATCTTTAAAGTCTAGAGACATTTCTATTTTTTTAAGAATTTTTTTATGTATATTTGGTGTACAGGAGATGTTTTTGTAGTTATAGCAGAGCCTGGAAACATAGAAGGTGTTAGCTATTATTTATTGCATTGCACAAAAGAGAGGAATAAGCTAACACAAACTAAAACAAGTGATGGAATGTTATTTCCCACAGGCGAGTTTGAATTTAAAATTATATATAAATTATGTTCACATGTTCACATGTCTTACCTCAAGTTCATGTTTACCATGTAGGTTTTGTTGTATTGCAAGGTATATATCTAAAACAATTTAAATTTTTTCAACATCGGATTCATTTTGTTGACTATCAACCTGATAACAAGGTATATCAATATAGTCACTTAATAATTTCTACTGCCCTACATCTTCATGCAGTTCCACATGCACGTGTCTGAAAAAAATGGAGACTAGATAGTGATGATCATCAAAAAAAATTACATGTTATTGAAGAGCGGGCTGAACCAGAATGTTTGAGTTAGATTATATCCATGATTTTCAAGTTCACTTGTAGCCCTATACATGTTCAAGTGAGAACTTATAGTAACTTGTACATAGTTGTAAATCATTTTACGTAAATTCCAACTATATGTACATATTTGTTCCATGGAATTCTTAAGTTCAAGAATCTTTGATTTCATTTCAAAGTTCAAAGTTACACTTAGAACATCATCTCTCACTTTTTTTGCTTGCATGTAAACCCATATATATGCTTTCAATACTTATTTGAAACCTAGTGAAGTTTTTTAAAATCATTTTTCCTAAATTACAATCATATACAACTTATATTTGTTTCATGGAATTCTTGAGTTCAAGAATCTTATATACAATTATATACAACTTATATTTGTTCCATTGAATTAGTCCATGGGAAATTATGTATTTTAAAATTAAGTATTATCTAACTATAAAAATTTTGCACACAGATTTAAAACATAAATCAATGCAAATAAAAATATAAAGTTTCCATCAATTTAATTCACAAAAAATACCACAAATGGAAATAGAATGTTCCCATCCAGTTGCCAAATCAATATTTAAATGACTTCTA
>VDFB02000017.1:233935736-233989788 GCA_007258455.2 Sequoia sempervirens | reverse complement strand
TCTCTCTCTCTCTCTCTCTCTCTCTCTCTCTCCCCTCATACCCCCTCTCCCTCTCTCCCCTCTTCTCTTAACCCTTAAACCCTAAACAATCCTCCACACCACATGCAATTAGTATTTGATTTTATTAATTACTTATTGCTTGTAAAATTTGTGACCCCTATATTTGAATTATATCATGAAAACAAGATCATAATATGTATCTATAATATTTCACCACTAAATACATTTATTTTACATATAATCATAATTTTGTTGGGAAAAAGGTGTCTCAACCTTTTAGTTTTTTATAGCATTGATTTTTCCATAATATTAAATTTTGCTAATTTTCTCACATTCTCTTGCCGGTTATAACTTACAGTTTCTATTCGAATGAGGAGTGAAGTTGGAAAGTTGATTTTATAGGTGGAGTTGTACATAAATGATTTTTCTATTTCCATGTTGAGTTTATATGGAATGTGAGTTTTTGAGATGTAGTTATTTTGGCAAGTGCATATTTTGCAGTGTGGCATGTGGTGACAATTGGAAACTTATCATTGTGCATGAGCAATGTTTTTTGAACTTTACATGTTGCATCTTTAGCCTTTGGAAGTTGTTTTAGAAATGCCTAATTTATGCATTGTAAGCTCTTATATATTGAGCAATTATATTTTGGAAATTATATTTATTATTTATTATGTTGTAATCAAGTGACTTGTATCTAATATGTTTTATTACATCTTTACATTATTTACAAATTTAATTTTGAAATCTTAAGAACAAGAAATATTTTAAAATTTATAAAGATATAATTAATTATTATACATTATGTTTATTATTTATTAATATCCATCAAATCAATTGCATCTATTTTTTTTAATTACATCTTTACATAATTTACAAATTTAATTATAAAATTAAATATTATAAATGTAAAAAAAATTGCGATGGAAGGTGGTGAGTGAAATTTCGTAGGGAAGGAGGGTGGTGAGAAATGTTGAATGGGATCGTGCATCAGTGTGCTAATCGCATTCATGAAGATTATCATGCGATCGAACTATCTTTGGAGGTTTGAATGGATGTTAAGATATTCAGTGAACTGGCGATTATATGCCAAATAGTTGCCACTAGATGTGGTCGTGACACTGTTTTCATCTAGCTCACAAACAATTGGAAAGCCATGGAAATTGTGAAATTCCTTCCAAAAGGTTTTTTCGTAGCGATCTTCACTTCATCAAAGGTGTGGGAGAAGATCTTATAAGGTCTCTGGAGGATGGAAACTCATCCCGTTTACATGCAAAAGTGGGTTCCTAACTTCGATTTGGTGAAACTTGATCCATATAACAAACCCATGTGGATTAGTTTGTATAATCTCTCTCTCAAGTTTTTGGTTGAAAAATGTATAGAAAAGATCAAGCAAACCCTGGGGACCTTAAAAAATGTAGACTAAAAAATTATAGAGGGGGACTCCTTATTTCTTAGAACACAGATTGCCACAGTTTGAAAAATACCCAATGAAATCCTGTTGTAAGTCGATGGGGATTATAGGGTTGTCACTATTGAGATTAAAGAGGATAAGTACTTTTGTGTAATGTGTGGTAGTAGATCTCATATGGAGGAGAAGTATAGAAAAGAAGCTAAAATAAAAAAGGTGTGGCATCTAAAAGCTTCAATCGATGGATCGATTCAAAAGGAAGCAAATCCAATTTACAACCCTTGGATATAAGAAATTTTCTAGCTCTGGAGATACCTTCATCAATCCCTGTAGGCCTGTGTCGTACTTGAGTCCACCTATCCCTAATCATAAGGCCATAGCCCGACCACTAGTTGCATGAAGCTCTACACATTAGTTGTTGCGGGGATCGTCTAACCCCATGTCTTCTCCCTCGTAGTACGTGTGAAGATGGCCATGTATTGGTCATCAGGATGGTCCTGTGTGTCCCCATACTGTTGGGCTACATGATCTAGAATTTATCTCTCTATCATAGTATACTTGTGGTCCTGCATCAATTGGTCCTACTTGGAAAAAAATAACTGTTGTACATCATCATACCAGGAAAGCATGCCAGATAGGGTCTCCAGGTGAAAATTATCATCTCGTCGATGACTCACCGCCAATGTCAAATGCCTATTGCCTTTGTGTGTGAAAATGTAAGATCACCCCTGTACCTCCAGATAACTGGATCATCTGGCTCCATATAAATCAATGTAACTATGACAGTTAGAACACTATAATGTGCTCCCAGGACCAAACGTGGAGAAATGTCACCCCTGATCTGATAGCCTAGCTATCACAGTAAGAAAACTCATGAAGATCATGGTAGAGGGAGGCCAACATCACTAGCCCCCAGGAAAAGCACTCCCTCTGTCTAAGCATCCACTCCCGAGCAAGCCCCCAGCTTGGGATGAAGTATCAGCCACGCCGATCTGGTGCTACGAGCCTTGAAATGATGGCAACAACTATCAATATGAAAGATGGTACCATGGTCCTGTACCTCTCAAGCTCAATCTGTCCCTCCGAGAAAAAAAGCTTGTCCAAGCCCATGATATCATAACAAACATCTCTCCCAACATCCACATCATAGATAACTCGCTCTCCATGGATGGGAAAATGAAAAATACACCACACATCCTCAAGGGTCATTGTGGCCTCGACCTCGCATGTGTAAAGGTGGAATGACGATGTCTAATTGTGCCAGTGCTCCGCCAATGCTGTCATCATGCCCAGATGTGTCTGGATGAAAGGAGAATATGCCACATACCATAATCCGATCGCCCGTAGGTGCTCTTGGAGTATCTCGTGCAATGGGGGGACCTAAGTCAATCTACTCAAAATGGATGATTTGTGCTCGCATGAATGGACCGGCTCCATGTCCTCATGCATCAGGAAAGTCACCGCATCAAGTTTCATGAAAAAATGTGATCCTGTTTGAAGTTCGCGCACCTGAAATAGGATATGTGTCACTGTTTGTAGAGGTGACACTGTTTGGAAACTCCAAACTGCACTACTAGAGGCCAAAAAGTTCCAAACCCTGTTGTCGCGGTGCAATTTGAAAGCGACTTAGTTTGACCCCTAACCCTAAAATCTAAAGAGAACCGCAGAGGTGCAATTTGCAAGTACGATGTACTTTATGACCTTAAACCTAAATTCTAAACTCCACTTCCACAACGCAACTTGCATCAGCGATGCAATTTAGGCCCATGCGACACCAATTTGAGCTTTTTAGTGGCGCTATATAGCACCGCTTGACTTCGTTGACCCCTAGACCCTAATAAATGTACTCGAAAATAGAAAAACAAAGTCGGGGCAAGACGACTTACCATTGGTCCTATGCTAGGAAGCCTTTGGTACACTCGCATGCGCTCGAAAATGTGATGGGGAAGCATGCGTTGCGCCATCTTGATCAATGCTCAGAGCTCAAATTGAAGTAATTCTAATGGCTATGTGTGCAAATGAATTGGAAGTGGCCCCCCAAGGCCTATTTAAGCCTAAAAGTTAGGGTTTTTTTACCTTCTTTAGCCGTCTAACTAGGGTTTTGGACCCTTGAGCCCATTTTCGCCCAACCGAAGCCCATTTTGCATCATTTTTTCACGTTTTTGCATGTTTTTGGGCATTCCAAAGCCTTTTTGGACCCATTGGGCACCTTGTCCTCCTTTTTCACGAGATGACCCAAAAATAAAAAAAATTGTTTGATCTCTCAAGGGGGCAGTATATCGGCATGTTTCTTCTTGTTGGGGCAGTAATGGGGCATTTTAAAAAATCATTTAAAAAAAAAAATTGATCGAGATAGGTTATTCTTTGAACTAATGCAGTGAGTACTTTTCTTCAAGGAGGGGCAAAATGTAGAAATAGAAAATGTGCCAATCACACTTGATCCTGATTACTAACACCGCTTTGTCCCAAATCATCCCCTTTGCTAATTGTTTAATCAGATAGTCTATATTTGATTAAATTCATCATATTTCATCCCTTAATTAAATAAATCAAATTTATCTAATTAAGTCAACATCTCCTATTAATTAAATAAATCAGTGTTATTTAATTAACCCTATAGTCTTTATTTAATTAAATAATCCATTTTAGTTAATTAAATTTCTAAAGTCATTCTATTAAATTAAATCAATCTTTATTTAATTTAATCTAACATCATCCCTCTTTAATTAAATAAATCAAAATATTTATTTAATTAATTCTAAATCATATTCCTCTCATTTTGACTTAAATTAATCCTCAAATCTAAATCAAAATGGTCAAATCAACTAATCTTTTAATTTAATCAAATCTTGATTAAATTAATCTTTAACTCCTAAATTCTCTAGATTTTGCAACTTGCTCAATAAATCATTTCTTTTGATTTATTAAATCTTCTAATTTCTTTCAACATGGCATCAAAAGGGAATATTCCTCCAAGTTTGAAAATCCCTCCAAGTGCATTTTTCCTTCCAACAAGGCATTCAATATCTCTTACATGTCCTTGTGCATTGAGCCAAGTGGCATTTAATTCATTTCTTTCTCCCTCCAACATGTCATTTCATAAATTTGAAATTCCACCTAATATCATTTATTGTGCACATTCATCAAAATGTGCTCAACCTTCATCCTCTCACATCTTGACAAGTGGAATTTTGCCATTGGTTGATGATTAGTCCAACATTCATCTTTTTTTTCCTCATTCTCCAACATTCTCATCTATAAATAGGAGGCTTTCCTTTGTATTTTGGAGACACAACTTCATGCAATGTCATAATCTTTAGATTTTGAATTTTGCTCATTCATCATTCATCCATTTTCAAGTTTTATAGCTAGGTTATGCAGTATTTTCTCCAAGGAATCATCAAATCATCATCAAGGAGTCACAAAGCTTACAAGGGATTGGGAAAAGGTCATTTTCTACATCAAAATGACACCAATTCCCCCATGGGATTGAGAGTTTGCATGCTCTAATAGGATTTAATAGCTTTCTTTGTTGTGTTCTTCATTTATTTCCTATTTTGTGCATTGTAAATGAATTCTATGGGGAATGACGATTTAAATTTGCATATTGATCTAATTGTGTGATTGTTTGTTGTTTTTGTGCAGGTCTACAATCTCCATTCACACTTTCATTTTATGTTGTTTTCTATAGTGCTTATAAGGATGGAGGGTGGACAAGTCTTCAATCTTGACAATGGTTTATCATGCTTTACCTTGTGCTAGCAGTGATTTGAAAGGACAGTGACATTGCTAATGCTTTATCATTAAAATCCTACACTAAGCAGCAAAGGGTTGCATCTTTACATAAGTTTGGTATTCTAATGGAGGCTTTGGTTGATGGTTCTTAATGTGATGTTTTGGATTGATAACAAAAAATAGTGATATACTACCAATTATAGTAAAGGACTCTATCTACAGGATATGGTTACACTATTAGTGTCTTGATAGTGTGTATGTAGATAATAAAATGTTAGTATTGCATAGAAATGTGATGATTTTCTTGAGACATACAAGTATTGGATAATAGTGCCTATGTTTTTTAGTGTGTACCAACTATGTTTGTTGTTGCTGCTATAAAGAGACCATACATAGAGTGATAGTACTTGATGATGATGAACAATACTTGAAGATACAGTCCATTCACTTGCTTGGTGATGAACAATACTTGGAGACATTCCCTTTGAGTCTTCACATTCGTGGACTTGGCCAGTTGTAGACCATTTACATCAATTACTTTCTTGGACAGTTTTTGTTGTTAATATTATTATGTTTGTTCAGTGAGCAGTGGTTTTGGTGAATGTGTGTTTCTTCATGTCAAAGCGATTGTTGGTCATTCTCATATTATTGTTAATTATTAGAGTTTGTATGTATTTGCAGTCACCATTCTATAAAAGGGTTACAGTCAGCTTGATTTTTCAATGATTCAAGTGTTGGTAGTCACAATGCAATGAAAGAGTTACTATCAACTTGTGGGCGGGTGCATGAAGTTGGGTTACAATTTGGTGGCCAACTTCATTTTTTTTTTCAAAAATCATAACGCGGGCGCATTATAACGTGCCCGCGTTATGGAAATTTAAAAGAAAAAATAAAATTAAAGTGATTCATTTTATGTCGACTGTTCTTCTGCTCTGCCCATGGCCAAAAACCCTAATTTCCACACTTGCGTTCTAGGAGTAGGGATTGAGAAAAAATATTCAACAACGATTGCTATATCTTTGCAAGGATGGTGCCATGATGACAAAGTGGTGGGAGACGTAAGTATTGTTTGCTATTTGTTTTGAATTTCTTAGTTTTAGGTTGATTTTGTTAGTTTATGGTTATATTTGATATATAAATTTTTGAATTTGTAGGAGATAAAAATGAACCCGCAAACCCACAAAATCCTCAACAAGAAGAGCAACCAAATCCTAAACAAGAAAATAAACCTCAACAACAACCTCTTCCACCAATCCCTCAACACCCTCCTGGTACTCAACAAAATTTAATGAGTGAGATTGAGAGCAACAAAAAGTAAATTGAGGATTTTATTAGTAGGTTGAGTGATCCAAATGGTTCAACCACAGAAAGAATGACCCTCACAAATTCATTGGAAGATATGTTAAAAAATGTGGATTCAATTAGCAAACAAATAACTGGATGGCAAGATAGGAGGCAGGTGGCTAGGGAATATTATGAAGATAAACTATCATATAAACAAGTAAAGGATTTAAAAATTACAAAAGGTGATTTGTGTTCATTATTCACTAACCCACACACAAATCAAAATCTTACCCTCAATGTGAAGAGGTTTCCTATTCATTGGTGTCACCACCAAGAGATTAGGAACCATTTTTATGATAGGTGGTACATGGTCTTTGATGACCGATAATGCAACAATTGTGAAGTCCCCCAATATTTTCTTAGGAAACTATAGAATGAGTTCATATTGAACAAAATACAAAATTATTTTTATATGAGGGACTTCCAAGGGAGAGGTGGGGGGTCTACTCAGGATAGGCCCGTTGCACAGCCGGATCCAACGTGACAAGGGAGACGAGCTCTAACTAGGCTGCCTCGTGAGCACGTTGTTATGCCTTCCATCACGAAGGAGAGTGTCGATGTAGATACATTATAGGCGATCAACACTTTGACCCAGAGTGTCATCCATCATACTAGCCCTATTTTACAGTGCCATGCAGGGGAGTCTTCGAGTGGTGGCCTTTGAACCCATGTGTGTCAATCTTGCGGGGTGACTTATTCATATGACCCCACTGGCACTCAAGAGGTTGGTGTAGAGGATCTGTATGCAGCTACGGAGATGGAGAGGGAGGATGACATTTTGCATGATGTGTATGGAAATGATACTCAGGTAAAATTTAGCATGTTCCTTAGATTTAATTTATTAAATTTAAATTTTGAAATGCAAGATTAATTAATTTAGTTTTACAATTTTAATAAACTTACAAGGTCACAGTGTTGAGACTGGATACGTCGAGGTGCCCTTGAGGTACAAACATCTACGAAAACAATGGGTACCCAAGGAACTTCCTCCAATAAACACTGATTTTTGTGTCAACGAGAGGATATATCACATAGCACCATCATCATTACATGGTTTGGGCCTATTTTGCATGGACAAAATAAAGGTCTGTTACAACAAAGTTACTAAATTGATGGAGTATGTTGGACACTGTTACAGTTACAAAGATTGGATAAAACTGGTTCGATATACACGAAGTATGCGTAGGTATGCACTATCAGCAAATTATATACAACTAAATGATAAGGATCAAAATAAAGGAGTGGCTATGTACATTGACGGAAGGCCAAAAGCATCAGGGAATATTGCAGGGTTTATAAATAGTACACGACCTGGGTCAAGAAATAAGCAAACCAATTTCATATTCGAGGTGCATGAGGGAAACCGTGTATTCATATGTGCGATAAAATCAATAACTACAGGGGAAGAGTTGCTAATCAATTACAATTTGAATCACTTAGTTACAAACAAAGTTACTATGGGGGTGGTACATACTATGTACCATTTTACCCAACCTCCAATTAATGACTGCAATATACCATTTTATTCTTATGTTTCTTTTCATAAGTCTATTGGTTTCATTTCGGTAATATTTTTTTGTATTTATTTTTTGTCATAGGGGGACATTGATCGTACGGAGAAGGCTCTGGCCTAGAGCATAGATCGCGATGTATCTTTAGGCGCTTCTACCTGATAGGTTTACCTCATTGTAATTGTACAAATTAGATACGAGCAAAATGTTTTATTATTATGTTTTTTTCATAAGTTTTTTGGGTTAATTTTGATAATTTTTTTAATATTCTTGTTGCAGTCGACTGATCGGGGAAAGGTACCAACAGTAGAGGAGAGCATCCATAGTGAGGTGCAGTCAATATTTTGTGATGATGACATCGCTTATTCAACAAACCCTTTTGATATGATAAAGAAGCTCCAAAAAAAATGAAATGAAGAAATGACTAAGTTGATGTTCTTAGTGCCTCAAACAGATGAGATAAGAGAGAGGGTTAAAGTATTGACTGAGAGATTACAAAAATTGCAAGTAATTTGTCATGAGGTCTTTAATTATAACACAAGTTCATTCATGGTTTTATATTTTTTACTCTTTTATATCATGAACTAAAATATGTGTTGTTTTTATAGGGTTATTTTCCTCCTCATGATGCTCCTGGCCATGAGTAGGGCACTGCAAGTGCTTCCCGAGGAGTAAGGGTTGGTACAAGTGTCATCATGATCTTCCTACACATACATCACATCATCTAACCCCATCATCTGTGCCTATATTTTTGTCTGAAATGTCTGCAACACATACCATGCAGGCATTCGTTAATGCAACCCTCTGGTAGCGAACACATACCAGAACATGCGTCAGGACATGTACCTGGGGATGCAGAGGCCACTAGTACTGGTGAAGTTTTTGCAACATTTCTTGAATCTTCCCGTATTACTAGTACGGGAACATTGCCGGTCACACTTGTGGTGACCGAGGATTTCATTCCCATAAAGATAGAGAAGGTTCCAGGTACTTTAAAATGTTTTAATTATTATTCTATATAATCCAATTGAAATTTACTTATTGATCACTCTTTTTAGACGATTGATCCCAGGATCATTTTGCAGGAAATGATATTTTTTACAAACATCTAAGTGATATTACATTGGAATGCCCAAAATGAATATTTAAAAGATGAGCTCATTAACTGTTTAGTTGTGTTGTTCGGTGATAAAAAATTCAACCAAACCAATATCCTTAAGAAAGCTGGTACCTATCTAAAGTATGTGAGGGACCAATATAGGTCACATTTAGAGAAGAACAAAAAGTACGAGCATCCCCCCATGATTTTGGAGAGGGAGTGGAAGGACCTGGTGTCCGATGGAAAGGAGAAGGCTGAAAAGAAAAAAGGAAAGACACCACTGGGCCAAGGAAGGTATGTGATATAGAAGCATAAATCTGCAAAAAATCCCAATTAATCGCGATTTTTAAAAAATCTACAGGCTGGACGATTTTTTCCCCAATTTTTTGAAAAAATAGTTGACTTTTTGGTCAATGATTTTTTTCCGTTTCAAAATGCAAAATCACCAAAAAAACATGTTTAAAATCTGCAAAACAACGTGAATAAAATTGAGCTGATTTTCATGCAAAAAAAACCATGAGACCATGGCTTGTTGCTTACTATTATGCTTTGATAGATTTTTTCCAAGCATCCATAGCTTGTTTGAAAGCACCTGTTTTAGGATTTTAGCCATAGCAGCAAGGCAATCAACTGTTTGATAAAATGCTTTGGTAGACATGTATGAAAATGCAGTAGCATACACAAGGCAGTGATGGAATGCCATGAAAAATTCCATGACAAGAAAATTGCTATGGATTGTCATGACATTCCATCATCGTGAGACTGCATTTCTTTTAGGCATTTTTTCAAACAATTCACTGCCTTGTCTATGTTATTGCTTACTATTATGCTTTAGTAGATTTTTTCCAAGCATCCATAGCTTGTTCGAAAGCACCTGTTTTAGGTTTTTACTTTTTAGCCATAGCATGAAGGCGTTGAACCGTTTGATAAAATGATTTGGTAGACATGTATGAAAAATGTGGTAGCATAGAAAAGGTAGTGAACTATTTGAAAAAATGCTTCAAAAAAATGTGGTCTCATGGTGATGGAATTCCATAACGAATGCCATGACAAGAAAATTGCTATGGATTGTCATGGCATTCCATCACCATGAGACCACATTTCTTTGAGGCATTTTTTGAAACAGATCACTACCTTGTCTATGCTATTGCTTACTATTATGCTTTGATATATTTTTTCCAAGCATCCATAGCTTGTTTGAAAGCACCTATTTTAGGCTTTTAGCCATAGCAGCAAGGCGTGAACTGTTTGATAAAATGCTTTGGTAGACATGTATGAAAAATGTGGTAGCATAGACAACTTTCACCATCGATATTTATGTAGTTGTAGTATGTTTTATGCAATGTAATCAGCAATATGAATATAACCAACAAAAATCTATTTTCTATAATTCATGGATTGAACTCTATATTTTATTTTCTCAATGTTTGTATGCTATGGAAATTCTATTAATTTTTTTTAAAAAGTAGTATGCTATGTGTGATACTATCAACAATCTTATTATATACTGATTACTCTTTCTTTTTACATAATCTAACGTATTTCAAACTTTTCATAGGCTACCTGACACATTGAAGGAAACAAAGGCAAGACTAGAAAAGCATGGGCAACACAAACTTGGCTCTAGTGGTTATATGAAATTAGCCACATGAATTGTAAGTATCAATAAATGAAATATTGCATCCAAATTATAATAAATTGAAAACAATTTTGGTTTATCACACCATAAAAGAAAAATGTATGATCTTATGCAAAAATGTAGGGCTCTGAATTCAACAGAGTTCCCATAGAAGAGGACCTGAAGATTGCCTTCCAGCAAGGCTATGGAGCCATGGCTGAACGCCTAAGAGTCTTGACTAGGAAAACACAATCTTCCATTACATCTGACACATAAGTAAATAAACTTAATAAATTTTATTTAAGATTGAATACTTGTGCAATCTATTCAATATTAATTTCCACCATAAAGTAATTACATGCCTATTTGTTTTAGCCATTCAAGCAATGATAATATTGCACATGACATTGGAATGCAACCTGGTGAGGGTGGAGCACAACGTGCAGATGAAGGTCATGGTGTGCATCCCGATACTTTAGAGCATGTGGAGCGTGATCAACATGTTGAGCATGATCAGGCTAGAGAAGATTAGGAATATGATGTGGCCCCATCAGGTAAAGAGGACCACTCTAAAGTTATTTTAAACATATTTAATTGCAACTCAATGTAACCTTTCGTGTTTCAACTTTATACCATGTAGAGAGTGATCAACATGTTGAGCATGATCAGGCTAGAGAAGATCAGGAACATGATGTGGCCCCATCAGGTAAAGAGGACCAACCTCATGTTCTCTTAACATATTTAATTTCAATTGGTGTATTAATTAATGTAACATTTTGTGTTTCAACCGCAGATCAAGATTTAGAGGGTGTTCAACATGTTGAGAATGAGTATATAAAAAAAGTTCAGGAACATGATGTGGACCCATCAGGTAAAGAGAACCACTCTAATGTTCTTTTAATTAATGAAATACTTGTAACAATAATAATATAACATATCGGTTTAACATTTCTTTCTTATTGCTGTAGATCCCCCTTGCAGCGGTGTCCACGTCATGAGCGACGACTAGGCGTACATTAAGATCATGAGCAGAGGGTAGAAAAACTAAAGGGGGGACATATATTGATTTAGAAAATGATACTCCACTTTAGCTTTATGTAGCTTTAAAAAAAAACAAAAAAAAAGTGATTGTAATCATATCATGACAACCATATTTTTGATAATATGTAAAAACTGAAAGAATGAATATTATATGTTAATGAATGAATGTGAATATGTTAATTAATGAATGTTATATGTTAATGAATGAATGTTATATGTTATTAATGGATGAATGAATGTTATATGTTATTAATGGATGAATGAATGCTATATGCTATTAATGGATGAATGAATGATTAATGTTATATGATTGGGTATGGGGAATTGAGAGTGATGTGAGGTGGGGGAGGGGCCAAATGAGCTTCCACCGTCATGTGGTTGGCCCTGTTAAGTAGAGAATATTAAACTATTCTCGAAACAAAGAGAATCTCAATAAGGTAATGCACTTTTCAATATAAGAAATGCATCGTTTGAAGCATCAAACAAATATGCTGTATGTATGATCATTCGTCAGTCTCGCAATGGTACATTTCAATTTTTTTAAAAAAAAAATTGATGCTTCGTCCCAATTTTGACGAAACCCACCGACGAATCAACGAAAGGGCTCGACGAAGTTGCTATAGCTGTGATGAAGGTTTCATTGTAACTCCTTGCCCATTCCATCACAATTTCAACAAACTTTTGGTGTTGTTTCCACACAACTACTTGCCCATTTCGTCGCACTTTTGATGAACTTTTGGTGTTCTTCTGACGCTACTCCTTACTCTTTTTGTCACCATTTCGATGAACTCTTGGTCTTGTTTTGACACTACTACTTGCCTATTTAGTCGCACGTTCGATGAAATTTTGGTGTTGTTTCAAAGCTACTCCTTGCCCATTTTTTCAAAATGGGGATGAACGTCTGGTGTTGTTTCGATGCTACTCCTTTCCCATTTCGTCGAACTAGTGATGAAATTCTTGTGTAATTCGTCAGTGGATACATGAAGTGTTCGTCGATATTCCGATGAAAGTCCGAGCCATTTCATGATGTTGACGACCGATGATTCTTCGCCGCTATTTCTACGTTTAATTCGTCGTCGGCCTTTCGACGAAAAAATAGTGATGAAAATATTTTCGCCATTTCGTCACTTGTCCCACAAAGATTTGTCGAACGACCGATGAACGACCATCGAAAAATGGTGTCAAATTCAGTAGTAAGAAAATGCAGGCATTACTATTGTGCTAAATATGTGTTTGGACCTGCATGTCCGACCAGATTCCATGCATGCATAACCGTCACTACTCCACTTTCTCTGCTTTCCCTAGAATGGCATCCTCCCAATTTGTGGAGTTGACCACCTTTCTTAGTTGGTAGTATAAATAAGGATTAGATGCTCCTTCTCTAAAGGTTCCATGACTTGATATTGTACTTGCATTCTTGGTTTTTAGTGATACAGTTATGCTACTCTTTTGTACTCATGTTTCCTGATGAATAAAATAAAGTTCTGAGTTTTCATTAGTAGTAGGGGATACTCATCCAAGGGGGCCCTCTTGGTGAGCAATCCGTCCTTAGCTTAGTTTAGTCTAGTTGTTACTTTTTTTTCAATAATTAGTTAAGAATTTTGCACCGACTGTACCTATAGCCACTAGAATTCCATTCTGTGACTGCTCCTATAGTCGAAGCAGACATAATAGTTTTCTATTTGTTGTTCAAATTTTCAGTTCTGTTATGCATTTTAAGCTTAGTATAGTTGTTGTTGATGTTGAAAATTTATGTTATTCCTTTCGAAGGAATTTACTTTCAACATTGCATCTTTCTTAGTTGTAGAATGAAAATGGCTACTTTGAGTTCCTAGTGCACATATTGTACTGACCCATTTCAAGTTCACGTCCCTAGGTTGACAATTTAAATGCACCTTCATGATGATTGAAATAGCTATTCAGGTTAGATGTTCAATCTTTGAATCATGGCTATAGAGGCCTAGTTGTTAAACCATTGTAGGAGGCCAACAATTACCATTGCCTCTACATATTTTTCCTAGTGGTCCTCATTCTCCTTTACATAATTTAGTTGAAGATAAAAAGAATCCTGATAATGTATCCTTATGGAATCTTATTCAAACAGAACCTCCATACGATTGGTTACTCCAAGAAATTTTACAAATGAAGTAGGAGGAGATCCAATCTTCTATGAAATTGAATGATGTAGCATCCTCCTTTGATCGCATGCAAGTCACACAGTCAAAAGCCACATTCCCTATACATGAATTACCCCCACTTGAGATTCAAAAAAAAAATGAAGCCTTGATGATAAAGGTGATCATTAATGAAACCATAGTTAGGAACACTCTCATAGACAATGGAGCAGGTCTTAACGTTTGTATCATTGAACTAGATAAAATTCACGTGGACAAGAGGCTTATTCAACTTAATAATGTTAATATTTATGGATTTGACAAGGTTAAAAGGAAACCATTAGGAATGATCACATTACCTATTAAGGTCAGACCTGTAGTGTTTCCTACCCCTATCCATATCATGCTAGTATTTCTTTCATACAATCTACTCCTAGGGATACCATGGACTCATGCTATGAAAGGAGTCCCACCTACTCTTCACCAACAGATGACATTTGAATACAAAAACAAGATATACACAATTGAAGTAGATGAATGAAGCTATAAATAATATGATCACAATACTCCCAACTCCCATAATACTTTCATTCCAAAATCAAAAGTTGAGCCAATACAAGTTGATGTTAATCCTAATTGTATTTCACCTACAACAAAAATATTTAGTGATAATTGAGGGTCATTAGATTTTACACCTCATTTCAATAAAGAATCCAAGCTCTCACCCTCAAAGTCTAAAGAGTCATATACAAATGATTCATTTTTAGAAACAAGCTCTAGTTATGATTGGAGTTCACTAGATTTTATGCCCTCCTTTATGGGAGAGTACAAAATCTCACAATATAAACCAAAGCAACCTTGTGTTTCCTTTCCTCAACTTGGTTCTATGTCAACAACATTAACCCATGGTGGCGATGGGGGCTATTTAACTCCCATCCCTCATTAGAGGATGGTGCATAACTTTAAGAAACCCAAAAAGGATTTGTGTTCTCATGAAGGATCCAATCCTTCTTAGAAGCATAAACCCCCTTCATGTGAATTGGAAGATTGTTATGGTCTTGGATAGAAGCTCCCTCCTATACATGGATACAATGAATGCATGATGAAAACTAATATACCATACTCTTCCAAGAAATATTTAGGTTTACCACCTTTATCTCCATTTTCATATAAGGCCTTATCATTTATTGTGTGTATGACATCTTGTGCAAATAAAGGAACATATTCTACTATTGATCAAGAGAGTATCTTTTTGAAACTCATCCAAGATCATTTGATATCTCTCCCTCTAATAAGATGAAATAAATTTTACTACAAGAGTTGATTTTGTGCTTATCATAGAGTTCATGGTCATTCTACTAATCAATCTAAGGCTTTATGTGATAAAATTCAACATCTTAAGGAGTATGGTTCTCTTCCTTATGTTGAGGCACCTAATTCCTTTAAGTGATATCTATTTTTTCTCTAGCATGTTTCTCATCAATCATCTCTGCTCATCCTTTTTCTACACTAAGTGGGGGCAAGGGGTTAAGTAGCCTTGTCCTTATATATTGCTTGTCATTGTCTCTTTTGGCTAGTTTATTGTATTCCATGTATATATCAGAGCAACCTTGGGATGTGGGAAACATTCCTGAAATTGGCTTGCATGTGATGTACTGAGTTATCTTTTTGGGGGAAACCCCTTATCCATTATGTAGTTTCATTCAAGAACATATGAATTGGCATAACAGTTTTTGAATAACCTCTCATGTATTGTTCTACTTTAAAGAAATTTCTCACAACAATGGTGTTAGCAACCAGTTTAAAGTGGGGGCATACATTGATATTCATGTTTCACTATGCAATTTTTCTTTCTTCTTGTGATGCATCCTTTTCTTGGTTGTGTCATTGGATTTGATATCCTCCAAGAGCTTGATATTTCTTTGATTTGTCCTCTCTTGGAGACATTAGGCACAATGTGCCCTAAGAAGAGACCTTACATGAACTAATCAAAATCCCTTTGAATGTATCTTACACTATTTTGAATTTACAACATCTATTATATGGCCACCTTGCGTAACACACTCTTCTTTCCTATGGAGCCATATTGTTTGTTCATGAGTATCAAGCATATGAAGCTTTACTTTCCTAATGAAGCTCAAAATTCATTGCTATGTGGTGCCTTATCAAAGTTATTGAGAGGTATAGCTTTGATATGGTTGTATGTATGGGAGTAAAACTTAGGCCTGAATTTCTCATAGCCACTTGTTTATGCGTGTGAGTGCATAGGTCAGCTATGTGCATGTGTCTTACCTCTTTGGGGGCTCACCTAGTGGATGGCTTGAGGTTCCACTAGCCCTTGTGAGCATGCATTTGGTTTGCATAGTGGACATCGCGCTCCACTTGTGAGCCACTCTTTTTGGATACTCACCCAACAAACAACCTAAAGTTCCATTTCCTCAGAGTGAGCGTCTGTTTTTGGGAAAAGAACTTAGATCTAATCCACAACGTGCAAGATAAACAATGGAAGCTTGATCCACCTTTTCTTTATTTTTCTTTCATCTTGACGTCTTGGACATTTCATGTTTGTTTATCTTATTTTGCTACATATCATACACCTTGTGTGTGTCTCCTTGTGCTTATGTTGGCTTGATGCAGGATCATGGATCCTGTGGGCTTGACCACCCCCTTGATCTTTGTCATCCTAGACCATCCACATTGGTACACTTGTACCCCTCTTGAATGTCTACTTTAGTGTGAGTTTGAAGCAAGTTCCTCCTCTCATTAAAGTGGGGGCTAAATGTAGTGTATAAAAATGTATCCCTCTACATTTTCAAACTTAATTTGGGATTGATTAACATTAAAATGAACCTAATGTTTCCTTGATCTTGTGTTGTAATGTGTTTTACACATTTACATTAGGTTTAGGGCCCTTTTTAACTAAATAGACATAATTTTTTCTTAATTTAGTCTTGTAAAGTGTATTTATTTACACCTTCACATTATGTTTTGGGACCTCTTACATTTATGACCTTAACATCATCATTAATAGGCCCCTAAGACCCTTTATTATGCATCCTGAGGCTTATATCAACTGAGATCCCTACATAATCAACAAATGCACTTAATTTCTTAACTCCCCGACATTTCCTCTATCGAAAAAGGCCTAGTGGGACCCATATGCCACCTTACGCGTATGAGTCCCACCTAGATAGGACCTATATTCCAATAGTGGCATATGAATCCCATTTGGCCCCTTTTAGGGTTTTGAGTAGGAAATCAAGGTTTTGAATTCAAATTTTATGAATGTTGGCATTTGGGATCTAATAAACAGTAACTTGAATGGAATTCCTATATAAAAAAGGTTTCAAATCATAATTTCACCTAACCAATCATGATATCAACCTAAGATATAAAGAGTTAAGCCTCCTAAGACTTCACAAGAGTGTTATAGAGCATTCAAGAGAATTTCTAAGGAATTCAAGGGTAGATTTCTTCATTATTTGTTGCAGCAAATCAAGATCCATTATCATGTCAATGAAATAAAGCATCAAGTATTTTGTTGAGCTAGTTTGTGATGTAGCATTCAAGATCCAATATTAAGCATTGTTCTACGTCTACTTCAAGATCAAGATCTACATTCTACATGGCCACTTCATGTTAGATTGTTGATTTACATCTCAAGACATCATTCAAGATATCATTGTTCATGTTTCATATTTCATGTTTCATGTTCATATTTCATTGTTTCATCAAAAGGTTTAATTACCTATGGGATTTGACCAAGGAAAACCCCTATTTCCTAGCAAATCAACATTTTTCTCTTCTCTACATGCGTAATTGTAGATCTAGGTGCTTTGAGGCTTGAATAATATTTGAAGAATAAGTTGCAATATTGAAGGAATTTTTCAGAGCTGTCTCCTCACTTACAAGACCAAGGAAAGTCACCTACAGGAAAGAATTTAAGCTTTCAAACTTAGAGATCTAGCAAGAAGGAAGCTACAAGAAATCACTAGAGAATTCTAGAATTTCAGCCAAACCCTAGTACTGGAACTAAATCACCACTTGTGGCGTATCAGTCCCAATACTTCTAGTTTCCAGGTTTCAGGAGATTCAAATATATCCCTAAGAGATTCCAATTTTGAAACAGAAACCCTATTCTCAGACTAAATCACCCAAACTAGTGTATGAGTCCCTGTGTACATTAGAGATTAGGATTCCAGTGTTTTAGATCCTATTTTGATCTCATCCATCTTCCAGGTGCACCTCTGTTCTTCTCAGTTTGTTATCCTAATTTTCAGTTTCATTTCCTAGGGCATCTACTTAGGTTTTGCACATTACATTCATTTATTGTCTTTCCAAGCCCTAGTTTGGTGGTTAACCCCCTTTGTACCTTTAATGACACCCTAGGATAGCTTATTACAGATTTATTTACCTTATTCCATCCGTAGATTGAGATCTCTAAGGTTTCCTTGAATGAAACTTGAAGAAAATTGGTCTAGGTCCCTAGACACTAGTTTGTGTTCCACCTCCGAAAAGGTGGAATACCTTTTTGCTTCATTTCACATACTATTCGTCTATCTCACCCCATCACCAATCTTTCCTATAATGTGATCCATCCATCCATGAATACCACTATACACCTTACCTAGCAACTTCACTATACTTCTATTATTTCACATGCCCCAACACTACCTTTGCTTCTACCTACACCTTAGATTCTTTATTACATGAAATTACCAATACTAAGAGTTAAATCAATGATGATAAGAAGGATTCTAGATCACATGCAATCCTCCACACCACATGTAATTAGTATTTTATTTTCTTAATTACTTATTGCTTGTAAAATTTTTGACCCCTATATTTGAATTATATCATGAAAACAAGATCATAATATGTATCTATAATATTTCACCACTAAATACATTTATTTTACATATAATCATAATTTTGTTGGGAAAAAGGTGTCTCAACCTTTTATTTTTCCATAATATTAAATGTTGCTAATTTTCTCACATTGTCTTGTGAGTTACAACTTGCAGTTTCTATTCGGATGAGGAGTGAAGTTGGAAAGTTGATTTTACAGGTGGAATTGTACATACATGATTTTTCTATTTCCATGTTGAGTTTATATGGAATGTGAGTTTTTGAGATGCAGTTATTTTGGCAAGTGTATATTTTGCAGTGTGGCATGTGGTGACAATTTGAAACTTACTGTTGTGCGTGTGCAATGTTTTTGGAACTTTACAGGTTGTATCTTTAGCCCTTGGAAGTTGTTTTAGAAATGCCTAATTTATGCATTGTAAGCTCTTATATATTGAGCACTTGTATTTTTGAAATTATATTTATTATTTATTATGTTGTAATCAAGTCACTTGTATCTAATATGTTTTATTGCATCTTTACATTATTTACAAATTTAAGTTTTAAATCTTAAGAACAAGAAATAATTTAAAATTTATAAAGATATAATTAATTATTATACATTATGTTTATTATTTATTAATATCCATCAAATCACTTGCATCTAATTTGTTTAATTACATCTTTACATAATTTACAAATTTAATTATAAAATTAAATATTATAAATGTAAAAAAAATTGCGATGGAAGGTGGTGAGTGAAATTTCGTAGGGAAGGAGGGTGGTGAGCAATGTTGAATGGGCTCGTGCATCAGTGTGCTAATCACATTAATGAAGATTATCAGGTGATCGACCTATCTTCGGAGGTCCTCATGGATGTTTAGATATTGAGTGAACTGGTGATTATATGCCAGATAGTTGCCACTAGATGTGGCCATGACACTATTTCCACCTAGCTCACAAAAAATTGGAAAGCCATGGAAATTGTGAAATTCCTTCCAAAAGGTTTTTTCGTACCAATATTCACTTCATCAGAGGTGTGGGAGAAGATCTTATAAGGTCTTTGGAGGATGGGCACTCATCCTATTTACATGCAAAAGTGGGTTCCTAACTTCGATCTAGTGAAACTTGATCCATATAACAAACCCATGTGGATTACTTTGTATAATCTCCCTCTCAAGTTTTGGGTTGAAAAATGTATAGAAAATATCGAGCAAACCCTGGGGACCATAAAAAATGTAGACTCAAAAATTATAGAGGGGGACTCCTTATTTGTTAGAACACATATTGTAACAGTTTGCAAAATACCCAATGAAATCCTAGTACGCCCTTAATATTATTGTACATCGGGTTATGAATAGTCGGCTTGTGGCTATCTTAACTCTCTATTAAGTCATATTATCATTAGTATATTGTTATTTAGTTGTTTAGGTCGGCCTAAGTCTTATATAGGTGTGTCTAAGTTGGCCTAGGTGATATCCTTGGCATAAATAGGTATATATAGGAGGTTGTGAGTCTTATTTCATCATCAAGTGTGAAGTGTTTTCTCATTAGAGATATTTGGAGGATTTCCCCCTTGAAGTGGCTTGTTATTCTCAGTTATTATCAAGTATTTGCAGCATATTTCAGATAATAGTCTTCTATTGTGCAAGTTATTTCATAACAAGTGGCGAATTTTTTTCTGATTTTTAAAGGGTTTTTGAAGAACATATTGAAGAAGCTAAGGAATAGAACTATCACTGAGTATCTCATCCAATGGAAGAAGTTACTGACGAGGAGTTCATTCAAAAGTTTCCAAACTTGATTAGCATTGAGGACAATGCTTCTTTGAAGAAGGGGGGCATGCTACGCCCTTAATATTATTGTACATCGAGTTATGAATAGTCGGCTTGTGGCTATCTTAACTCTCTATTAAATCATATTATCATTAGTATATTGTTATTTAGTTGTTTAGGTCGGCCTAAGTCTTATATAGGTGTGTCTAAGTTGGCCTAGGTGATATCCTTGGCATAAATAGGTATATATAGGAGCTTGTGAGTCTTATTTCATCATCAAGTGTGAAGTGTGTTCTCATTAGAGATATTTGGAGGTTTTCCCCCTCGAAGTGGCTTGTTATTCTCAGTTATTATCAAGTATTTACAGCATATTTCAGATAATATTTTTCTATTGTGCAAGTTATTTCATAACAAATCCTCTTAAGTCGATGGGGATTATAGGGTTGTCACTATTGAGATTGAAGAGGATAAGTACTTTTGTGTAAAATGTGGCAGTAGATCTCATGTGGAGGAGAAGTGTAGAAAATAAGCAAAAATGAAAAAGGTGTGGCATCTAAAAGCTTCAATCGATGGATCAATTCAAAAGGAATCAAATCCAGTTAACAAGGATGCAAGAAACTCTATAGCTCTGGAGATACCTTCATCAATCCATGTAGGCGTATGTCGTACCCGAGTCCACCTATCCCTGATCATAAGGCCATAGCCTAGCCACTAGTTGTATGAAGCTCTGCACACCAGTTGTTGCAGGGATCGTTTGACCCCATGTCATCTCCCTCGTAGTACGTGCAAAGATGGCCATGTATTGGTCATCAGGATGGACCTATGTGTCCCCAAACTGTCGAGCTACATCATCTAGAAGATATATCTCTATCATAGTATGCTTGTGGCCTTGCATCAATTGGTCCTACCTGGAAAAAAATAACTGTTGTACATCATCATACCAGGCAAGCATACCAAGATAGGGTCTCTAGGTGAAAATTGTCATCTTGTCGATGACTCGCCTCCAATGTCGAATGCTTGTTGCCTTTGTGTGTGAAAATGTAAGATCACCCATGTACCTCCAGATAACTGGATCATCCGACTCCATATCAATCAATGTAACTATGACAGTTAGAGCACTATAATGTGCTCCTAGGCCCAAACATGGAGAAATGTCACTATCAATATGAAAGATGGTACCATGGTCCTATACCTCTCAAGTTCAATCTATCCCTCTAAGAAAAAAAGCTCGTCTAGGCCCATGATATCATAGCAAACATCTCTCCCAACATCCACATCATAGATAACTCACTCTCCATGGATGGGAAAATGCAGAATATGCCACACATCCTCCAGGGTCACTGTAGCCCTGGCCTCGCATGTGGGAAGGTTGAATGACAATGTCTCATTGTGCCAGCGCTTCGCTAATGCTGTCATCATGCCTAGATGTGTCCAGATGACTGGAGCATATGTCACGTGCCATAATCCAATCGCCCCTAGGTGCTCTTGGAGTATCTCGTGCAATGGGGGGACCTAAGTCAATCTACTCAAAATGGATGATCTGTTCTCACATGAATGGACCGGTTCCATGTCTTCCTGCATCAGGAAAGTCACCGCATCAAGTTTCATGAAAAAAAGTGATCCTGTTTGAAGTTCACACACCTGAAACAACATATGTGTCACTATTTGTAGAGGCGACACTGTTTGGAAACTCCAAACTGCACTACTAGAGGCCAAAATGTTCCAAACTCTATTGTCGCGGTGCAGTTTGAAAGCGACTTAGTTTGACCCCTAACCCTAAAATTTAAAGAGGATCATAGAGGCACAATTTGCAAGTGCGACGCACTTTATGACCTTAACCCTAAATTCTAAACTCCACCACGATGATGCAACTTGCATCAACGACGCAATTTAGGCCCGTGCGACACCAATTTGAGCTTTTCAGCGGCGCTATATAGCACCGCTTGACTTCATTGACACCTAGACCCTAATAAATGCACTTGAAAATTGAAAAAGGAAGTCGAGGCAAGAGGAATTACCATTGGTCCTATGCTAGGAAGCCTCTGGTACACTCGCATGCGCTCGAAAATGCGGTGGGGAAGCATGCGTTGCACCATCTCGATCAATGCTCAGAGCTCAAATTGAAGGAATTTTAAAGGATATGTGTGCAAATGAATTGGAAGTGGCCCCCCAAGGCCTATTTAAGCCTACAAGTTATTGTTTTTTGACCTTCTTCAGCCGTCTAGCTAGGGTTTTGGACCCTCGAGCCCATTTTCGCCCAATCGAAGGCCATTTTGCATCATTTTTTCACATTTTTGCACGTTTTTGGGAATTCCAAAGCCTTTTTGGACCCATTGGGCACCTTGTCCTCCTTTTTCACGAGATGACCCAAAAATAAAAAATTTCATCTGATCTCTCGAGGGGGCAGTATCTCAGCATGTTTCTTCTTGCCGGGGTAGTAGTGGGGCATTTTCAAAAATCAAATTTTTAAATTTTTTTGATCGAGATAGGTTATTCTTTGAGCCAATGCAACGAGTACTTTTCTTAAAGGAGGTGCAAAATGTAGACATAGAAAATGTACCAATCACACTTGATCCTGATTACTAACACCGCTTTGTCCCAAATCATCCCCTTTGCTAATTTTTTAATCAGATAGTCTATATTTGATTAAATTCATCATATTTCATCCATTAATTAAATAAATCAAATTTATCTAATTAAGTCAACATCTCCTGTTAATTGAATAAATCAGTGTTATTTAATTAACCCTATAGTCTCTATTTAATTAAATAATCCATTTTAGTTAATTAAATTTCTAAAGTCATTCTATTAAATTAAATCAATCTTTATTTAATTTAATCTAACATCATCCCTCTTTAATTAAATAAATCAAAATATTTATTTAATTAATTCTAAATCATATTCCTCTCATTTTGACTTAAATTAATCCTCAAATCTAAATCAAAATGGTCAAATCAACTAATCTCCTTTTAATTTAATCATAATCACCTAAATTCACTAGATTTTGCAACTTGCTCAATAAATCATTTCTTTTGATTTATTAAATCTTCTAATTTCTCTCAACATGGCATCAAAAGGGAATATTCCTCCAAGTTTGAAAATCCCTCCAAGTGCATTTTTCCTTCCAACAAGGCATTCAATATCTCTTACATGTCCTTGTGCATTGAGCCAAGTGGCATTTAATTCATTTCTTTCTCCCTCCAACATGTCATTTCATAAATTTGAAATTCCACCTAATATCATTTATTGTGCACATTCATCAAAATGTGCTCAACCTTCATCCTCTCACATCTTGACAAGTGGAATTTTGCCATTGGTTGATGATTAGTCCAACATTCATCTTTTTTTTCCTCATTCTCCAACATTCTCATCTATAAATAGGAGGCTTTCCTTTGTATTTTGGAGACACAACTTCATGCAATGTCATAATCTTCAGATTTTGAATTTTTCTCATTCATCATTCATCCATTTTCAAGTTTTATAGCTAGGTTATGCAGTATTTTCTCCAAGGAATCATCAAATCATCATCAAGGAATCACAAAGCTTACAAGGGATTGGGAAAGGGTCATTTTCTACATCAAAATGACACCAATTCCCTCATGGGATTGAGAGTTTGCATGCTCTAATAGGATTTAATAGCTTTCTTTGTTGTGTTCTTCATTTATTTCCTATTTTGTGCATTGTAAATGAATTCTATGGGGAATGTGGATTTAAATTTGCATATTGATCTAATTGTGTGATTGTTTGTTGTTTTTGTGCAGGTATACAATCTCCATTCACACTTTCATTTTATGTTGTTTTCTATAGTGCTTATAAGGATGGAGGGTGGACAAGTCTTCAATCTTGACAATGGTTTATCATGATTTACCTTGTGCTAGCAGTGATTTGAAAGGATAGTGACATTGCTAATGCTTTATCATTAAAATCCTACACTAAGCAGCAAAGGGTTGCATCTTTATAGAAGTTTGGTATTCTAATGGAGGCTTTGGTTGATGGTTCTTAATGTGATGTTTTGGATTGATAACAAAAAATAGTGATATACTACCAATTATAGTAAAGGACTCTATCTACAAGATATGGTTACACTATTAGTGTCTTGATAGTGTGTATGTAGATAATAAAATGTCAGTATTGCATAGCAATGTGATGATTGTCTTGAGACATACAAGTATTGGATAATAGTGCCTATGTTTTTCAGTGTGTACCAACTATGTTTGTTGTTGCTGCTATAAAGAGACCATACATAGAGTGATAGTACTTGATGATGATTAACAATACTTGGAGACATTCCCTTTGAGTCTTCACATTTGTGGACTTGGCCAGTTGTAGACCATTTACATCAATTACTTTCTTGGACAGTTGTTGTTGTTAATATTATTATGTTTGTTCAGTGAGCAGTGGTTTTGGTGAATGTGTGTTTCTTCATGTCAAAGTGATTGTTGGTCATTCTCATATTATTGTTATGATTAGAGTTTGTAAGTATTTGCAGTCACCATTCTATAAAAGGGTTACAGTCAGCTTAATTTTTGAATGATTCAAGTGTTGGTAGTCACAATGCAATGAAAGAGTTACTATCAACTTGTGGGCAGGTGCATGAAGTTGGGTTACAATTTGGTGGCCAACTTCAATTTTTTTTTTGAAAACTCATAATGCGAGCACATTATAACGTTCCCGCGTTATGGAAATTTAAAAGAAAAGAAAAAGTTAAAGTGATTCATTTTATGTCGACTGTTTTTCTACTCTGCCCATGGCCAAAAACCCTGATTTCCGTGCTCGTGTTCTAGGAGGAGGGATTGAGAAAAAATATTCAACAACGATTGCTATATCTTTGCAAGGATGGCGCCATGATGACAAAGAGGTGGGAGATGTAAGTATTTTTTGCTATTTGTTTTGAATTTCTTAGTTTTAGGTTGATTTTGTTAGTTTAAGGTTATATTTGATATATAAATTTTTGAATTTGTAGGAGATAAAAATGAACCCGCAAACCCACAAAATCCTCAACAAGAAGAGCAACCAAATCCTAAACAAGAAAATCAACCTCAACAATAACCTCCTCCACGAATCCCTCAACACCCTCTTGGAACTCAACAAAATTTAATGAGTGAGATTGAGAACAACAAAAAATAAATTGAGGATTTTATTAGTAGGTTGAGTGACCCAAGTGGTTCAACCATAGAAAGAATGATCCTCGCAAATTCATTGAAAGATATGTTAAAAAATGTGGATTCAATTAGCAAATAAATAACTTGATGGCAAGATAGAAGGCAGGTGGCTAGAGAATATTATGAAGATAAACTATCATATAAACAAGTAAAGGATTTAAAAATTACAAAATGTGATTTGTGTTCATTATTCAATGACCCACGCACAAATCAAAATCTTACCCTCAATGCGAAGAGGTTTCCTATTCATTGGTGTCACCACCAAGAGATTAGGAACCATTTTTATGATAGGTGGTACATGGTCTTTGATGACCAACATTGCAACAATTGTGAAGTCCCCCAGTATTTTCTTAGGAAACTATACAATGAGTTCATATTGAACAAAATCCAAAATTATTTTGATATGAGAGACTTCCAAGGGAGAGGTGGGGGGTCGGCTCAGGATAGGCCCGGTGCACAGCCAGATCCAACGCGACAAGGGAGACGAGCTCTCACTAGGCTACCTCGTGATAACGTTGTTATGACTTCCATAGCGAAGGAGAGTTTCGATGTAGAGACATTGTAGGGGATCAAAAATTTGACCTAGAGTGTCATCCATCATACTAGCCCTATTTTACAGTGCCATGAAGGGGATTCTTCGAGTGGTGGCCTTCGAACCCATGTGTGTCAATCTTGCGAGGTGACTTGTTCATATGATCTCGCCGACACTCAAGAGGCTGATGTAGAGGATCTGTATGCAGCTACGAAGATGGAGAGGGAGGTTGACATTTTGCATGATTCGTATGGAAATGATACTCGGGTAAAAGTTAGCATGTTCATTGAATTTAATTTATTAAATTTAAATTTTGAAATGCAAGATTAACTAATTTAGTTTTATGATTTTAATAAAATTGGAGGGTCGCAGTGTTGAGACTAGATACACCAGCCCTCCACCTACTTATTTCTGCAATACACCTATCAGTGTGGTATGTAACTAGTAAAAAATTATAAATTTATTACATGTTAATAGCATTGTTTTACGAATGGTACTTTAATATGTGATTTTGGATGTTGAACAGGGTAATATTCGAGGTTTCGAGGGAACACCTCCAAGTGCCAGTGGATTTACTCAAACCTTCATGGAGGTAATAGAATAAAGAGTTTAAATAATGAATTGTACTCAATACATTTGTGTAGTTTATATTCATATTGTTGGTTACATTGCATTGCACATCATTCAAATTCAAAGCATTACTTCACATTCCATAACAAATAACTAGATGTTGATAGATGAAAAAATTTCAACTTCAATATATAGTTGTTTAGAAAGTCAACATAAGCACCTTGATGCAATTTCTTCACATGGCTCAGGCATGTTCTTGCAAAGGTGCACATGCATGAAAAACTATGGATGCTTGGAAAAAATCAATGAAACCATAATAGTAAGCAATAGCATAGATAAGGTAGTTAGTAGTTTCAAAAAATGCCTCAAAGAAATGGGGTCTCATGGCACGATAGAATTCCATTCCATCACCATGAGACTACATTTCTTCGAGGAATTTCTTCATAATCCTCACCACCTTTTCTATGATACCACATTTTTCATACATGTGCACCAAAGAATTTTATCAAACTACTCATGCTTCCTTGTTGCTATGGATAAAAGCCTAAAATAGGTGCTTTCCAACAAACTATGGATGCTTGGAAAAATATCTATCAAAGCATAATAGTAAGCAATAATTTACCATAGAGAAGGCATTAAACTTTTTGAAAAAATGCCTGAAAGAAATTCGTTCTTATGGTGATGGAATTCCATGACGTGCATTTGTTCGTAATGGCATTCCATCACCACGAGACCCCATTTCTTTTGAGGCATTTTTTCAAACAGTTCAAGTTTCCTTCTCTATGCCACCAAATTTATCGTACATGTCTATGAAAGCATTTAATCAAACAATTTAGTGGATTGCTGCTATGGGTAAAAGCCTAAAAAGACGTCCTTTCGAACAAGATATGGATAGGGAAAATGGTAAGCATGATAATCAGAAATATATAGTTTAATAAATACTCAAAATTTTGTTCATTAGATCTCATACACTATAAGTCATGATGTGAATCACTATTGTAACTTTTTTGTGATTAAATAATGTTTTGTTTTATTTTTAGATTTTTTTTGTAGAAAAACCTCCAAATGTTACGAGGGAAATGGATATTAGTGTTTCATCTGCTATACAATCCTCAATGGCTTTGACAGGGGAGGTATGAGGCAAATTACTAAATTTCAATTTGCATTTGTTGTTATAAATGTTAGTTTGAGTGAAAAATCAAACCAAATTATTGATTCATAGTCTAAGTTCTATTTGCATGGTTTATATAGGGCTTGAGCATGCCTTAGCATCGGCGTGCAAGTATTTCCCTCATGGAGAGTGATCGTGAAATGGTCGTAAGTGATTTTTTTTTTAAATATATCATTTGTTATAATGTAATTTCTATATATTAATGTCTTTACTTCTTAAATTGTAACAGTTAAAACTTCACCAAGACCTAATGCTAGTAGGAGGAGTAGCAGGAACACTCCTCGAGTGCAACCGAAACGAGTGACATACCTATCGCCATCTGATTGAACAGCAAAGGGAAAGAGTTTATTTCGAGAGCCTGGAGAGCAATGACTTTTGATTCCAGAGCCCTTTGTTGTATGCCTACATGGCAGTTTTGTACATATTTGGTATTGGATATATTTGACATTGTATGCCTATATGGCATTCTCGTAAACCTATATGGCTATTTTGTACCTATATTTTATACTTATATCAACATATATTGATGTATGTGTACATGGCTATTTGGTTAATACAAATCTTTTTTATCGATGGTGTCCATATTTGCATATTATAAATTCATGGTTCAATAGATATGAGTTACGTGTATTCAAGTGTCTACTTTACAACGTACATGTATTCATTGTGACTTACGTGTGTTCCAATGCATACTTTGTGACTTATGCGTTTTCATGCGTATACCTTGTATTTGTGCATATACTTTGTATTAAGTTGTGTATACCATGTATTCATGTGTATACTTCAAGGCATATGTGTTTGTGACTACGTGTGCTTCCCTTATTCACATGTACATGCTTGACTTAATCACATGTATACTTATTAATTGGTTAGCCATAGCATTGATCATTGTTGTCCTTCATGGTTTGTCTTGAATAAATTAATTAATGGATGGTAAACAACTTTATCTAAAAGAAAAAAACACATTTTCAATTGGTATTCAATGAAATGATTGATAAAAAGATTCCAGTATATTTAATCCTTTGATTGGAACAACTCAATTAAGCAAAGGATATGTATAATACTTTTCCTTTTAGATTAGCAATGCATGGAAGTTTCAAAAAGTATCATTGATATTACAAAAAGATATGTGTTTATACACTTCAATTGTGCACTCACCCTTTGGTTCTTTGAAAGAAAATTTTTCCTATGCCCTTGTTACACTTGCACAGGTAAACCAAATTTTGTATTGTGGAGCTATATTAAGCTACCACACTCAAGACCAATGTAACAATGATACAAAATAATGTTTGAGACTACAAGAAGACATCAAAATGGCTAGTGTACTAAACAAACTCTTATGATTTATGAAGAACACTGATAACTCTACTTAGTTGGCTTCTTTTTTCAAAATCATACAAATTGAACCCTAGCATAAATAGACTCTATATATCAAGCTACCACAATTCAAGTTTCAATGATGAATATTTATGATGCATGTTTTAAATGAAAATCAAGTTTATGGTGGTTTTTTTGTTTATATGATGTTATGTGATATTCTAATCCTAATGCATGCTTCTAGGCTATATATATATATATATTTTGTTTTTACATGATTTTTGTACCAACGAACCCAAAACGAACAAAACCCCCCTCCAAAAAAAATTGGCCTAACCAGCAAACCAAACCCCCAAACCCGAACCTGAACCTCAAAACATATTCCAACACTCTTCATTTTTCTTGCACAAACTTAATTGACCACCAAATTATGCTGCCTCTTCACTTAACCCACTTTTACTCCCTCAAACATCTCTTTTTCATTCAAAACCCCTATTTTCCCAACTAGGGCATCATGCCATAAAATAATTTTGACCTCCCCTATCATTGAAAACCTTTTCAACACATCAAACTCCAAAACCTCACCCTATTTCCAACCTATTCTAACTTATTTTCAAATAATTTATTCTTTTCACCTCTTCTAGGCTTGCTTTTGAGGGCCCTGAATTTTGAATTTTGAATAGGGGTAGCATTTGTAATCTCTTCCAGTTCCTTTAGCAATGCTATTTTCTTATTCATACTCCCTATCCTACTTATATCAGGCCCATATCACTAAGACATAGCTTGAACATTAGATGGAATGGCCTATTTCAACATATTACACTCGAACCCTTAAGGGATCAATCTAATTGAATGTAGCTCTGAGCGATTTCGTGTGTTTGGGTGCGAAAGAGGACCATTCCTACCGTAAACATACCTATTCAGATGCATTGGAATAGTTCATTTGGTCACACAAGTTTCAGAACAAAAGTTGCACCACTTTGCAACATTCCACTGCTTCCATTTGACACTTTTTCCATCACTTGAAAATTGGACACCACAGGAAAACCAGTCAGAGATAACAAAAATTGAGAGAGGTTATTGTAGAGGGGACCAACACAATCACATAGGATTAGACAAGAAGTTTCTAATCATCATGGTATCCGAGTAACAACATGCTAAAGTTTGTAGCCATTTTGCACTTTGGACCCTTAAGGGATCAATCTAGTTGAACATAGCTTGGAGTGATTCCGCGTGTTTGGGTGTGAAAGAGGACCACGCCTAGCTTAAAAATACCTATTTGAATGTGTTCAAACAGTTCGTTTGGTCACACGAGTTGCAGAACAAAAGTTGCACCACTTTGCAACTTTTCACTGCTTCCATTTGACACTTTTTCCATCAACTAAAAACTGGACACCACAGGAAAACCACTCTGAGCTAACAAAAATCGAGAGAGGTTAATGCATATGGGTCCAACATGATCCCATAGGATTAGATGAGAAGTTACTAAGCATCATGGTATCCGAGTAACAACATGTTCAATTTTGTAACCATTTTGCACTTTGGACCCTTAAGGGATCTGTTGGTTGCATTTTACAATGTAACCAGGTTTGTCTTCTAATCTACCTATGGAATTGCAAATTCCAATTAAGGGCAGCTCGAAGGACCTAGACCAACTGATGAGGACCTTAAAAAAGCCTCCTACACTTCAGTCTCTGCAAGACCTGGGAGGGTGATCCCTTAATGTGTTTACAACCTCTACACCATTATTATAAATGACATTAACAATAGCATATAATATCACTTAATAGCTCAACATGATAGGATAATATCAAATAGAATCGGTTGTTCATCGATAATATCAACTACCTGGAGCATGAGATAACTAAACACAATCCATAGTATAAGATAGCCATTGATTTGCAATTTGTAGCAAGCTCTAGGAAAAGACAAATAATTATTGAACTACACGAATAAGTACAACTTAGATCAGTGCCATATATCCATTGCAGGAGTCAAATTCATAAGCATCTTAGAGGTTTATGACAGATTTAATACATAACATATAAGATCCCTGACAATATTGCATTACAAATTTATCAGTATGCATTCTAACCTAATACTACTTATCAAATCCTTATACAGAACACATCTGCCTACAATCCCTTTCAAGCATTTTAATTAATTCTTTGAATTAAAGCTAAAATAGAATCATACACACCACAATAATGAGATGGATAAAACAACCCTTAGTTATTTTATTCAAAGTTCAGATATGCATGTACAATGGAAAGACATGAGCTTGAATTTATCATTTCAACTCAAATGCTAGTACTGTCATACAACATTAAATCCCCATGAACTCAAAACCTGTTACAGAATTACTCAAAACCTAAATTGCATTTCTCTCTAAAACCATTGAACTTTACAATTTTCTCTGCAACTTCACCTAGACTCGACAAAAATTATCTAACTTGCTAACCCGTACCTCTGGCCTTAAAATCTTTCTTATATAAAATGAAGGAGCAAACAAGCATCGGGCTAGAAAGTACACATGTCACTAGCCAACTAGCACACCTAGTGATATTCCAAAATTATGTTACAACAGCCATCACCATGGAGAATATTCTTGTTCATCATGCCAGCTGAGAAAAGTTGATGCAACAATAAAAAACCACAAGAAACCTGCGCCAAGACTACCATCAAAGAAAAACTAGAAACTGTTGTAACCACAACATTTGATTTATTGATCAAATCATGCCTATAAGTGTCTCATCCACCATTAAATCTCACTCACGCGCTGCATGAATGACTCCAACCATATTTTATGGAGATTTAAATTTGACCCGTCGATCTTTTAGTTAGATCAAATTATCGAATGACTGCCTTCAAAATAAGCTGACACAATCGCCAACATGGCAATAAAGGGCCCACCATACCATAGCGACCAAGGAAGTCCATGTGGTGGTCGCCCGAGATATCACGATCAGTAAAGATCCTACAACTTTGGATCACACGAGGGAAGGAAACCGTATATCTTGAGCATCAATGATCTTGTTCATTCAACATAGTCACTAGCCTTGTCATTAACCATCGAGCAAATTTCCCACCTCAATTATAACAGATCTGTTGATTTAGAGCATGTGCATCTCCAGAACACTTTAGTAACCTTCCTTTTAATGTATTAAGGCTAGACAGTATTTCCTTTATTCTTTCAGCTTCAACAGATGAGACACGTGGCGCCCGCTTAGGATATCACGATCATTAAAAACCTTGCAATTTTGGATCACACGATGGCGGCCAACCATTGAGATCTGATGATAATTGATCAATGATCAACCAAACTTGTCTCCTTTGGCCATGCCAAAAAGGACACATGGCGCCCGCCCATGATATCGTGATCAACCAAAGCACTATGGTGGAGTCATCGCGGGATGGTGGGGAACGACTGAGATCAAACAATAGTTGATCAACGGTCGCGTGAATTTCATCCTTCTGCAAAACAAAACATTTATTAAGAGGACAAGGGGACATCACTAGTCGGAAGGTAAACAACGACATAAGTCATTTTAAAATCATGAAACATAGGGCTAATGAGGACTTAGGAAAATAAAACCCGTAGAGGAAATAAAAATTAAGACCAAAGGGATCAAGCCTAGATGAAATGATAGAACATAAGTCATTTTAAAACCCCTAAAAAAGTAATAGCGAAATAGATCCCAACCAAGGAGTAAAGTAAACACAAGGGTTTTACACATAGGCAAAGAGAAAACCCCAACCTAGGGAAAATTTCAACACCATGAGAGACTAGTAACACTAGGCAGGGCATGAGCGGAACACAAGGATCAAAAACTGATGAAGTTCCATCAGTGGCTCCAGTTGGGGATGTTCATTCCACTAGAATGAAGCGAGAATTCAGAATCTCAGGAAGAGCAGACCAAGATGCAGAGATGACCAAAAAGGGACTGTTCAGACAAAACAACCCAAACTATGTACAAGATATATACAAAATATACAAACCTAAACTACTATTCAAGGAAAAGAATACTTCAAGTGAAGTATAACTTCAAGAACTATCCATGAACTGGAAGTTCAAGAATATCCCCTGTCATATCTTGGAGGAAGTACAAATCTTCACCCCACTTACCATTTATCAGAAATGGACCCAACCAGATTGCATCAAATTTCCCATGTTTCCCTTTATCTTCTAGTCTGGCATTCCACATTAAAACCAAATATCCATCTTTGAAACTCCTAGCAATTTCCCTCTTGTCATACAAATTCTTTACTTGCAACTGCAACTTTGCATTTCTCTTTTGTGCTTCCCTCCTGGTTTCATCTAATTCTATAAGAGCTTCCACTCTCAATTGCATCTCATCATCAATTTCATTATCATACATCTGGAAAAACTTGTACATTTCCATTAAGTTGTTTTTGGGAAACCTTGCATTTATCCCATAAACCAAGTCAAATGGGGCACAACCTATTGCCTTCTTCACAGTTACCCTATTTGCCCATACTGCTAATCTCAGCTTAGAATCCCAAGCCATTTTATTTTGATCTAGGATTCTTTTAATGATCTTCATCAAGCTTTTATTACTTGATTCTGCCTGTCCATTTCCCTATGGGTGGTATGGTGATGAATAAGAAATTTGGATTCCATGCTTCTCACAAAACTCTATGTATTCCTCAAATATAAAACACATTGTGTTGTCTGATACAATCCTTTTTGGACATCCAGATCTAGTCAATATGTTTCTCATCAGGAAGTCAATTACCACTTTACTAGTGGCTTTCTCTGTTGGAATTTCTTCCACCCACTTAGTGAAATAATCAGTGGCCACCAATATCCATGAGTGGCCTCCACTAGATTTACATGCTATCTCTCCTACAAAATCAATACCCCACTGCTGGAATGGAGGTTGTACTATAACTAGTTTTAGAGGCAAGTTACCAGAAAAATTTAACTTACCAGAGAAACGTTGACAAGAATCACATGTCTTCACTAGTTGGTGTGCATCCTTAAAAACTGTAGGCCACCAAAATCTAGCCCTCATTATCTTATGTGCAGTTGTTTTAGCTATATAATGTCCTCCACAAACTCCACCATGCATCTCACTTAGAAGTTCTTGTGCTTGATCTTGGTCAACACACTTCAGCATGACACCTTCTCCATTTCTCCACTAGAGCTTTCCATCTACAATAACATACTTGATAGCATGTAACTTCAATGTCCTTTTCTCATTTTCACTCAAGTTTTCAAGACATTTCATTTTTTGTAAATAATATATCACATCTCTATACCATTTTGAATGCTCCATATCACATATGTGCGATCTATTCTCCTCTTCTAGCAAATTTATCTGATTTTCTTCCAGATGACTTTGGGCCATGAGCTTGGCCAATCCTTGTCCTCTCACCAGTTTGGTAATCTGGACCTCAATATTGAATTCCTGGATCCTATGTATCCACCTACACCCTCTTCCTGACACTTACTACTATGTGAAAATGTCCTTAACAACAACACTAGGTACATATGCAATTACAGTAGCTTAGATCAAATAAGGCCTAAAATATTTTACTGCTTTTACCAACCCATATGCCTTTTTTTCATTTATATCATACTTAAGCTCTACAACCTGTAGAGCTTTGCTGAAAAAGGCTATAGGCTGTTCAAAACCTTTTGCATTCTTTTGCAACAACATAGCTGCAATTGTGTGGAAAGAAACAAATGAGAAAATTTGTAAAGGTTTAGAAAAATTAGGGGTTCTTAACATAGGAATCTCCTTTATTGATTACTTAATGGCTTGGAAGGCCTGCACAGACTCCTTATCCCATTCAACTTTGGCTCCTTTCTTGAGTATTTTGGAAATAGGGCGAACTATCTCAGCAAAATTTGTCACAAACCTCCTTAAGAAATATATTTTTCCAAAGAAAGATTGTATTCCTTTGACACTTCGGGGTAGTGGAACTTTATCAATTGCAATTACCCTCTCTAGATCAATTTTTACTCCATCTTTGGAAACTATATGTCCTTCTAGTACTCCAAACACACATTTCTTTGGATTCAAAGAAATACCATACTCCAAGGCTCTAATGAATATCTTCTCTAGATGCTCACAATGATCCTCTTCATTTTTAGAATATGCTATCAAGTCATCTTGGTAAATCACCAAAAAAAAATTAATGAAATCTAAGAATGCCACATCCATGGCCCTCTAAAAAGTAGCCCCTGCATTTGTTAGACCAAACGGCATTCTTACATAAACATATGTTCCCCATGGTGTGGTGAAAGTTGTCTTAAACTGCTTAGACTCTTTGACCATAAGCTGGTTATAACCAAAAAATCCATCCATCATAAACATCAATTCACAACCAGTCACTCGTTGCAATATGGCTTCCATATTGGGTAATGGATAATTTTCTTTTAATGAAGACACATTCAAATTTATCAAATCTACACATAACCTGATATCTCCATTTTTCTTCCTTACTGGTACCAAATTTGATACCTAGGATGATTCTTGCATCCCTTAGTTTCATTAATTCTTCTTGCATTTTGGGGGCCAAGGTGGGATTAATAGGCCTTTTCTTTTGTTTGAATGGCTTGGCATCATCACACAAAGGGATCTCATGTTGGAAAAGATCCTCCCTGTATTCCTTAAGGTCATCATAGGACCATGCAAACACATGCCTAAACTTCCTTAATAAGTCAATTAGCATCCTTCTCACCTTTGGTGACATTTTCTTTCCAATATACACCTTCTTTGGGGATGCTTTTGTTCCAAGATTTATCTCTTCCAAGTCATCAGGATGAGAAACAATATGATTAGCCTTTGTCTTATCTTGATTATCAAACACTCTTTCTAGTACAACTAGACCCTTGGGAATTGTGTTTGTCTTTAACTGAATGATCTCATTTCCAAATATAGTATCCTTACCATCAACATTTTCAACAAAAGCCCCAAAGTCAATTTCCTAATTTTCATACTCTCCCACACAATTCAAAAACCTTAATATATCATCATCATTATCAAAAACTTGCCAATTTTTTATATTATCAGGGACAGATGGCCTGGTTTGCACCTCAACCTTTGAAATTCAAGCATAAGTCATATCATCTGGTTTTAATGCAATGTTGGCTAATAGGTATGCCGCTTTGTTTTGACCTCTTTCCATCCATCCTATGCCAAATGAATCAAAGCTCTCCAATTCATCCCAAAAAACATTCCTATATTTTTTCAACCTCTTGTTCTTTGATACAAAATTGGATCTAACTTGGGAGACCACAAGCTCAGAATCCCCAATTTCCTTGAGCTTTTTGATCCCATGTTTTTCAGCCAATCTCAACCCCAATAACAAAGCTTCATATTCTGCCACATTATTTGTGTATTCAAATAACATATTAAAAGAGAACCTAAATGTCTTTCCACTTGGTGATCGTAACAAGACACCTGCACCAAACCCTTCTTTTGAACTTGCACCATCAAAATACATAGTCCACAAGTCATCAAATTTTGACAATTGTTTTATTTCTGTATCAATCAATGTAGTAGGCTTACCACAATTGCTGGGGAATTCCTCAACCCTAAATTCATCTATACCACTGTCAATAAAACATGTCATATTCTCAATCGGGCCATGCTCAATCATATGAGGTACTTTTGATTCTCTTTCAATTTTGACATCCTTACCATCAATAGAGAAAGTAGCAAATGACAAATCACATTGCATGTTACCCCCCATTGATACACTCCATTTTCTTGACAAGAGCATTCCAAAATGAGGTGGGATATCTACAACTAATATGGTCATGACTAAATCCTTGTCAGGGTACTGATTCAATTTATAAGGCAATGCTTTGATAGTTCCAATAACTAGCACTTCTCTTGAATCCATAGCATAACATTTACCTTGAGCAGTATCTACTTTCAAGCCCATTTCCTCCATTATTTTGACTGGCATAACATTATTTGATGCCCCTGAATCTATCATACAGTTCTTTAAAGTTTTCCCATTTATATCCACACTTAAGAAGAAAGGGGTTATATTTTCAAGGCACATGTTAATACAATTTCCTAAATACACAGGAGGAATTTGTGGCACAATTCCCTCCACTTCCTTTTCTTTCTCTTTCTCTTTCACTTCTTTACCACTTCCTTTTTTATTCTTATTACTAGCAACATCTGTGATCAAGGCTATTGTCTTTTCTTTGTGTTCATTTATTCTCATCATTTCTAGAAAAGGTATAGTTAATTTAACCTGAGAAAGAACATGAAACATATCCATAGGCGTATATTTAGGAAAATTAGACATCATACCTTCATCATTTTCCTTTCTCTCTGGTTGATTACTTCCTCCTAGCTTCTTTTGCTTCTTATCCTCTGCAACAGGTTCAGCTAACTTTGTAATCACCTAGGTCTTCACCAGTGACGAAGTCACACCTTCTTGAGGCTTTGGGGCTTTGTTCTTTTTTTCCCAAACCTTATCACTCTTAACTTATTTGACTTTTACAACATCCTTTTTGTTGTCAACCTTAACACCTCTTTTTTATCCTTTTTATCTTTAATAAACAAGCCAATAGGTTTACCCTGCTTACCACCCACAGTTCTATTTCTCAATTGAAGTGAACTTCTCATTTGAGTAGCCATTTCTTCAGTCAATCTTGCAATCTATTCTTCTGACGGTCTCCTTAAAGACATTGAATCTTCATCCTGCTCCATATTGCAAGCATTATGATCAAAATCACCTTCCTCATCAAAAAAGACTTGTTGATGATTCATCTCACTTCTCTACCTCTGATTATCCACATCAGCTTCTTGTATTTCATCATCAGAGGAACATTCTACCTCATCAATGTATGATCTAGCCATACAAACATCTACATCATCCTACTCATATTTTGATGTTTTCTCATGAGCATCCTCTTCTACTTCCTCAGCAACAAGCAACTAAGCAACGCCGCAATAATTTTGATCATGTGGATGTTCACATACTTCACACCATGGTCTATCTGGTACTAGATTTATTGAATGTTTATGCAAGCGGTATGGCGTATGCTGATCATTTTTAAGCTTCTGGCTAGGAAAGATTGGTTTTCCATCTTTCCAATTTGTATTATAAGGATAATTTTGCAACCTGGGTGGCCAATCATTTTTATTATAGGGTTTCCTTTCATTTCCTATACCCTTCTCTTGCTTGGCAATAGTTTTCTTTATGTCTTTCAAAGTACTGTAAACCTTTTCCCACTTTTCATCATCTTTAGGCTTTGCAACTAGAACCTTCTCAGTCTTATTCTTAGGATTTTTTTAAAATGTAGGTTCTTCTCTCCTACCATACTTCCCAGAAGATCTTCTATTACTCTCAAAATTTATAGCCACCCTAAATGCATCCCTCATAGTTCGAGGGTCCTTATCTCTGAGGAGATATTCCATTTTTGCATCAAAAGCATTGAAATATGTAGTTAAACAAACATTTCAATCAAGCCTTAAAACCTGGAACAACTTATACATTGATTTCTGAAATCTTAAATTAAACTCTGTCACAGGCTCATTCAATGAATTTTTGATGTTATTAAACTCATTTAGCATGAAACTTGCATTAGTTTTATCACCATACTGCTCCTTGAAACACTTTTCAAACTCATCCCATGAACCAATACTAGCATTAGGTAGACCTCTATACCAATCCCTCGCATCTTCTATTAGAGATTGTACAAACAATTTCATTACAACATCTTCATGTTCTACCTCATAATAATTTAGAATATCCATAAAAGCTTTCAAGTGTTCCTCTGATGTCACAACATTATTTCCAGCAAAATTATTCATCCTTTCTCTCAAGTCAGCAATGATGGGATTTGGATAACCAGGGATGCCATCAAAGAATAATGGCCTATACCTTTCCAACTGTATAGCTGGTCATTGAAATAATATTTCTTTCTTCTGAGAATCATCACCAGACCCTAAATCGTGTACCCTAGAACCATCCTAATTTGGATATACAAATCTAGTTGCATGATTCTTCAGGCCAGAATTATTTATGGTGGGGTTTGGACTAATTTTAAGACCATCCTTTAAAACATCTTGTGTAGCCTCATCCATATTTGACATCTTTAGGAAACTTATTTTCCTCTTCATTTTTGCATTCACAGCCTCAATTTATGTTCTCTCCAACTCTTCTGCCAGAGCTTCACTCTCCCTTTTAGCCTTTTCTAAGGTAGATTTTGTTTGAAATGACACATGTGGCTAGAGATCTTGTTGAGTGGAATGGGGAGTCACTTTCTCATTTATTTTAATCCCCTCAACCTTTTTCTTTCCTTTGTCCAAGGCAGGCTTAAGGTTTGTATTACTTGGTTGAGACTTAACATGATTTGAGGGTTTTGGGTCAGTAGATTTGGATTGGACATCAATGTGGCCTACTGGGTTTTCTTTAGACACATGCTTTGTTTCCTTATTAGCAATCTTCTGAACAACTGGAGCCTCAACAATTGGTTTAGGTTCTTCTTGGTTCAGGAACTTCATTGTTGCCAATTGTCTCGTCAACCTATCCCTTTCAATCACGAAATTCCTCAACTTTGCTTCCCTTTCTTTTTCTCTTTTCACCCTGAGCTTAGCTTGCTCTTGGATTTCCTGCTTCAAGGAATTAATGTCTCCAAAAACATCATCAGTGTCAGGAAAAATCACAACAGAACTTGATGTATCATCTAGATCTATTAAGTTGACCCCTTCCATTACACATTCTGAAAATAAAGGGTTTACATCATTTTGAGTAGGAGGAGGAGGCACATCACTGGTGCATTCTCTGTGATGGCTTCGACTTCTACTCCTGCCTCTTCTCTTTTCAACATATTTGACACTAACAAGCCCTTTATTTTGACATGTCACATCTTCTTGAACAGGTGTATTAAATAATGAATCAAAAAATCCACCACTATCTGACTCAGAATTTCTAGACACCTCTTCAAGATTCTCAAGGATAGGGTGTAAAAGCTTACTCATACCTTGGTGTATAGGGTTCTGTGACGCGGGAGCAGTAGTACTAGATTTTGGTCTTTTCTTTATCCAGTCCTTCTTCACTTTGGGAAGTTCACCTTCCAATTTCTGTTCCAGATGATTCTTCATGAATGACCTGGTGTTCTTCATTCTTCGTACTAGTCCACAAGTTTTTTCCACTTATAATAAACCTTTCTCAATAAAATGCACACTAGTGCAAAGACTTCAAAATCGCCACCCAATTAGCTTGGGAATACCAAATACCTAAAGACACGTGGTGGAATATAAAAACCTTTGGAACCTCGTACTGACAACATACAAAAGTACTTTACAACATAACTCTTAACACTTATGAAAATAGAAGAAGCGGACAAACCTAACACAAAATTATAGGCTCAACCTTAAAATCACAGAAATACTTATGAAAACTCTATGCAAAATGGACAACCAACACACTGACAAGAGATATTAAAATTAGCTTCCCTAGTAGAGTCACCATTTTGTTGGTTTGTTTTTTAATGTAACCAAGTTTGTCTTCTAATCTACTTATCGAATTGCCAATTCCAATTAAGGGCAGCTCAAAGGACTTGTACCAACTGACGAGGACCTTAAAAAAGCCCCGTACACTTCGGGCTCTGCAAGACCCGGGAGGGTGATCCCTTAATGTGTTTACAACCTCCACACCATTATTATAAACGACATTAACAATAGTAGATAATCTAACTTAATAGCTCAACATGATAGGATAATATCGAATAGAATCGGTTGTTCATCGATAATATCAACTACCTAGAACATGAGATAACTAAACACAATCCATAGTATAAGATAGTCATTGATTTAAAATTTGTAGCAAGCTCTAGGCAAAGACAAACAATTATTGAACTACACAAATAAGTACAACTTAGATCAGTGCCATATATCCATTGCAGGAGTCAAATTCATAAATATCTTAGAGGCTTATGACAGATTTAATACATAACATATAAGATCCCTGACAATATTGCATTACAAATTTATCAGTATGCATTCTAACCCAATACTTCTTATCAAATCCTTATACATAACACATTTTCCTATAATCGCATTCAAGCATTTTCATTAATTCTTTGAATTAAAGCTAAAATAGAATTAGACACACCATAACAGTGAGATGGATAAAACAACCCTTAGTTATTTTATTCAAAGTTCAGATATGCATGTACAATGGAGAGACATGACCTTGAATTAATCATTTCAACTCCAATTTTAGTACTGTCATACAACATTAAATCCCCATGAACTCAAAACCTAAATTGCATTTCTCTCTAAAACCATCAAACTTTACAATTTTCTCTACAACTTCACCTACACTCGACAAAAATTATCTAACTTGCTAACTCATACCTCTGGCCTTGAAATCCTTCTTATAGAAAATGAAGGAGAAAAAAGGCATCGGACTAGAAAGTACACATGTCACCAGCCAATTGGCACACCTAGTGATATTCCCAAATTCTATTACAACAGCCATCACCCTGGAGAATATTCTTGTTCATCATGCCAGCTGAGAAAAGTTGATGCAATAATAAAAAACCACAAGAAACCTATGCCGAGACTGCCATCAAAGCAAAACTAGAAACCGTTGTAACCATAGCATCTGATTTATTGATCAAATCGTGCTAATAAGTGTCTCATCCGCCATTAAAGCTCACACACTACACGAATGGCTCCAACCATATTTGATGTAGATTTAAATTTGAGTCGTCAATCTTTTAGTTAGATCAAATTATCGAATGACCGCCTTCAAAACAAGCTGACACAATTGCCAACATGGCAATAAAGGGCTCACCATACCATACCCTACCAAGGAAGTCCACATAGCGGTCACCCACAATATCACGATCAGTAAAGATCGTGCAACTTTGGATCATGCGATGGCAAGCAACCGTAGATCTTGAGCATCAGTGATCTTGTTCATTCAACACAGTCACTAGCCTTGTCATTAACCATCGAGCAACTTTCCCACCTTGATTATAATAGATATGTTGATTTAGAACATGTGTGTCTCAAGAACACTTTAGTAACCTGCCTTTTAATGTATTAAGGCCGGACAATATTTCCTTTATTCTTTTTGGTTCATCAGATGAGACATGTGGCACCCACTCATGATATCGTGATCATTAAAAACCTTGCAATTTTGGATCACGCGATGGCAGGAAACCGTTGAGATCTGATGATAATTAATCGATGGTCAACCAAACTTATCTCCCTCAACCACGCCAAAAAGGACACATGGATTCCACCCATGATATCGCGATCAACCAAAGCAGTGTGGTGGGGTCATCGCAGGATGGCAGGGAACGACTAAGATCAAATGGCAATTGATCAACGGTCGCACAAATTTCATCCTTTTTCAAAACAAAACATTTATTAAGAGGACAAGGGGACATCACTAGGCGGATGGTAAACAATGACATAAGTCATTTTAAAACCATGAAACACAGGGCCAACCAAGACTTAGGAAAATAAAACCTGTGGAGGAAATAAAAATTAAGACGAAAGGGATCAAGCCTAGATGAAACGATAGAACATAAGTCATTTTAAAACCCCCTCAAAAAGTAACAGTGAAATAGATCCCAACCAAGGCGTAAAGTAAACACAAGGGTTTTACATGTAGGAAAAGCTAAAACCCTAACCGAGGGAAAATTTTGACACTATGAGAGACCAGTAACACCAGGCAAGGCATGAGCAAAACACAAGGAGCAAAAACTAATGAAGTTCCATCAGGATCGATTAGGTTGAATGTAGCTCGGAGTGATTCCGCTTGTTTGGGTGTGAAAGAGGACCATGCCTAGCATAAACATACCTATTCAGACGTGTTGGAACAATTCATTTGGTCTCACAAGTTGCAAAATGAAAGTTGCACCACTTTACAAATTTCCACTGCTTCTATTTGATAGTTTTCCATCAACTGAAAACTGGACACCACAGAAAACCACTCTGAGATAAAAACAAAAAAACTGATATTTTATTGTAGAGGAGCCCAACATGATCCCATAGGATCAAACAAGAAGTTTCTAAGCATCATGGTATCTGAGTAGCAACATGCTGAAGTTTGCAGCCATTTTGCACTTTGGACCCTTAAGGGATCGATCTGGTTGAACGTAGCTCGGAGTGATTCCACATGTTTGGGTGCAAAGGAGGACCGTTCCTACCATAAAATACCCATTCAGACATGTTGGAATAGTCTATTTGGCTACACGAGTTGCAGAATGAAAGTTGCACCATTTTGCAACTTTCCACTGCTTGCATTTGATACTTTTTCCATCAACTAAAACCTAGAAACCATGAGAAAACCACTCTGAGATAACAAAAATTGAGAGAGTTTATTGTAAATGGTCCCAACACAATCCCATAGGTTCAGACATAGATTTTGTAAGCGCCATGGTATTTGAGTAATACCCCGTCAAAGATTGCTACCCTTTTGCACTTTGGGATTTGATGTTTCATTGAAGTGTACGGTTCCGTACAGGGTGATTGTGCTCTATTTTTTATGGAATTTGGTGGGCAGCATACTTAACTTCATTTTAGTTTTGGTTTGGTTGGATTTCAAGTGATTTTGTGCATTTTAGAAGCCAATTACTGAGGGTCAGTTTATATACCCTGTTTTAAGGGTTTTGAGTGCATTAAAATGTCATATTAAGCCTTTCACCCACTGTATGCTTCTATAACTCAATAGAAAGGCTTAGTTATGGTTATAAAACATGTGTGCATATTTTTGTACACAAGGGAGGTGAATAGAGGGTTTTTAGGTGATTCCCTAAATGTCAAATGGTGCATTTTTTAGTGGAAAATGGTGGTTTACTGCTAGGGTTTGAAGAAATATTTGGGGGCAGCGATATCTCTTAAACTTTTAAGCTTGTGAAAACCTTTTTGAATGTGTTTTAGGATTTTGTTGGCTGTGGGAAGTTTCGAGTATGGGTTTTTAACAAACCCTTGCCTAACTTATAGTCTCCAAATTTCATCAAATGGGCTTATCTTTTAGAGAAGGTCATCCAATGGCCAACCAAATATCAATAAAGCTTTAACATAGACCCTAAGACAAATTCCCAAGAGATCATACCATGTTTCTTTGTACCATCATTAAGATCCAATAGACCACCTTGCATAAACGCTACTAAATTAGCCCTATTTACAAAGAGACAACCTTTTAAACACTAGATCTTCACTCAAACTCCTGAAACAACATTATGTTATGTGTCAAAACCTCCAATTCCATGATTTGTTTCCAATTCCAAGGCCTCTACACCCCTAATACACCAAACCCTCTATTTCAAGCAAAATACTTGGGGTTTTAATGAAACTCCTATCTCCCGCACCTGCCATACCCAAAAAAAAGCACCAACCACACTTACCAAACCCTACACATGGTGAATAATACATTACATGGACAGTCCTTCCCACATTTTTTCAAAACACCACTTGAAACCCTCATTTTCATCATGAAAATACCCTGCTACAGCCCTAGAACATCATCCCAAACACCCAACCTTGACTCCACAACATTATAATTAGGTTAGGAATGTATTTTACAAGTTAGAGGACCCATTCCACAAGTTATAGTACGCACAAAAAGTGGAATGGGTCGAATTACATCATGAAACCCTTCAATCCAAGAAGATTGTGAAAGTAGGTAGCAACATTAAAAACAAGATAACCTTCTTGCCCCTCCTAAAGTTTGGACCACATCCATTACCTCCATATAAAACTAAAAATCCTTGGTCCTCCTAGTTCCCATGCCTTGATATGGTTATGCAAATGAAAATGAAGCAAAGTAATCATCTCCTTCTTCGTTGGCTAGAAGAATGCATGCTTAATGTTTTGATACATGATATCAACTCCCTCTTTTTCTCTCATGGTTGAATATCGAAATCCAATATGGTGGGTCTCCAGAGTTCCATTCATCTTTATTCCTCTTCCACCAAATGTTGGCCTGATCCACACATCTTCTAGCCTAATTGGCTTTGTTTTTGAAAGCTAAAGTTTCTCCTGAGTCACCAATGTAGCTCTCTTTTCCTTTTCAGACTCTTTCATTGCTACAAATCATCTCTTGGATTTAATCATCTGTACCACATGGTTGATGTGCTTTGAATCCTTGCATCTAAAGGAAATTTCCTTTACATAAATACTACTAGGGAATTTCAATGTTGCCACTATAGTTGGTATTAAAGCCGGTACCTGCAACATGAAGAGTGATTCTCATTCCTCTTCTACATTAGAGGGTTCATATCCTTGATTTGACTCTTCTGAATTATCAGAATCAAAATCACTAGCAGAGGCTTTGAAAGGAAATCCATGAACCAAGCTCTCTAAATGGTATATCAAACTCTAGTTCAAAATATTTTAGATGAGGCTGCTCCCATAGCTCTCTTACTCGCTTGACAAATTCTTGAAACTCTGTATTAATTTTATTTTTCTTGTCCCTCTCTTGTTGTTCTTCCTCAATTTCATCAAGATCATTGATGAAATTGGGGGAGATACTACAACACAACTAATCACAAATTCAACAACCAACCAGGTATTAGATCATCAAGTTCTCCATTTCACTCTTTCTCAACCAAATCACACTATTCCCTTGTAGCATAGGAAACCCACTAAATTGGGTACAAATTCTCAACCACACACTTCCATTTCACAACCTAACTCAATTCAGGGACCCATTATTGATATTTTTAACATATCAACACAACTCCATAAGTTCCTTTGTAACAAATCCTTCAAAACTTGAAATTTCACTCTTTTTAGGCCTTAATTAGGCCACTTTTACAAAGGGTCTATACTCTAAACTTATCCAAACCTTACCAAATCTTGCGGAAGAAATTATAAGGTGTCGAAAGTTCAAAATCCACAATCAAATCTCTGTTATACCACTGTACAATGGGTAAACCACAAAACCCTCTATTGTAGCCTAAACCCTAGGGGTTTATTGAAAATGATACTTCCAAAGCTAACCACAACATAAAAAATTACTCAAACAAGTTTTTGATACCCAACACAAGCTCAAAAAATCATAAAATAATGCTTCCCTACACAAAAACACAATTTGACTCTTCAAAACCACCATTTTTCTTAAAGAAAACTAACTTTTACACAAATGGGTTTCACACCCATCTCACTTTCACACCTCCCCAACACTAACACATCATTCCCACACCTTAATAATGTTAGTCCAGACCCATTCCTCAAGTTACAGAGGCTACAGAAATAGGAATGGGTCAAAAAGCCATTTTTATTGACTCAAAACCTTCAAATGTACTAGTTCAGGCCGGTTTTAGTAAATAGATGATAAAATGCACAACACACTATGGAAAACCTTCTCAATGGATTCAAAAGAAAGGTAACTCTATTTTATATGAAAATATCAACAAATATGGATCAACTAATTGAAATATAGGCCGTACAATTTGCTGCTACAACTGAAACTACAGAAAATTCTAGAAAATTCTGAGTTTTTATTGTTTTTGCTTCTTCAAATCACATAATCCAACCTTCAATTCGAGTTCTCCATTTTTTAAAAATCTTTCCCACTAATTAAAACTGATTCACCTTCCTAATTTTCCTTTGAACTGGTTTGAATCTTCACATTCCCTCCATAATGCAAATTTTGCAATTTTACAATGTTTGAGTTTGCAAATTTTGCACAATTTTGCAATTTTAAAACATTTTGCACTTTTTGAAAAATCCAACCTCCTAAACACCTAATACAGCTCAAATATGACTAAATACATAATATAATGGTCTCATAGGCCTTATTTTAATACAAAACTCAAAATCCTATATTCTACTCCTTATTTGCCTTGATGAACAAAACCTACTGAATGGTGCTCCTGCACCAATCATACATTGACCTTCTTTCCCCTCCTAAAGTTTGGACCACATCCATTACCTCCACATAAAATTGGACATCCTTGGTCTTCTTGGTTTCCATGCCTTGATATGCTTATTCAAATGAAAATGAAGCAAAGTAATCATCTCCTTCTCCACTGGTTGGAAGAATGCATGCTTAATGTTTTGATACATGATATCAACTCTCTCATCTACTGTCATGGTTGAATATCAAAATCTAGTATGGTGGGCCTCCAGAGTTCCAGTCATCTTTCTTCCTCTTCCACCAAATGTTGGCCCGATCCACACGTTTGCCAGCCTAATTGACTTTTTTTTTGAAAGCTGAAGTTTCTCCTGAGTCACGAGTGTAGCTCTCTCTGCCTTTTCAAACTCTTTCATTGCTGCAAATCATCTATGGGATTTAATCATTTGTACCACACGGTTTATGTGCTTTGAATCCTTGCATCTAAAGGAAATTTCCTCAACATAAATACTGCTAGGGAATTTCAATGTTTCCATTTTAGTTGGTATTAAATCCAATACCTGCAACATTGAAAATTATCCTTATATAAGAATTCCCTCCATCTTGTTGGCTTGTAACACTCTTAATGGTGGCTACATGAAATCCAATTCTAATTCCTCTTTTACATTAGAGGGAACTAATATATCCTTGTTCTGACTCTTTTGAATTATCAAAATCAGAATCACTAGCTTCCATATTCAAAAATTCCCAACCACCATCTTCAATAAATTGGCCACCAGTTCAAGTTCATTCTGCTTTCATAATACTTTATATCCATGGAGTTCAGCCATTCCTTCATGCCATAAAGTGAAGATTGAGGAATGGAATCAATGCGGAGTATATCCCACTTGAATTATTTAAAAATAATAGCCATATAAAATTCCTTTTTCCCAAGTCATACTCTCTCAAGGTTAACAATCTCAATCTTGAACTAATAGTGATTACTAAGAAAGGTAATTCCACCAACTCTATCAAACAATTTACCATAGGAACAATAAAATCAGAAGCTTTGAAAGGAAATCCGTGAAAACCAAGCTCTCTAAATGGTATATCAAACTCTTAGACCTCATTCTTGCCAATTTACAACCAAATTTAAAGATTTGCCTTTAAAAGGCTACAAATTCAAATATTGACAATTTTGTAGCAAGAATGCATTTTTTTGCACATTTGACCACTGAGACTCAAAAACTCACCCTAATACATCTTAAATAGTCTTGATTGACCTTATTTAGCATAAATAAACACAAAATACCTTAATCTAATCCATTGACCGCCTATCGACCTTCAAAACGTGAAATTTTGCAACTAGGAGACTAGGTGCTCCTGCACCAAAATTACATTGTGTCTGAGCCTTCAAGAGGCTTTAAATCTAGCCTTTACAAATGATTCTAAATCTTTCCAATCATGCCTAACTTTTGAGCTTGTAAATAACATGACTTATTACATTATAAATCAATTGACCATTTAATATGACCTTATTCAATTGACAATTTACTCAAAACACAATTTACTAACTTAAAATAATTCCATGAACCAAATTTTCTCAATAACCTTGGTGCCCCTGCACCAAATTTCAATATTTCAATAAATTTAATTACAAGTACAAATATCATTACAATGCCTTAGGTACTCTGTTCTCACAAATATTTTACAATGTCACTCATACATTCAAGATTTTCTTATAATGTCTACATCATAGGTTCTCATTTAGAGGTTAACTTCAAATGAGTAAGTTGAGATTCCCTCGCAAAGCTTCACACACTCTTTTATAATGGCTTCAAATCAAAATTTAGATTTTTCAAGATCATCAAAAAAAGTATATTGCATTGCTTTTTTGGCTGAGATTCTCTTCGATGGCTCAAAAATCAGCATTTTCTGCAAGGAGAGACCAATCAATTTTTACTAGTTTAGCTACAAATGTACGCAAAGTAAAACAATAAAAAGAAACAGCTCATCCAAAATGGAAATGAAATGAAAATAGATGGAAAGCACTTACAGATAGGCATGACAGTCTGTCAACTTAATCACTCCTGGTCATACATCTTCACTGCGAGTTCCAAGATACCTATTGCACACAACACCTCTCATGAATCTAGAATATCTTGAAATTCGAGATGCTGCTATAATTTCTACATCATAGGTTCTCATGATAAGGTTAAATTCAAATGAATAACTTGAAATTCCCTCACCAAGCTTCGCATGCAATTTTGTAATGGCTGAAAATCATAATTGAAATTTGTCAAGATCATCAAAATAGGGATGTTGCATTGCTTTTATGCTTGAGATTCTCTTGGATGGCTCATAAATCTGCATTTTCTGTAAGGGGACACCAATCAATGTTTACCGGGTTACTTACAGATACACAAAGTAAAATAAGATGATAGCATTGGCATCAAACAAATTAACGTGGATACAAGTATAAATTAATAAGAACCATTGTGCATATACTTACAAATTAATCCAATGAACCATCCAGATCTACTCTACTCTTTATTATGTCAAGTATTGCCTCATTGTTAGACTCATAGACCTTCCACAAGGTCTTGTTCAAAGGTCTACCCCCATATTTTCTAAAAAAAACATTGGATGCCACAACAAGGTTTGAGTAATGAAGAATCTTACGATGTGTGTCAAAGTCCTCAAACAAACAATGTTTAACACTCTTACGTGAGTACCTTCTAAGCCACGTTCCAGTAACAACAACTAAGCCTGTAGGGTATTTGATGTTTTCTCCATCTATAACTGGGGCTTCCAATTTCTTTTTGGCCCCAACACAATGACATAAGTAATAGTCCATTCCCTCTTCATTTTCTTCATATGTAATAACTGCATAAACATGCCCTGCATTGATATGTGCAGAAAATTGCTTGAAATTAGTCAACATTACGAATACAGTACAAAGTAAGATAACAATATGGAATTTCAAAAACTAAGCAAGTAGATATATTACCTGGTTGAACTAGATCTGATACGTGGTCAAAGATGACCGATGATTCCATCTGTGTTAGTTCCAATTCCGTTGGAGGCGATATGTGTGAAGTGGGCTAAGATAACTTGTCAACCATTTGTCAACCCACCCCCTGACTCACAATCATTACAGGCTTGCATTGTACATGAAGAACAAAAGCATTCCATCTTATGTGTATCGATACTCCATTAACCTGCATTTGTGCTAAGGAAAGAGTGTAGCTCACTCGATCATGTTAGTGTACAAAAATTCTCATATGGTGCAATGTTAGTATCATCCATCAACCAAAAAAATCTACGAATTGAAGACGTACCTTCATTACTTGGACCCATCAAAACATTACACCACTTGACGATTGAACTTGCATCTGTCAGCTTTGCACTATCTTTATACTTTAACTCTTCTCGTGCTAATGCTCTTTTCACGCATGCTCCTGCACCATCATGCTCCCCCTTTCCATTCCCGACCTCACAAAAGTTCCACATATGTTGAACACCTATAGTGAGATGCATCTTGCACAACCAGTAGAACATGCACGCATTCTTGAACTGTGCTACACAGTTATCCGACCATATTATATGTCGACCGTATGCTATGCCCCTCCAAGCCAAATCACTATAGAACATCTGGGAGCAACCTTGCATGAAATATGGAGAATGTGTGCAATCATCACTAATATAAAAGTGATACTCCCTCAATACCTTCCTTTGGTCATATGTACTATCAACTGCATGAATGAATGCTATGTGCACAAATATCGAAACCTGTGTGGAGTTGTAATACTATGACTACACCTCACACTATGGCTGTAGAGTGTAGTTCTTTGCAAATTCAACCACTAATACTATGCTTCCAACTGGAAAGGTGTCCTTTCATAGCTTGAATTGTGTGTCCAGCCATAGGGCTCTATGGGTATGCCTTGCATACTCATACACTAGATTCTCACGAAACATGGACATAAACTGATACACTAGAATCTTCTCAATAACCAAATCACACCTTTTTGCTTGAGACCCATCTTTTGTAGCGTATGCCACTATTTTATACTTTCCAAAATATACTAGTTTATGTCCCACCTCATTTTTTGTTTCCATATGTTGACATACTAGCATTCATTGCAAGCCACCACAATGCTCGCATGAACCATCCAAGCATGTTGTCATGTAGAATATTTGGCCATCATCTATTTGGAATATTTTTTTTGATAAGAACTCTCTTGAAGATTTTGGTGGGGCTTCTATGCCAAAATCTTGCAAAACATCATTAGTATGCAAATCTAAACATATAGAACGATAAAAAACATAATGGTTAGCGAATTCAATATGTAGTCTACAGTAACAAGTAGTGCATGTGTGATTTATCTTGACATAAAAAGGTTTAAGCATTTTAAAAAATCTTTGAGATATACTAATTTGAGGATAATCATTTTGAAATTTATGAAAAAATTGGGTTTGACTCATATCCAAAAAATACTTTGGATGTGGCTCACGGTTCTGACTACCGATTTTCCTTCTTATGACATCCCTTTGATTCAGAGATGGCCTTCTATTATTCTTCCAATAATATTCAATTAGTCTTCTCAATGCTTCAACAACCTTTTTATCTTTATGTGGCAGTCTTCTCGAGAATGCCCATAAATCATTTGAGTTGGTGCCCTCAATTATTTTTTTCCTTTGAATGGCTTTTGATAAATTTTTTCTACTAATTCCCATTTGTTCACTTGTATTTTTTATGAGACGAGATCTCTTTGTTGGATATATTACCAAAGTCAATGTAATGACACGTTAGGCGACATTACTATCCTTTGAGCATGAGTTCTTACCCACACTCTCATAAGCATCCATTAGATTCTTCACAATAGTGTTTTCACTTGATGGATTCAATGTTCTCAACCCAAGAGTCTTCATGATGTTTCTATACTTTAAACCCCACATCATTTGAACAAATAGTTGACATTTTGCGGTCTCATTTAGCCTTTCAAAGAATATTTTCCAAATTTTACAAGTTCGTTTTGGAATCTTACCTTCCACGTGCTTCAAAATATCCTCATCAATATTAATAAAAAACTTTGGCTTTCTACGCAAAACTCTAGGTGGTGTTATCCTAGGGACATACATCTCAACATTAGCAATTTCATCAATATTTAATTGAGGTGGGCTAGATTGCATACCTTCGATCGAGGGTGGAATATAAAACATACCTTGAGGTTCATGTGGGGATGATGGCATAACTTCTTTGTGAAATCCGAATGATTATGTACTCTCAACTTCAGATGCGGTGGCTGGTGTCCAACCATACTCACTTGTGGTAGATGGTGTCCCTCCATATTCGCTTGTGCTTAATGGTGTCCCTTTGTATTCACTTGCGGTAGAGGGTGTGTCTCCAACTACGGTATCTGCATCTCTCCTAGCATGACTCTTTCGCATTCGTGCCCTTTGTGCTGCCAATTTCTTTTCTCTTTTTGACGGTTGATGTTCCTCTTCAATTGGCTTGTTTTCGTCAATCATTTCCAATTTCTTATTTTCACGATTTGTCGCCACTCGTTCTCTCTCCTGTTCTTTGAAGGTTTCATACTCTTCATCTGTTAGATATTTCTTCCTTGTTTTTTTCTTTGGCATGGTGGATAATTTTACCTATAGCATGGTAATGAGATGAATATTAGTTCCTCAAAAATGTATCCATTAAAATAAATGAAATATATATGTCATTCAGGGCTTCATAAATAAAAAACATAGGTGATGAGGTAGCTAAATACTGATGAGGTAATTTAGAAATAGATGGAAATCATGGAATAGGTCTTGGAGAACTTTTTGGAGTCTTTTAAAGGAATTAGGAGTGTTGGGGTGTGCCTTGACAAGTTGAAAGCTTCCTTGTACAGGCCTAGTGAAGCCTTGCTTATGGCTTGTAAATCAATCTTTTGATACATTTTTTTTGGGCGTTTGATCCTTTGCTTTTGGGAACTTGTGGGGGATGGTTTTAGGATTCTAAGACCATGTTTCATTGTCTAGTTAATTCCTTTAATCATATTTCATTTTGACTATCCTATTGGTGAATGTTGCAAAGTTGCATGGGCTTGTGTAGGAGCGATGGAAGAATGGATGTTTTTGGGTGCAAGGTCTGTTTGTCTAGTCATGTTGTATTGTGTGAAGATTTTTTACATCATCCCCAAGTCTTGTTCAGATTTTTGGTTGTGTGAGTCAAATTGAGTGGTCAAGTTGCATTGTTGAGAAGAATAGTGAAGTTGGTGTGTGCATATAGAGTATTTGAAAGAAGGTTTTGAAAAGGAAGTTGCTTCCCTTGCCACTCTGCATCATTTTCAATAGTATTTAGGGGTCTAGGTAGTAGAATTTTCAAAATGTGCAAAAATTCCTAAGTTGTGAAATTAACAATCATTAGAAGTTAGATTTCACACGTTCACCCCTTGAGCCCTAGTAGTAGTGGAAACTAAGTTTGTGCCCAATAACTCAAATTTTCTCCCAAACACTAGAGAAAATATTGATGGTTTTAGACACCCATTTTAGAGTTATTACACATATCTCAATCTCAGGTACAAGTCCTTTGGACCAAATCCCCAAAAACACCCCTTCTAGGCTGACCTAATTAGGTTGATTAGGCCTAATTTGCAAAGCAACATGCCCTCAAACTTATCACATGACCTTGAAACCTTGGGGAACAATTTCTTAGGTTCCCAAACTTCCAAAACCACAACTAGATTCCTCTGGTACGGACAAATTCATTCCAAACCTGAAAACCCTTGTTTTATGCACTATTCAAGAGGGTTTATTGAATATGCTACTTCCACAAGCCCCTAGAATTTAAAAAAAACTTGAAAAAAGGAAATTAACCCTGCACATGCCTAAAATTTCAAAACATCATGACCTCCCATAAATATTCTCCCAAACCCCAGGCCTAAGCCCTCATTCACATGCATTTTTGTTCACAACAATATTACTCATATTGTAAGTTTGCACCCCTAACAC
>VDFB02000017.1:233825289-233931942 GCA_007258455.2 Sequoia sempervirens | reverse complement strand
GATTCATTGAAATTTCAAATAAATTAAATTTTTAGAAACTAGACTCCATTCTACAAATTTAAAAAAAAAATTAAAAAATCAATTACCTCCAAATTTTTTTAGGGGTCTGAGCACAGCCAAAATTCTTCTTTTCAGGAAGTGACCACTTAGAAAATTAGTAAAAAATCAAATATTCATTAAAAAATTATCAGAAAAATTGTGCATCAACTAGATACTGTTAACTAACTTTTGACTGTAGTGATTTTAAAAATACTACAAAAAATTTTACCGTGCTCGGGTCATACAAGAGTTGCTATGTTATGTTTTTCTAACAAAAATAGCACCAATTTGTGTACGTCCCTCATTTGAACCCCTTAATCTCAATTTCACGTCCAAGGTCAGTATTTCCTGATTTAAAAAAAAAGTGGCCACTTAAGCCACCTTTTTGGGAACCATCTTGGTGCACTTACCCTTGTATAAGGTACAATGACCTATCTTGTAATTTCTTTGAGACAATTAACAGTGGTCATAATTATGTGGACTGAGTACATTATTCAATAATAGTTTAGCATTCTACAATGCTAAACTGTCAATGAAGTGCATCTTAAATGCATTATTCCCTAAGATTCTCCTATCATGTCATTTTTCTTACTTGATGATAGTGGTAAAATAGTACTTGTGATAATTTTAGTTTGTGTATGGTGAATAGAATAGTGTAACAATGGTATGGCACAACATATTTGATAGCACAACATATTGGTTACAGTGGTGTTTGCTAGTGGCAATACATAGTGATAGTGTAGTAGTTTACTTCATTGTAATGTATGTAATGCATGAGAATAGTGTGTACTATGTGTGACAGTGCTAAGTGGTTCTTCAATGAAATACTGGTCTTAGAATGAATAGTAAGCTATGATAATGGGGCTGCAAATATGCATCAACAATATGTAGATTTACAGTGCAAAATAAGTTTGGGTGCAAATTGTTTGTAGTTGTCATAAGGAAATAGTGTATTTTTTGTTCAATGGCTATCATGTTCACATTCTTCAAGATAGTGTTTCAGTAGTGAACAAAAGATAGAAACTGGTGATTTTTCTAAGTGACTTAATCATGAAAAATAGTTCATGAGGAGGAATTATGTTAGAAATTCATAATGTGACCGTAGGTGCAATGAGTTCTTTTTTTATTCAAAAGAAGTTATAGGGATAATCATGGTTTTCTAGGTACAAGGATCATTTTTTTTGTGCTACAAGTGGTCATACTTGTCTCAGGGGGAGAAATATTACAGTAATTTGTTTTTTGTGTGTGGCAATGTACATATATACAGTATACAGTGTATTCTAGATAGTGGTATGATATGGATTTGGTATTTAACATTAGTAGGTTGGTTTTATTTGGTATGACAGTGGCATCTACAAATCTTGGACAAGTATCTTTGTTAGAACTCTTGGGTAGGTATATTTGGTGGTTCAATTTGTGTGTTTTGATTGATTGGATGACCTCATATTAGTCTGAAAAAATGGCCCTTATTATAGGTTAATATTTATAACAGCGTCATTTTTTTCCTATTTTATGATAGCACTATAATTCTAGTTGATGGATTGCTTGGTACAAATAGTGGTATACTTCAGTGTTTCATTTGTCAATAAATATGATAGGTATATCATCATGCTACATATGGACAAGACTAATCAGTCACAGGTTGAACTGTATTCTTATTCTTTATGATGTTCCAAGGTTTCATTGAGATATTTCATTCACGTTTAGTAAATTCCTCTAGTTCATGGATTCAAGGGGAGAAATGTGTAGTGAGTTAATGAATATTCAGTTATCTGATGATATTTTTGGGCATTTTATGTATTCATGATAAGTGGATTTCTTGCATATTTCTAATTGGTATCTGACTTATCTTCTTTGAGGTGACAGGTACGTGCTGAAAGTAGTGGTATGTGCAGTCAGGGATTTATTTCTTCCACATTCAGTTGTTTCCCTTAGGATCTTTCACTTGTTGAGTATCTTTACATGGCAAATAAGTCCCACTGAAGGTGTTGTGTAGATTCTAATACCCTTTTGGCAAAAACAAAGTTCTAAGTAGAAACCATGGTTTGGGATTAATTCGCCCATGGGGGCAATTGAGTCCCATCTATTCAAAAAGTCAACATTTCTAGTTTTCCATAGTCATTTCTAGTCTTCAGTAGGTTTACAGGTGCACACATTCAGTTTTACAACTTTCTGTTATGTTCTATTTTCATTTCTATTCATCTTTTTAGGTCTTTTGCATACAACACCATGTTTTCAAACACTTTGCATTTCTTTAATTTTCATTCAATTAGTGATCTATTTCATCAAACTTCTACATTTACATCATCTCATCTAGGCATATTGCATCCATAGATCACATTAATCTTTAAATGTTTACATTGTGTTTTGGCCCAATCTTTATCTTTCTAGGTGAAAAACCCTAGAAGTGCAAAAAAGACCTCAGGTGCCAAAATCTTTGTTTACAATTTTTATTAAATATTGTTAATGATTTTAATTATTTTTTATATATACATATATTTTTTATTTTATAAATGAATATTTAATTATTAAGTTTTATGTATAAAATGAAATTTAGTTATATAATAATTATTTTAAAAAATGAGTATAGTTATATATTATATAAAATTTTATTTTATATAATTATATCTATTAAGTATTTAAGTAATTATATTTAAGAGAATTGATTCACAATAATATTTATATTTTTAATTCAAATAAATTCTTATAATGAGAGGAAGAGAGTTATTTTTTACATCAATCATCAATATTATCTTAAAATAATGCAAGATGATTGAATACATCCTCTTTCCACACATGTTCATTTTTGTGACATAAATTACTATTCACAATACATGTCAAACACTAGTTTAAAAGAGTGTAGGAGTAAATGATATTCATTCCAAAATATGTTTTGATGTGTGCACTCACATATTATGAATTTGTTCCTTTACCACGGTCTTCACATAGTGATCTTCATTGGGTGGAAAGACTTGAGTTTCATTCCTCAACTACATCATCACTAAAATTTTAAAATATTAGAATATATTAGGTGAAAGGTATTAAAGAAGGGTGTATGAACTTTCATATCACCAACCTTTCTCAACTATGATATATCAACTTTGCATCTCACATTCCCACCAATAATGTTTCAAACACCAAAAAATTTTGAGTTCTTAAATTTTTTGTTTTTTCAAGAATTTATCATTAGTAAATTAATGAGGAGAGATTAAATATAATAGTGGTCCTCACCATTTTGTGGTATAATATATTTAAAAATAATTGTAACAATGAATTAAGTAGTTTTTAAAATTTTCATGTTGTGAATTATATTTTTAAAATATGATAATTATAATCATTATATTAAATTTTTAGAAATATAATGTATTTCATAGTATCCTATATTAATAGTAGTTTATTATAATTATTACACATTATTATTATAGTTAATAATTATTAGATAAGTTTACTAGTGCAAATCTTGAGTTTAAAGATTTAATATTCATTAAAAAAAATGAGAGATATTAAATATTTATTAGTCTTGAAAATTTGGCAATATAGGGTGTGGAATAGATTTTGTATGGAAGAAATCTTCATTAGTGAATAAAAAAATTGGACTTCAGAAAATAAATTCATGATAACATGATGGATCAACACCTTACATGGGGGTATTTGAGTTCTTATCATCTTAGAAATAGTGCTAGGCTATGAGAAAAATTACAACCTTGAGACCAAAAACTTCTCAAATTTTGGCACCAAAAGAAACTTCTTAATCTTGTGGATGACCCCCATGTTTATGTTGGTATCATCTATTGAGTAAAAAAATGAGTATAATTGAAGCACTTCCATGAATTGATGGAAAAATGTGGAAAAAGATGAGCACATTTATTCATCAATCATAGCCACAACATTAGGGGAAATCTCTTTAAGAAATTAAAAGAATAAATCTTGGGTAGGAAAGAAGGAGAAATGATCATACATTCCTTTTGACATGTTGATTATTATGGTGTCTTCTTTGTAGAGGTGAAACATTAGGATCTTAGGTGTTTATATCCTTCCAACTTACCTCATGACTAAATAAAAGCCACCCATAACCTCACTATACTTTCACTAAGCCAATAAAACTTACAATTATTAATGAATACATGGAGTAAAAAAGATTGTTGGTATAGTGAGAGAGAAAGGAGAGATATCAATAGACATATGGGAGAGATAAATATAGATAGAGAGAGGAAGAGAATGAGTGAAGTATGATGATAGAAAGAGGAATGAAGAAAGAACAAGATAGAGTGAAAGAGGGAAAGTGAGAGGGGAAAGAACAGTGGGAAAGAGAGATAAAGAAAATAGATAAATAAAGATATAGAAAAATGATATATATATAGGGATGGAGAGAGAAGTAGGTTTATTATAAATTAATTTAATATTACTATATATATATATATAATAATTATATTTAATAATGTACAATATATAGAGTATTATATAATAATAATTATAACAAAAATATTGATTATATATATGAAATAAATATTTAATTAAATAAAAAATAGAGAAAGATATCAAACACATAGTTTATCTAATATAAAATATCATATGCAATATATAATCTAAATATATAGTCCCATAATATTATAATAACATACTTAAAATATATAATATTTGATGCACTTTCTATTAAATATAATTTCTTTCTAAGCTTATTTACATGTATGTAATTGAAAAAGTTTGATGAAGGCCCATAAAGTGTACGAGGACATGAAATAATGAGATAGGTCTCATAGAATATGATTATTATAGCATAGAGAGCCTATAACTATCATTCAACTCTTTTTTTCAGTGCTTTAGTTGTCCTATATTTACATACTTTAAATATATTATTACATTAGAAATTATATATGTAGATTGTATGTATTATATTTAAAATTTGTATTATTTATTACTAATTTATATTAATTATATATATAATATGTAAAGTAAGTTTATTTAAATTATTATGTATATTATGAGTTATTAAATTTATTTCTAATCTAAAATGTACATTACTTAAACTACAATGAAATAGTGTGTGTATACACCTAAAAATGGTCACACCACATAGTCTGGTAATTAATTAAATATTTTTAATATTTAATTAAATCTCTGAATTCCATCTGCGTATAAATAAATTTAAATAATTTATTTATATTGTTCATTATTTCATTTTGATTAAATAAATAAGTTTATTTAATCATCTATTTGTATTCGTTTCTTAATTAATTAAATAAACATTATGATTTATCTATATTAATTATCAATAATCTTGGCTTGAATATTTTATTCAAATAAAGATTAAGTATTCTTTTCTTCTAAATTCCATTTTTACAATTAAATATTCCAGATATTTAATTAATTCCTTTCTAAAGTCACATTACAATTTAATATTCCAAAATATTTAATTAATTCTTCTAAAGTCTATTTGCAAATTAAATATTCCCAATATTTAATTAAATCTTCTATAGTTCTAAAATTAAATATTTCAAAAATATTTAATTTCTTCAAAATTCACATGAAATTAAATAAATTTATTTATTTATTTATTTAATTTGCATTATCTTCAACAACCGAGAAACAAACTGCCAAAACAGAAAAATTAAATTCCTCTGTTCCTGTGCAAGCTTGTTCCCGTGGGTTGAAGACAGGCATCCATTCTTCTCTCCAACCTCCCAACCTCTTCCATTTTCTTCTCAACCTCTCCATCTCTCACCATTCAAATTTACCAGACAACCTCACAACCGTTGATTCTTGCCAGCCAGGATTATGCCTGCAAAAAGCTATAAAAAGGACTACCGAGTCTTTGAAATTATATAGAAGCTTTCAACAGGAAAATTATAGTCAATTTGCAATAGCATAGCCTTCATAAGCCTTTTAGCATTCTCATTTCATAGCATAGTATAGAATCATAGCATATCCATCTCATCCTCAATTTACAACCCCTGTGCATATCCACATCAACATTCTCACCTCCACCAGCATATAGGATAGAGAAACTTTGCATACTCATTCTACAAATTGCCATTTGGAGAAGCCAAGCTTACACAATCTGAGAGCAGCAGCTTCAAACAAGTCTCTGGAGATAGAGAAAGATGGAACGGCTCTGAAGAATTCTTGTTTATTTAATTTTACTTCAATTTCTTTAGTTTAATGTTTCATTTGTGTTTTGTTTAATCCATTTTGGTTACTCATATTAACATTACACATTTCTGGCGCCCACCGTGGGGCCTTTTCCCCTATTTTAATATCTTTTTGTAGGTTTCTCTGATAGGTTATGGCCAAAAACAGCGGATTAGCGCAAGAAACACGTTTCAGAAATATTCATACCCAGTTCAGCGCCCGTGAGCCATCCTGCAGCGCTCTTAAGCCATCCTGCAGTGCTCTTAAGCCATCCTGCAGCGCTCTTAATCCATCCTGCAGTGCACTTAAGCCATCTTGCAGTGCACTTGAGAAATCCTGCAGCGCCCTTGAAGATCCCTGCAGCACCCATAAAGATTCCTGCAGTGCCCATAAAGACTTTTGCAGCACCCTTGAAGATTCCTGTAGTGCCCATAATAATTGTTATAGCGCATTTTTTTTTTTGAAAAACCTGCAAACTATAAGTTGTAATTTAAATATAGCTTGACTAAATTCGACGCAACCGCGGACAGCCAATAACTATAAATAAAATGGAGCAATCCTAGGGTAGTCATATAATTAAAACGAAGCAATCCTAGGGTAGGCACATAAATGGAATTAAGCAATCCTAGGATAGTCACTTCACATTTGATTTTGGGCTAAAAAGAATTTCATGTTTTTGTGAAGCAACATCTTCACCTAGCATAGTAAATTTCTATTTTGGGTTTAAAACTGAATCCTTGTGTGCTTTGTTTTAAACGGTGATAGGCCTATGCTCTCCCCTTAACTGGGTGATCAAAATGCCAAACTCATTTTTTTCCCTTTATGTAATTTCAAGCTTTATTAAAACCTTTTAGAGAGTCTACTCTTGTGGGAAAAAGTACTCACCCAAGAGGAACGACTCAAGTGGGTTTAAGCCAAAGCCAGGCTATTCCACCCCACTCTAAAATTTAAAGCAAAATTGGGGAAACCCTCTTTTGAAGGTAGTGTGCATTGATAACCATCCCCAAAGCCTTTTTTCTAAAGGTAGGGAGGTCTCTCGAGGGAGTCTATCATTTGCCGCACCGAATGGAAACCCTTACTACAAACTTAGTGTAGTATCCTATCGAAGTCAGTTTTCGAACGTCATAATAATCACAGTGCAGGGGAGGGAAGAATCTACCCCCAAGATACTCACCATATAACTGCCAAGGATTGTTTGCTCAGGGGATCCGGTATCCACTTCTGTCACTCTGAGTACGCACCTGGAAAAGACAAAAACACAGGTGCCCTTTCGGGGGTGACATGGCTGTGTGAGTCGACGCAGTTTTAAGATGTGGGATGTTGATTACTATGATGACCTACTTGTGAACTAAGAGTGAGTCTGTTTGAAATGCTTATCATGTGTAAAACCTGTAAAAACAATTTTTGAAAAACATTTTGATTATACACTTGATGTTTAGCATAATACTAAAAACAACTACTTTACAAATTGCTTGATGTGTTTTCAATACATTAATTCAATTAAGATCATCCAACACTCGCAATCACATTGATTACTCTCATGTTACGAGATTGGAAATCTACAACTTTTGTAAAGAAATCCATTTTCAAAAGGATTAAAAAGCCAAAGAAACCCCTTAGCTACAAGAAACTATTGAAGAAAAGACGATTCTTGTATCAAAGCCGAAAAGTTTTACTCAAATATAGAACCTTTCTTCATAGGTATCATGATTGTGTTAGAGGTTTCATTGATGATTATGCTATAGAACCTTTGTACTCACAAGCTTTCTTTCAAAGAAGAGCCCTTTCTCAAAGGCATAACCATAGTCAACGTATTCGTTTCTGTTATATTCCCCAACCTACAATTGAATATTCTACTCGTCCAAATCAAATTCTGCAATAGAGAACTCAGATCACATTAGGCATCCATCACAAAATCTATCCTTTTACAAAATTATGATCAAAACTTCATAAAGTGCAAAATCATCATTTTCTTGATCTTTTGCTTAAATTCCCATCAACAGGATTTTCATCCTTTCAATTAGGGAACAACACAAGATAAAGATTAGAAACCTTTGTAAGTCATAGAATCTTCATTCTATCCTGACTTTGATATCTATCACACAATTGCACTATTTCATTCTTTTGATCAAAAGTGAGTAGAATTTGGAACAAAACTTATGCCTGTCTTCACGAGATCTCAAAAACACATGGAAAAAGATGAAGGAGAAACCACTACAAGAAAAATGGGTGACCATAATGAGAAAGAAGAGGAAACATTTAATGTTGACGAATTAACAGAAGAAAAGCTTCAAGAAGCAGAACAAGATCCCCAATTCCATACTCTTATGGAAAGGATTTTAGAACGAAACAAAGAAAGATATTTTCTTTCATTAGCTAATCAAGGAGCTAAGTTACCTCACAATTTTGACATAGAAGGGATTAAACAGAATCCTGAAACTCCTCCTAATGACTTTAGTGCCCTTACTCAACAGATAAAAGAATTACAAGGGCAAATAAAAGAGATGCAAGGGGGTACAACAAAGAAGTATGTTTTGGAAGACATATCTCCTTATCCATTCGATAGGAGTCTTCAAATGATTCATTTTCCAAAACATTGCGAAATCCCTAAATATGATAGGTACAATGGAAAAACTGATCCCATTGACCATGTGAGGGATTTCCGAAATATGAGTCTAGAATTCGCCTATGACGATACCTACTTAATGCGATTATTTCCATGAAGTCTAGGTGTACAATCCATGGAGTGGATTTCAAAGATCACTCCACCCATCAAAACTTTTGAGGAGTTAATAAATCAGTTTATATCACAATACTCCTACAACATACAACACCAGATAACAATGCTTGATCTTTGTAAAGTGAAACAAAAAGTAGGAGAACCCTTCACTATGTTCTTGCAAAGATGGAGAAGGTTATTCGCACGATATTCCCGTCCTATTCCTGAAAAGGAAAAGATGGATATCTTCATCAATAGCCTAGATCAATAATTAAGCTATAGGCTTAACCTTCATTGTCCTCATAACTTTGAAAAATTGATTGAAAACACAATCACAATTGAAGGGGCCTTGGTTAAACGAGGAGTGATAAAACTTGATAATCCAAGTACTTCCAACCAAAACAACAACAATAAAACAAGGTTTTGGAACATAAATAAAAATGTTGTCAATGATGGTATAGTAGATGCAAATAATCTACGAACAAGACCATCTATCTTTAATCTATCAAGTGCTCCACGAAACAATCAACAAGGAAATACCAACCAACCAACAAGCAACAATCAACAAGGGAAAAACTCCAAACAAGAAATCATGACCAATCGAAACACCAAGGATAATCATGGTAATTTCAATAACAATCTCGGCAATACTCAAACATCAAACCCGTCCAAACCTCCATTCTTTTCAAATAGACGAAATTTTACCACTTTGGGTCAATCTCTTGAGTCTGCTCTCAAGGAGCTTCTTGATAATAAGGTTATCACCTTACCACCACAAAGAGATATGAGCCATGAGTCAAACCACCATCATGGAATGACTCGTATTATTGTAATTATCATCAATGTAAAGGTCATAGAATGAATAATTGTCAAGCTTTGCGAAATCTAGTACAAGATTTAATTGACAATGGCACCATTACAATTGAAGGACACCATACCAATGATGATCATCAAGCATTCAAAGATCCTTTACCGAATTATCAAAAGGGGGAAACATGAGATGCAAAAGCCAAAAGCATAAATAATGTTGAAGACAATATAATCCGTCACATCTATGTTGATGATCAACGGGTTAATGTTATCAAAATCAAGGGAAAACAAGAATATCAACAGGTTAATGTGACTACGAGAGGACAAGCAAAAGTTGTCCTAAAAGGAAGTTCATCTAAAACAATTATTTCCCCTCCAAGTCAATATAATCTAGTTGATCAATTGAGAAAAACATCAGCTCAAATCTCCATCCTTGAACTTCTCAAAATATCCCCCATACACAAGAATATTTTAGAAGAAGCTCTTGTAAACACAACTGTCGACACTGATTTGGATGTAAACAAATTTCAAGCAATGGTGGGACATTTGTCTTCTCCCACTTGTCTTTCATTTTCCGAAAAAGATGATGCCTCCATGACATCCACATAATTCATCGCTCTATCTTGAAGTCATGATCCATAAACACCGAATTAGACGTGTATTAATAGATGGAGGAGCTAGTTTAAAAATTTGTACTTTAAAGCTAATAAATTCCTTGGGAATATCACAAAATTCTATTGATCCACGAAGGAAAATAACTATCAAGGCATATGATGATGAAGAAAGAGCTTCTAAAGGACTAATAATGCTACCTATCAGAGTGGGACCTATTGTGAAAAATACTTTTTGTCAAGTTCTAGATCGAGATCTTTCCTATAACATACTTTTGGGTCGTCCATGGATTCATGATATGCAAGCGGTACCATCAATATACCATCAATGCCTCAAGTTTCCATATGATGGACAAGAAATAACCATACAAGCTGATTACAATAGCACACAAACTTGTTCAAATCTCCGAGTAACTCAAGATGCCTTTGTGCCACATAATAGGGAGGCTCTTGTTGTTTCTTCTTCCAATCTACAAGTCCAATTGCAAGAAATGACAAAGAATCTTGACACTAAGCTAAATTTTAAAGACACAGGGGTAGGTGAATATTCACTATCTCTTTCTACCTTACCTCCTTTTCCGAGGTCACATGGTCAGCCAACCTTATCAAATCAAAAGATTGCAACAACCTCTACATCCCAAGCTTCTATGCCAATCACAAAGTTTGACAGAAAATTCATTAAAGCCAACACCACTGAAGAAGAAGTTGAAGATAGGGACATCCTAAGTTGGCTATACAAAGATGAAGATGAATCTGTCTTGCACATTAAGTTACCTACAGAACAATATGGTAAGGGGTACGCTATCATGCAGAAAATGGGCTATGAAGGAAATGGTCCTATAGGAAAAAGAAGAGAAGGAATTGTGGAACCAATTCAACCTATTTCAATACATCCAAGTAATAAAATAGGAATTGGATATGGTAAAGATAAAGAAGAATCTACTTCACAACAAGTGCAACCAACTCATGAAGGAGGATCAATGTCAGATAAACCTCATGAATCAGTTTTCCAATTGCAGAATAGTTCAGATACTGATTCTAATGAATATGAATGGGACACCATTTATAATGATGAATTTTGGAGAGACAAACAAGTTGATACCATACACAAATATGCACCTGTTCTTATACAAGGAGAAGGTTCAAGGCCTCCACTTGATTATGTTTTACAAAGCGATCATGACTCAAGTGAGGAAGAATCAGATTCTAACGAGATTGGCAATCAACAGGAGAATACCATCATAGACCTTGTCTACCATGAAGATGACAACCACATCATGACTTTGACACCTCAAGACCTTACCCAACCTAATGATCCTATGCCTTTAGTTTATCCAGAACTTATTGATTGGGACAATAATGCACCTATCCACATCCCTACATTCCATGATGATGAGGATATTATAAATTTTCTTTGTTCCTCTAATGAGGAAAACAATTGTTTCATCCAAGAATTTCATACTCATGATTTTGATAAGAAGGGTGTCAAGTCTCTTAGCGGCAAAATAAATGAAATAAAAGATGGATCTATTGGTGAAAACCAAAAAATGGCAGTGGTAGATCACAACAAGAGAAAAATAAAGAGTGAATCCGATAGTGAAAACCTCTTTGAGGAACTAAAGGATGAGAAACTTGACACTCTTCCCAAGCATTATCATGAAAGATCTTCTATTTTGATTGAACCAATAGAATCAATCAACATAAGTACACCAGAGCAGCCCAAAATCTTGTAGATTGCAGCATCATTAACAGTTGAAGAAGTCCTGAAATTCATGGAGTTCTTGAAGGAGAATCAAATCAATTTTGCTTGGTCATATGCTGATATGCTAGGGTTAGATCCTAATCTGATAATGCATCATTTATCTATAAATGCAGGGGAAAAACCTATGAAGCAAAAACTCAGAAAAATGCATCCACATGTTGCATTATTGGTCAAAGAGGAATTAAAAAAGCTTTTGGATGTTGGATTCATTCGAACTATTGACTATGCAGAATGGATTTCCAATATTGTACCTATTTCAAAGCCAGATAGAAGGATTGGAGTTTGTACAGATTTCAGAGATTTAAACAAAGCTTGTCCCAAAGATGACTTTCCTTTGCCCAACATAGACATGATTGTTGATTTAACTGCTGGACATGCAATGTATTCATTAATGGATGGATTTTCAGGATACAACCAGATAAAAATTGCACCAGAGGATCAAGATAAACAAGTGTTCACATGCCCTTGGGGTATCTATTTCTAGAATGTAATGCCATTTGGGTTAAAGAATGCCGGAGCTACTTATCAAAGAGCAATGACAACCATTTTTCATGACATGATGCATACATTCATGGAAGATTATGTTGATGATTTACTTTCCAAATCTCACACACGAGAAGAACATCTAGAAATCTTGTCGAAAATCTTTACTAGAATGGAGAAGTTCAATGTTCGACTCAATCCAAAGAAATGTGTCTTCGGCGTTACATCTTGAAAACTCCTAGGATACATTGTTTCAGAAAAGGGTATAGAGGTTGATCCTAAAAAAGTACAAGCTATAATGGACATGCCGCCACCACGAAATATCAATCAGCTTCAATCATTGCAAGGACGACTACAGTCCATCAGAAGGTTTATAGCTCAATTGGCGGACAAAAGCTTACCATTTACACATTTATTGCATAAAAATGTTCCATTCAAATGGGAAGACAAATGTGAAGCAGCATTCAATCAGATCAAGCAATATCTTATGAACCCACTAGTTTTAATTCCACCCATTCCAGGAAAGCCACTCATACTCTATATTTCAGCAACAGAAGTGTCCTTGGGAGCATTACTTGCACAAGAGGATTCTATAGGCAAAGAAAGGGCCATATACCATATCAGCAGAACTTTAACAAGTCATGAATTAAACTACACGTTCATAGAAAAATCTTGCCTCGCAGTGGTGTTTGCTTCTCAAAAGTTGCGACACTATATGCTGGCTCATACAGTTAAGCTGATAACCAAGATTGATCCACTGAAATATCTTTTAAGCAGAGCTACTTTAACAGGGAGACTTGCAAAATGGGTAATGATCTTAAGTGAGTTTGACATTCACTATGTAGATCGAAAAGCTATTAAAGGACAGGTCATTGCAGATCAGTTGGCTGAAGCACCTTTACAAGAAGAAATCCAATGCATATTGAGTTTCCTGATGCAGATGTTTTCACAACAACAATTCAGAAATCATGGACATTGTACTTTGATGGATCTTACACGCAACAAGGCTCGGGGGCAGGAATTCTCTTTGTCACACCTGAAGGAGATAATATACCAAAATCCTATCGATTGATGTTTCCTTGTACAAATAATATAGCTGAATATGAGGCATTTCTTATAGGGATAAAGATAGCCTTGGAATGGTGGATTACAGAGCTACAAGTCTATGGTGATTCACAACTTGTCATTAATCAAATTAATGATGATTATCAGACTAAAGATGATAAGTTGCTACCTTACAAGAACATGGTGGATGATTTCAAAAAGTATTTTGTGTCAATTAAGTTTTCACAAATCTCAAGGATTGATAATAAAGTTGCAGATGCAATGGCTACAATTGCTTCCTTGTTACAATTGTTAGAAGACCAAAAACGATACGAATTCTTGGTGGAACAATTGTTTTCTCCCGCCTATGATAATCCAGAGACCCAAGTCATATACCATTTAACCGGTTCTGATTCCCCTTTATATGGCAAGACTTATACCTATTTAAAAGATAACATCTTACCTCCGGATTTGTCCCACAACCAAAAAAGGAATTTCATACACCAATCATCCCATTATACCATGATCGCCGACATCCTTTACCGATGTGGTCTTGATGGTACACTCCTTAGATGTCTTGAACGTGATGAATCTGAAAAAGCCTTACAAGAGGTTCATGGTGGTATTTGTGGAACTCATTCAAGTGGTTTGACTTTAGCTAAGAAACTTGTCAGGATGGGATATTACTGGCCAACCATGGAGAAAGATTCTTTTACTTTTTTCAAGAAGTGTTCTAAATGTCAGATCCATGGGAATCTTATTCATGCACCTACACAGGAACTGCAACCTTCTACTCCAATATGGCCTTTTTCTCAATGGGGGCTAGATCTTGTTGGAAAAATTCATCCTTCATCATCAAATGGGCATAAATTCATTATCACAACTCCAGAGTATTTTACAAAATGGATTGAAGTTGTTCCTTTGACAACCGTGACTGGTAAACAAATATCTTCATTCATTCTGAATTACATCATCTGCCGATATGGAATTCCTAATTCTATCATTACTGATAATGGGAGGCCTTTCAAGAATCAAGATGTTGATGAAATTTGTGAAAGATTTCACATCCAACACAGGTTTTCTACACCTTATTATCCACAAGGTAATGGTCAAGTAGAAGCTTCCAACAAAACAATCTTGAAGATCTTGAAGAAAATAGTAAATGATGTCGGTCTAGATTGGCATGTCCAATTAAATCCAGCTTTGTGGGCATACAGAACCATCATTCGCACACCAACAGGAGCTACCCCATATGCCTTGGTCTATGGAGCAGAAGCAATCTTACCACTAGAGGTTGAAATACCTTCGCTGAGGGTCTCACTCAAGGGATTGATAAATGATGAAGACTACAGAGTATCTCGCCTGCAAGAGCTAGAACTGTAGATGAAAGACGTCAACATGCAGCTGACCATTTGAAGGGTTATCAACAAGTTATGTCTCGTAGCTACAATCACAGAGTTAAACCACAGACATTTCAAGTGGGTGACTTAGTCTTGAGAGAAAATCCATGTAATCAGCAAGACAGAGAAAAGAAAAGGAAAATTTGAACCAAACCGGCTTGGTCCATTTGTCATCATTGCAGATACGGTTCTGTGCATATCAGTTATTCACGTCAGAAGGGGACCTGTTTGAAGAGCCAATCACTAGCATTCATTTGAAGAAATTCTATGTCTAAATCATAAAAAGTCCAAAAAAAATTTTAAAAAAAATCATAAAAAGTCCTGAAAAAATCCATAAAAATAAAAAAAATCCTAAAAAAGTGCAATAAAAACAAGTGGTGAAAACCTGGAAAACAGGCGCTACTTGTGATTAAAATAGGCTCCTCTATTTATTATCTTATGTCTGGCATTCACTTTAGGCATCATCCATTCATATCTATCATCTGTACATATCTTTCATATCCATATCATGTGACAGGAATCCTTATGTTTCATCATGGCTTGATGAAATTTGTACATATCCATACTCTTTAGGTTGTGTTTACACTGGGGGCAAACGCAGAAACATAGACTGAACAAGAGAAGGACAACAAGCTTTTTGAACATCACAAACAGACACAAGACAGTTTGCCAAAATGCAACAAACATTGTCACATCAAATCACCCACAACATGCTTATTCAATGTCAATTGACATCAAATCAACCACAACATGATCCGAACAACTATCGAAACGAGAACATCAATGAGGATAACCAAGTTGGATGATCTTAATCTGAATAATGTTTGAAATATTTTAGGCAAGATTTGAATGGTTGTTTAATTTTTCTATCATATCTCTGGAGCAATTCAATGATGTACTGAACTAGAAAAGAAAGGAAGGAGTATGATTTTTCTTTATCTGTTGTTTGCGAGGAAATCATTAGTACTATGCAAATTGGTCGCGAGACATGCTCTACTACATATCATTGATGACATTTCAGAATTTGCATGGGAAATTGGTTAACTCTTGTCTGTTTATGCAAGAAATACTCAGGTCATCTCGGTTCAATTATACCTAGATGCTTGTATTATTTTGCTATATCAAAAATCATGAAAGCAATACTCAGGTCATCACTGGTGCTAACATACCCTTTGATGCTTGTATTCACTTTCAACATTTCAATGCTCTATGATGATACAAAAAGCATAAATAAACTCTCCAAATGACAAATATCCTGCATGATTAGTATAGATTGCATTCATGTTAGAATCTGCATTTTGCATTTAAAATATTTTCCCAAAAGCTGGCAAAGTATCAAATGGTTCATATCTTTTCACATACATGACTGAGTATATTTTGACATTCAAAAAAATATCATTTCATACATTTTTCATACATATTTGCATCAGAAAATTATAAAATCAAAAGCATACATCATAATCAAAACATTTATAAGCATTCATAAATTATATCATCCATCATATTCATATAATCATTCATCAATAGATTTCATTCATCTTATAAATCATGCATACATATACATCATAAGCATAAAATTGAGAAACCATCATATCATAACACATCATGCATATAGAAAATAGATGCATTTATCTCATCATAAATCATTGCTGCATTTCATATATCTCAAAAAATGTCAAAATGTACAAGGATGTCAACTACACATGATATAACATCATCAAAAATGAGATCATCTCAGGGTGTATACAAATGTCTCAAAAGAGTATCACTAAAACATTATGTATAATGCACTAGGCGGTGCTATCCTCTGATGGAGCTGGTCTGGGACCTGTACCACCTGCACCTGATGGACCTGCTCCACCTGTCCCTGATGGCCCTCCTAGAGGTAATGGCTGTGTCACACCCTTGCTAGTAGTCCGAGAGCGACTATGGGTAGACCATGACTGTGTATAACTCTCCCTCCGCTCAGGTAGAACAACATCATGATATTTGGTCCTGTAAAACTTGGCCTCCCGGGTGGCTCTGGTCACCTCTTTGATCATATCACCAGGAAAGGTACTCGCTGTCACTCTCTGTAGACTATCCACCAAAGCAATGGCCTGCTCACCCCGTTGTCTGGCTATATCCCTCTCAGCAGTAACTGAAGTCAACTGTCCCTGCAACTGTGTAATCAAGGTCTATGCCTGTGCTAGCTGACTCTGTAAGCTCTGCATTGTACTCTGTAAAGAAGATATCTGACCTGACACCACTGGATCTACTGAAGGAGATGGATCCATATGTCTCATCCGTGGTCCTCCTCTGCCACCTCTCCTACCACCTCTCCTGCCACCTCTATCACCACCCCTACCTCCACCCTCCTCCTCATCATCATCTCCCTCTGAATCATCATCACTATCTCCACTCTCATCATCATCATCTCCCTCTGAATCGTCACCCTCTGAAGCTGCCTCTCTCTGTCTTCTTTGACCACCTCTCTGTGGTCTCTTTGCAGCAACTGGTGCCATAGGCTCATCAGGATCAAACATACGTGGTGCAGGATGCTCTAACACATACTGGCTATACTCTGGCGTTGTCCCTGCATCAAGGACATCAACTCGGTAATCCCACATCACCACTCCTAAATTGGTGAACTCGGCCACTGCTGCCTCATACGAAATCTGTGGACCCCACACTGCAAGCTCTGGCTGTCGTCGTGCATAAATGGTGGAACCCACAGGCATACCCTGAATCCGACCAAACTGTCGACACACTCGTCCAGCAAGAAATCTCTCAATAATCCATGGAGTATGCCCAATAAGATATCTGGACGTACAGACATAAGGCATCTCCCTCGCATCCTCTGGCCATGCCTCGCAGTCTAAATATGGCCGCCAGCATACTGTATCAAGACCATCCAAGAGATGCTGCCAATGATCTAGTTTGCCCAGTCTCGGCTAAGCAATAATATCCACATATCCCCATCTGTATGATCGACCGACAGGTCATCTTCCATGAGTCGCAGGACACATAATAGCAAAGTGCTCCCATGCCCATATCTGTAGTAACGAGCAACCGACAGCAAAACTCCGGCCTCTACCATATACAATATGATGTAACTCATCATACAAGTGAGCAAGCATACATGTCCCCCATGCATACTGTGTCCCCTGCATCACCATACTCTCCAACACACGGCCCCACCTGACTGCAAACCCCTTCGACCTATGGTCGGGGCACAAAACACCTCCAATGAAGCCTGCGAGTATGGACGGTAAAGGTGGATATGTATCTGTCATCTCGCCCCATGGGATGAAGTATCCAGCAATATGATCATCTCTGAAAATCCTCCTCAAAGCATCAGTACCTCCAGCCTCTTGGCTATCAAAGACCACTATCTCTCCCATCACTGGGATCCTCAAGATGCGATATACGTCCTCAGGGGTCACTGTAATTTCTCCGGTCGGTAAATGAAATGTGTTGGTGTCACTATGCCACCACTCTGCAAGTGCTGTCAATAAAGCCCTGTTGAGGCGCACCTCGGGCATGTCAAGCAATGACCTCAATCCACAGGCCTCAATCACATCTCGATCTGATTGTAACATATGTGGAATCAACATCCATGTACTCGGGAATGTCTCCTGTGACTACAAAACGCTCAATCTCTCCTGTTGACACATCATCAAAGCAAAATAATATCACATCATCATGATTAATCAAACAAATCAATCAAACTATTTTTTTTTCATCATCATGGAAAGCAGATAATCAACATCATGTTTATTTTTAACAACTTTAGAAATGAACATATCAATCAAACTATTTGTTTTTCATCATCATGGAAAGCAGATAATCAAAATCATGTTTATTTTTAACAACTTTAGAAATGAACATTTCAATCAAATAATTTGTTTTTCATCATAATGAAAAGCAGATTTATCAACATTACGTTTGTTTTTATCAACTTTAGAAGCAAACTTATCAGTCTTATTTGTTTTTAACAACTTTAAAAGCAAATTTATCAGCTATTATTTGTTTTCCAACAACTTTGAGCACAAATTTATCACTCACAACAACATTCAATCAAGGGCACTACAGAAATTCTCATAGGCGCTACAAGATCAAGGGCGCTACAGAACTAATCAAGGGCGCTATAGAATTCATCATAGGCGCTACAGGATTATATGCACTACAGAAAACATTAAGGGTGCTATAGAACTCATCATAGGCGCTACAGGATTATATGCGCTACAGAAAACATTAAGAGCGCTACAAAAAGTCTCATATGCGCTACAGGATTATATGCGCTAAAGAAATAGTCATGGGCGCTATGAAAACTATTAAGGGTGCTAAAAAAAATAATTTCACAATCAAAACATCGAAGAATGTGCAACGAACGGAAAATTTTCAAAAAGCAGAAGTTTTACGGGGTACATACCGGGGGTCCATAGTGCGTTGGCCGCCGATGTCATCGGATGTGCTCGAAACGGTGCTGGTGAATCGGATGTGCCATAATTATCAAACCAGAGCTCAAAAAATTTACAAATTTTACTAGGTTAAAATGGAAAATGACATGGAAAATGACATTTTTAACCTATTTAAGGGTAAAATTGGTGGATTTTAACACATTTTATCACAGCAGGGGCAATTTTAGTCATCAAATTTTCATTCAATATCTCTTTGAGTCATTTTTTTCACATCATAATTTTCAAACGATGAATCGACATCTTCAAAATCATAAAAATCGAAAGTTCCAAAAAAATCTAAAAAATTCAAAAAAATTCATAAAAATCAAAATCTTATCGATTCATCATTCGAGGGGGCATATACCTATCAACATTTGACAATCAACATCTGGGGAAAAAATTCAAAATTCTTTGAAGCAATGCGAAAACACATCACTTCAAAGAGGGCAAATGTATACACCTAAAATGGTCACATCACATAGTTCGTAATTAATTAAATATTTTTAATATTTAATTAAATCTCCAAATTCCATTCACAGATAAATAAATTTAAATAATTTATTTATATTGTTTATTATTTCATTTTGATTAAATAAATAAGTTTATTTAATCATCTTTTGTATTCGCTTTTAATTAATTAAATAAACATTACGATTTATTTATATTAATTATCAATAATCTTAGCTACCCTAGCTCTCACTTGGTTAAGGTGTTCCCTCAGAGTGGCTTCACCATGGGCCCTGGACTCCTACCTCGCAGTACCCCCTGGTCCCACAAGATCACGCACACCTAAAAGTTTACCCATGGGGGTTATATGGGGGTCGTCGCACTGACTCTCTGCTAAAAAAATTAAAAAAAAAAAAAAAATTATCAATAATCTTGGCTTGAATATTTTATTCAAATAAAGATTAAGTATTCTTTCTTCTAAATTCCATTTTTACAATTAAATATTCCAAATATTTAATTAATTCCTTTCTAAAGTCACATTACAATTAAATATTCCAAAATATTTAATTAATTCTTCTAAAGTCTATTTGCAAATTAAATATTCCCAATATTTAATTAAATCTTCTATAGTTCTAAAATTAAATATTTCAAAAATATTTAATTTCTTCAAAATTCACATGAAATTAAATAAATTTATTTATTTATTTATTTAATTTGCATTATCTTCAACAACCGAGAAACAAACTACCAAAATAGAAAAATTAAATTCCTCTGTTCCTGTGCAAGCTTGTTCCCGTGGGTTGAAGACAGGCATCCATTCTTCTCTCCAACCTCCCAACCTCTTCCATTTTCTTCTCAACCTCTCCATCTCTCACCATTCAAATTTACCAGACAACCTCACAACCGTTGATTCTTGCCAGCCAGGATTGTGCCTGCAAAAAGCTATAAAAAGGACTGTCGGGTCTTTGAAATTATATAGAAGCTTTCAACGAGAAAATTATCGTCAATTTGCAATAGCATAGCCTTCATAAGCCTTTTAGCATTCTCATTTCATAGCATAGTATAGAATCATAGCATATCCATCTCATCCTCAATTTACAGCCCCTGTGCATATCCACATCAACATTCTCACCTCCACCAGCATATAGGATAGAGAAACTTTGCATACTCATTCTACAGATTTCCATTTGGAGAAGCCAAGCTTACACAATCTGAGAGCAGCAGCTTCAAACAAGTCTCTGGAGATAGAGAAAGATGGAACGGCTCTGAAGAATTCTTGTTTATTTAATTTTACTTCAATTTCTTTAGTTTAATGTTTGATTTGTGTTTTTTTTAATCCATTTTGGTTACTCATATTATCATTACACAGTGTGCAGTATGAATGTTGATTGACTTTCAATTAGTTTTTGTATGCAAATAATTTTTAATGTTGCCACATGTCTATGGGAGGATAATTTAAGAGATAAATATTAGAGAGAGAGAGGGGGGAAGAGAGAGAGGGGGGAAGAGAGGAGGGGGAGAGAGATAAAGATGAAGTAGAAAGAGATAGACAGGGGGTGGTGGGAAAGAGATCCAATCTAAATCCATCACGATTTTTTTGAAGCAATTTTTGTGTGTTGTGGTTATTGTTTAAGGAAAGTGGTGGAGAATGAAACCTTTATGATCCATCAAGGATATGGATACATATGTGTCTATTTGGGTTGGTTTCAAGGGCCAAAAAATGTGATATTCGTTAAGAAGACCAAATTGCGCCCACCACGGAGTCGTGTCTGTGCGCTGCCAAATCATTTCTTTGTTTGATTCACCGGTTAGATGTCCTCCACCGTAGAATATTTGAAAATATTGCAAGGATGAAAATGGGAGCTACGCCATTATAGAAAATTCTCAAGGAAGTTCTGAACTACTTCGACCATGTTTATTCATCCTGTAGCCTATTTTTTTCTATTTCGAAAATGCTATGGTTATGGAAATGACAATGAAGTATTTGGTCCTAGCAAATACTATGATTATTGAAGTGAATAATTGTACTTCTTTAGCACTAATGGTGGGGAGACACTTCTGTTGGGGGGTTCACTTGCTGGAAATCATGTTCAATAATTTATTGCAGATAAAATGAAATAAGAATGCAGAATTTAAATTTAGAAAAGGACAATTCATAAATATAAAAAATTCAGAGATTTATAGTGGTTCATCAATTTGACTACATCCACTTTGAAGTAAGGAAAACTATTTTATTAATCTTTATTTCTCAGTTACATATAATAACAGCATAACATCAGCAATTATATTATCTATTTTATTATATTTATTAAATAAAAAATTATATATAATATATGTTTAATCTTTACTTTTATCATTTAATTATATAATTTGTATCTTAATATCTTTTTTTGTTTTTTGATACTACAGGGGCTTCCTCGTGACCTAGCCCAGTGGCCCAACAACCCTTACCTTGGGTACCTGAGGCGAGCTAACATATTATTTAATAAAAATATAAAATTAATAAGTATAATATATTCTAACATATACTATTATTTAAATCAATTTATAGGAAATTTAACAATTTAATTTTTTTAGATAGAGAATTATTTATACCATCCACTAAGGTTCAAATAAAATTTTGAAGTCTTTTAATATTTAAATTAAATATATTTATTTAATATTACATAGGATATTTTAATTTAAATAATAGTATGTTAAAAAAATAATACTAATATTTAAAAAACTCTAAATATATAATTATTTATACATTAATTTTATTACATGGTATTGTCTATCCATGAAGTCACTTGTATTTAAAATTTGCTTCATATTTTGGAAAAAGTGCATGAATAGATCTGAAGAGATCTAAAATACCTTTCTAACGTTGCTAGAATCATGAAAGATATGGCTTTGGAGTGGTTTTGTTCATTGTTGAATAACCCAATTCACTCATTTAATGAGCTTGTTGATGCTTTCCTCAATCATTTCCAAGTAAACATTGGTCCTAAGATTAACATATCTGATTTAATGTGATGCAAATAAAAGAGAGGTGAAAAAGTCATAGATTTCATAAGCCACTATTAGTTGATTTTATCACAAATCAATCTTACTCTTCCTGATGCATATATCTAAAGAGTGTTCATTGAAATTTTGAAAACTGACATAAGAGATATAATCTTATTAATAAAATTTCCATCTTTCATACATTTTTGTACGACTCTTCATGACTATCAAAATTCAATTAATCTGGTATGAAGAAGCTTCTTCATTAGCCCATACTGAGAAATCTGATTCCGTACCCCAAAACAACTATCAACCATTCAAGAAGCAAAACAAAAAATTTATCAAGTTTCATACATCTCAAACAACCAACCACATTGAACTTCAAGGCGCTGCCATAAGTCCAACACCATACCAATTTAGGGAAAAAGATAGGAAACTCACCAAGCTACCTAACACTTTTCATTCGATTATGTTACAACTTTTGAGTAAGAACCTAATCTGATTGCCTCTTGTTAAACTTGTAGACACAACCAAACCTTTACCTCTGAAATTCAATCCAAATTCCCTTTGTCAATATCATTGCACAAGTGGACATGATACATAATGATGCATGTTTCTTAGGCATCAAGTTCAAGACCCCATTGATTCTAATCATATCTAGTTGGGTGGTGTTAATGACCAAGGAAATAAATCTATTGCCACACTCAAAAAAATTACAACTTTTTGCTAGTACAATGCTCAACCATTCATCCAAATTTGTGCAAGCTTGTTATGTTAAAAATGATGAGATGAATGTTGATAAGATTGATGATATGAGTGATGACATGAATGATGACAATAATGAAGAGAAGGAAGTAGATCACATGGTGGGTCTAATAAATGTTCAACCTTGTAAGGGAAAAACCACTGTGTTACATGACATTGCTTTCACAAATAGTGATGCACTTAGACACACATTTGATGGTCCTCTCTACATTCTCAACCATATCAATGAAAAACTTGTACAAGGATTACTCATTGATCTCAAGTGTGTAGAGAATGTAACCACTGAGGAGTTCTTGTTTGTGCAAGAGCTTTATCAAGATTCTTATGAACAATCGAAAGCATGGATTAAAACACATGATGGTTTTTCTCATCCTACGATTGGTTCCATCACTCTTCCTCTTATAGTTAGACCAAAATAATTAGATGTCTCACTCTCCATCATCCCAACATCAGACTAATTTTGTGTGAAGCTAGGCTATCCATGGCTATGCTCCATGAATGTCATCCCATCAATTATTCACAAGTGCATAAAGTTCCCCTTTGAAAATGAGATATTTACACTGCATCATGGTGAGCATTGGGACTGTAAAATTTTGCAAAAATTTACAATGTCCATGATGAAAAATTTGCTTTGCACATTCAAAAATCCAGCTAAAAAATCTTCCCCAGTGACCTACTTTGGAGGGTCATAATTTGAAGCCCATTTTCTTTCATGACAAATCCCTTGGCCTGCGAAGTGGCCTCCTGTTTAGAATGATATTTCACAGCTGGATGATCGTCATGGAAAATGGATTGTTGCTTTGCATTCCCCTCATATTCATTTGCTCCCTGGTTTGGTTTTAGAGTCTCAGGACCAGATTTGATATTTTTTCGAGATCAAAAGAAAATGTAGTTTTTTCTGTTTTTACATCTACATTTCCAGAATGTTTTAAGGAGGTCAACTTTGACCCTTAATATCTTGTGAATAATGTGGATTGAAGGAAATCCCTCTTGCACACATAATCAATGTACCTAAATGATTTAGTATTTCCAATGGAAGTTTCCCAAGAGAATATTTTGTATTTTTTCGAGATGGTGACTTGGTGAGCCCTAATTGGTTTTTGATAGGGGCAGTTGTAGAAGAGTCTAGCTGAGTCACTTTCTATGTTAATATCTTGCACCTTAGGATGAATTTTTCCAAGTCATTTGTTGTACTGAATTCTTGGGTCAAATGTCTACATGACTATACATTTTCATGATTTCAGAAGGTTGTTTGACTAGTTTTCCAGGGTGATTCTAGAGGCTACTTGGCTTGTTTATTTCAGTGTACAAAATGATAGAAAGTGGATTATGATGGTTTCCAACTTCAAAATTTTCATGCCAGATGTATATAGAAGCAGTTTTAGTTCAGTTGAGGATGGAATTTGTTTCAAAATTTATTTATTTTTTAGCCAAGCCCACATGGGGACCCAGCATGCTTTACAAAATTATGAAGCTGTAAGTGTTTCATTGATTGGTAAAGGGGACATAGTCACTAATGCTATAATCATGGACCACATTTTATAAGGGATGATATTAGAGGCAGAGGTATGATCACTTAAAAGGAAATTACCTTATTTGCATGGATTATTTTGGTATGACAGAGTATGAGGGTGTACAATCATAATTTCCTTCAAGGTTTTAAATGAAAACAAGGTACTCAAAATGGTCTTCTAGATCAACATGGTTCTATTATTACTATTTTTTCACTAATCAGTTATATAGATCATCTATCTATGACAAGTAAAGTTGATATTATGGTGTATGTTCAAGCTTTATTTGACATAAGGAGATACATGGGAGATTCAACATACTCTTTGTTTTCCAGATTCTTAGATGCCTTCTTGCAGATTCCTGATGGTTACAAGCATGAAGAAGATATATGCATTTACTTATTGAAAAATATGAATCAGGGTTCATGATGAAATAATAATAATGAATCAACAAGATCCTCACACGAATATAATTGGAGAGGAGACAAAGCTACGTAATACTAAGAAAGCAAATATTTTATACAGGTTGCTATTGTTAGGGTTTCCTCGTTATGTGGAGACATATCTAGTTTTGTAGCCATGGTGCGGGCCTAGAATCTAAACAGATTGAGGATGCACTTAAAATGGATAAAGACACATTAAAAGCTTTGGATATTCTTGGATATATGGAAATGAGGACAAATTATTGGCTCGAAGCTAAAGAAATAATTGCAGTTGCATAAAGTGAATTAGATGCGAAGAATGTATGTTGACATTTCACTTGGAAATTGGGATTATTTTACAGCTCTTCACAACATGATGAGGGATCCAAAAAATATAGAAACAAGCTTGAGAAGGTGGTTGCACATATTAAGAATGCTCAAGAACTATTTGATAGTGTGTTGACATAGAAATAAGGAAATGTTTTGCTACAAATACACAACTAGTGCACAAGTTGAAAATGGTCAATTTAATATTGTAAGGGAAATTCTTATGCAGGTATAGGAATCTGCTGCAAGAAGCATCTTTGCTCAAATTTATAGGTGCAGGTAGAATTTGCATTTGTTTACTTTGTGCAAGGACTGTTTGTGCCTACAATGGAAATGCATGAAAAGTTGTATGAGAAATTTCTTCTAGAACTAAAACCCTATTTTATTCGAACCCAAGTACATTGTGAAAAAGAATGGTGGCAGGTTTGTAAATGAGCATTATGAAATATAGTGCATTGGGTGCCTTCAAACTACTTGTTTCACTTTGGTATTGGCTTGCAATGTTGGAGTTTGCATGTTCAACATTTCAAAAGGAAAAAATGTTCCATAGGTAAGGTTTAACAAGTAGCGCCCAAATTCATGAATGCATTTTGTGGGTTCATTCAACCGTCGCCTGTGAAGGCCTGTGCACATATAGCTTTTGTGAGAAGAATGTTAAATTGCATGTTGGCTACTGTGAACAGTTGCTCTATGCCACCATGTTCACTATGAGGCAGTAGAATGTGAGATGTAGCAAAGCGAAGGGGTACTCGATCAACGGTTGAGAAGTGGTGGAATTGACAAATCCAGGTCGTCCCTCGCCAGCCCATGGGGGACTCACCAATGTCATCCTTCAAGTAACGAGAATGTAGGGAAGGCACTACGTGGAAGGTGGACCTATGGAAAATTTAAAGTTGCAAGGTTTAAAGTTTTATTCTAAAGGTGAAGTGAAAAAATTAAAGGAATCAGGTAAATGAAATATTTTTATAGCCCGATAAAAAATTTAAAGGCCTTCACCATTTTTTAAAATAAAAATGCTTTTAAATGTTGTTGGGAAAATAATTAAATTGCATGGTTAAAAAATGTTTCCATAGCCCAATAGAAAATAAATCAAATACTTCACAAATAAGAAACTTTGGCTGCAAGGAAAATAAAACTGTAAAGTGTAAGTGAAGTTTTATACAACATAACAAAAGCATAGTGAAAGTTTTCACGTGGGTAAAGAAAGATATATGCATATCAAGGAGGTAAATAAGAAGATTTCAGAAATTTTCTTGTTGTAGATCAAAGGGAGAAATATTGCTAGATGCCAACTGCAAATAGATTTTAGGGCTCTTCTTCCTCTTATATCTTTTCATTCTTTCTCATTTGTGAGGGTTCTGAACTTCTGATTTAGGAAAAAGGAAAGAGAAAATTCTTAAGTGTGAGCTGGAGGTTTATTTCCAGTAAATGAATGTATAGATTTATACAACAGTGTCAATTAGTATGAAAAAATTAAAGAAAATATTGCAGAAGTTGTCTCCATTTTGTATTCTCAAATTGCATATGGATCAAATGTATCAAGGATATGTTGATTTTTCATTGCAATATTTTTGCAATTATGTGATTTGTGTATGGGTTTCTTCAAGCAAAGAATTAAATTTTGTATGTTGATTATTGTGGGTTTGAGGGAATGAAATGGATTTGTAAGTATGATTGCATGTAGTAATATGAGAGGTTGTGTTAATGTCAAGGAATTAATGTTAAAGGGCCACTAGTTTGAGGTAAGTTGTTTAAATTTGCATTCATGATCTTAGATTTGACTCCATGCCCTAGGATTAGGTACTGATCTATGATATTACCCAAATCTAGTTTAGAAACATTTAAATCATTCAAATATCTTTAGCTTGTATTATTATCTTTTTCTTTCATGTTTAATTTATCTTAGTTCCTTGTATCTTCATGGTACTTGAAAGAGTATAGAGGCTAAATTTGAGAAAATTTCATCTATTAACCCTCTATATGTTTGAGGTGGAGGTATATAAGCTATGTGTTCTCAACAATGTTCAATGCAAATGGGATTATGCTTGAATATGGTGGAATATAAAATACCCATTACTCATATATCTGAGAATTATCCACTTTCATACATCTATAGTTTTTTGCTTGGCATAAGTTTATCATACATTTAGGCTTACAACTAGGAACACCCTCCTAAATCTTGTGGAGGTCAAAGAGCAGAAGGATTTCATAGCCTTGTTCATTATATTTTATTATGTTCAATCTATTGATAGTGTAGATTCCTTGTCCTAAATCTTTAATCCCTCGGTTTAGGTATTGTGTTTCTTCTTACGATTGAAGGTTGCAAGAAAAAATAACCAACAGATTTGTGAATCTACTAGGGAGAACTTTAAATCTCCAGTTATAGAATGTCCTATCATAGAGTCATATTATTTGTTGATATGAGCATTTGGTTCAAATATTGAAGGAATTCATACCTAGAGAAAGAAATTGTTGTAGTGAACTTGAAAGTTTCACGATCTGTGGTGCTCTATTGGTGAAAGGAACTCATAAGGAAATTCATCTTTGAAGGATCTTCATATTGCATGATGTTCAGTACTCTGTGAAGAGAGGTGGTGAATCTATCAAAAGAGCCTGATGAAGATGTGAAGAAAGCTTCAGATCTACAAATATTTCTAGTGAGGAAGAAGATTTTTTAGCAGTTGCAACATATCTAGGTATTTTTCATGTTTTGGTTTTGCAAGAAGGATAAATTTGTTGTGAAAACCACATTTTAAAGTCTTGAAAATTTTTGGTTCCCTATTGAGTGGTTAAGCACTAAGAAAGGGAATATTAGTGATTATTCTGCATACTTCTAAGTTATAATTTATAGCCTCTATTATGAAGTGAAGCATGATTTTTTTTTGAAGAAACTCATTTAGAAGATCTTAAGCAAGTTGAGATAGAAATTTGCATTGTAAAAGCTTAAGATCATGTTGTAAAAGGAGTTTGAGTGGCCCTCTGTAATGACAAAGTTAATATGAAAAGGATTGTAAAGGTGTAAGGAAATGTATCATCAACCTATGCATCCTTGTATGGACCCAAATGTAATAATACATAGTGTGCAACCCCTATCATGTCATCAAAGAAATTTCAGCATTGAAAGGTACAAAACCATAAATTTTGATGGAATTTGTAGTTTCCCAAATGTCATACCATCTAAAATTAGAGATAAAATACCAAAATTCATGGTGAGAAGTCTGAATCAACAAGTAAGCATCTACAAGATTTTTTTGATGTGATATGAGACTATGAACTTGATTTTGTGGATGTTGTCATGAAGCAGTTTGTTCAATATTTGAAAGGATATGCAAGAGATTGGTTCTCTTATTTACCAGCATGCTCTATCTACTCTTGGGAGGAGTTCAAAGTAGTGTTCATGGAGCAATTTGGTGAAAGAACCAATGCTAGTTCTGTGATCAATAAATTTATGAGCATTGAGAAAGAAGAGGACGAGTTGGTCCCGACATTTAACCTAAGATTTGCTAAAACATTGAGGGATATTCCTGAGGATATTAGACCGAATGATGCAATAGGTTTAGTTATTTATTTGGGAGCTTTTGATGAGGAAATGAGCTATTTTCTAAGAGATAAGGATACTACAACATTGCATAAGGCCTATGACATAGACATGAACATTGAAAACAACCAGAAATATGGAATGCACAAGGGTTATTTGTCTACAAGTTTTTGTTGCTCTGAGGTACCAAATGTTGATGAAAGGTGTAAGTTAGAAATTAAAAATGAATGTTAGAGCACTTACACCACTATTGTTTCAACTTATACATCATTCCATAATGTTGATTGAACATAGAGCCCCAAACAATATGTCAAGAAGTTGCATGCATTTGTGATCCTATCATCTATGTTCAAGCCCTCTTTTACATAAGGAGGTATGAAGGAGAATCATCATATGATCTGTATGCAAGATTTATGGATACCCTGTCTGCAATTCCTGAGTGTCACAAACCTAAAAATTCAGTATGCATTGATTTTTTTTGTGAAATCTTTGAGTCAAGGTTGAGTACCTTACCAAAAGAGTTGAAGCCTCATATTTTTTATCAAGTACTTGACTAGATAAATATTTTTGAAGGGTCCAAGTGTGATTATGCCCAAAATATGATGTCTCAAAATGTTGATGGCAACTGTCCTATTGAGAAAAATCAGAAAACAATGCAAAGAATTGAAAAGGGTATATCCAAAAATGAACATCCATCTTGTTGTATGGATGAAGATAGTGATTGTAATCAACCCACAAGTAGCATATATGCATATCCATATACCAGTGATGAAGATAAAGATACACTTGCATTATTTGCTGATTTCTAATCACAAATCAGTGGTCAAGTTATTGAAGATGAAAATATAAGCATTCACTCTGGAAACTCTGAGCATAGTTTATGTAGTGATGAATTTTCTTGTGATGAGGATCATGATGAGAGTGAAGTTTCTGATTATTTTTCTTAGGATTGTGAATGCTCTTATGAGAATGATCTAGATGTATTTTCTTCACATGAAGGATGCAATGATATGAATGTTCATGAAGTCACTTGTTCACAAATGAATGAACAAATCCCATTTGATAAATACCTATAATGTAATTTGGGTTTGCCATCAATAGAGCATGTTAACTCTATGAAGATGATGAATTTGAAGACAAGATCATGTGTGTTTAGTACCTTGATCCTGAGCACAATGCTAGAGATGATAAAGATGTTGATGAATATGCTTACGTCCCTGTTGCTCATGATTGTTTATACGAAGCAGAGATGGAAATTCCATCTATACATGAAGAGGATGATTATGTGCACATTAATTAAAGAAGGGGTTCATTATTGAATGATCAAGCTGTATATTATGACAAGCACATGGATCTTGAATCATCATTATTACCAATTGATAATATTGAAAGGCTTGTTGATTTATCTGACAATAAATTTTTAGAATGTGTTGATATTGCAAAACTTTTTGATCTATGTGTAGAGCAGCCAAGAGATGAAAGTAATGGTGGATCTTATGTTAGTGAATGTGAAATTGAATATTGTTGTTTCTTTGCCAATGTTTCTTATCTTCACAGTATCAATATGGAATTTTTTTTTTGAATGAGGAAAGCATCTATGTGAAGGAGAATGAAGATGCTTGTTCAATTGTTAATGGATAACATTCCGATTACAATCAATCTTCTATATTTGGGTCAGCACAACTACCAATTGATGATGTGCATGAAATTACCAATGCACATAAGTTTCTTTCTGCTGACCCTGTTGGTTTTGAATTGTTTGAGCCTTTTTCTAAAGAATTTTGCATTGAGATGAATGATAGTTTGAAAAATGAATCAGAATATGTTACTGGACTTGAGATGAGTGCATTTACCTAGTTTTGGGATGTTGGTGATGCATATGATCTCCATTTGCATGACACCAAGGAGTGTTATGATGCAACTGAATCAAAATTCATAGATATGTGCTCATGTCATGATTCCTAATTCAAGGAAGCTCCTAAATACATGCATTTTTTCTTTTTGATGCACTTGAGGGTTGTTTTCATAGCACACAACAAAGTTTTCATGAAAGTTTTTAGTTTGATGTGCAAACTGAATATGATGTCAATGGTAAAATGGACTATGTATGTTTCAATTTCTTAGTTCAGTTGGGTGAGCATTTAGTGGAACATGAAAATGAGTTGGATAAGGTAAAATGTCACAATGATTATGGAATTCAATTAGTGTCTGATTGCAGCTTGTAGATTGACAGAATTAGTGGTGGTCCATTGGAAAGCACAATGGTATGGTAAGGAATGCCAATGACAAAGCTAACTTGTGGGCAATTCATGGTAGCGTTTTCAGACTTGGCCTACTATAGATAGCAGAGAACAAAGTGTTTGACAGAGGTAAGGATTCACACTTCATTTTTGGTGGCCGAAAGCCACCAAATGAAGTTTGAAAAATGAGTTCCAATGTAGCATAAAGAAGTAGTTATAGAGCACCCAATGGATTTTGCACTTGGTTTTCTCTTCTAGAAGATTCTTAAATATCACTCTATTCACTGAGGAATAGACGTCCTCAAGCAAGAGCCACTGTTGGGATTGTAATTTTTTTAAAATTTTTACAGTGCCCATGATGAAAAATTTGCTTTGCATATTCAAAAATGCACTTGAAAAATATTCCCCAGTGACCTACTTTGGAGGGTCATAATTCGAAGTCCATTTGCTTTCAAGTAAAATCCCTTAGCCTGCGAAGTGGCCTCTTGTTCAGACTAATATTTCACAACTAGATGATCATCATGGAAAGTGGATTGGTGATCTGCATTCCCCTCATATTCATATGCTCCTTGGTTTGATTTCAGATTCTCAATATCAGATTTGATATTTTCTTGAGATCAAAAGCAAATGTAGTTTGTTATGTTTTTACATCTGCATTTCCAAAATATTTTAAGGTCTAGTTTGACCCTTAATATCTTGTGAAGAATGTGGATTGAAGGAAACCCTCTTGCACACATACTCAATGGAACAAAATTATTTTAGTGTTTCCAATGGAAGTTTCCCAGTAGAAGATTTGGTATTTTTTTGAGATGGTGACTTGGTGAGCCCTAATTAGTTTTTGGCAGGTGCAGTTGTAGAAGTCTCTGATTGAGCCACTTTGGATGTTAATATCTTCCACCTCAGGATGCATTTTTCTAAGCCATTTGTTGTAATAAATTCTTGGGTCAAATGTCTACATGATTGTGCATTTTCATGACTTTAGGATATAGTTTGACTAGTTTTCCAAGGTGATTCTAGAGGCCACTTGGCTTGTTTTGCTCACAGTACAAAATTCCAGAAAGTGGATTTTGAGGTTTGCCCACTTCAAATTTTTCATGTCAGATGTATATAGAAGCAATTTCAAGTTAGTTGAGGACGAAATTTGTTTCAAAATGAAAAAAAAAATTAGTTGGGCCCACATGGGGACCCGACATGCTTTACACAGTTATGAAGTTGTAAGTGTCTCAATGATTGGTAAAGGAGATCGTCACTAATGTTGTAATTATGGACCACATTTTATAAGGGATGATATTAGAGGTAGAGTTATGATCAGTTAAAAGGAAATGATTTTATTTGCGTGGATTACTTTGGTATGTCAGAGTATGAGGGTAAACAATCATAATTTCCTTCAAGGTTTTAAATGCAAACAAGGTACTCAAAATGGTCTTCTAGATCAACATGGTTCTATTATTCCTATTTTTTGCACTAATTAGTTATATAGATCATCTATCTTTACAAGTAATGTTGATACTATGGTGTATGTTCAAGCTTTGTTTGACATAAGGAGATTCATGGGAGATGTACCGTAGAAAAATGGATCATTGACATTTTCATGGTATTTTAGGTCTTTCTCTTTTGATGTTTGACTTATCTTGCCTTGATTTAATGTTGCAATGTAACTTTTGCATTAACATTAGGTCCTAAATATTCAAATTATGATGTCTTGTGAAGGTATTGTGAAGTGTTGTAACACATTCCTAGACTTTTCTAGACTCTTCTTATTACAATTCACCTAAAAATCACCTTTTCATCACTTATCAAGTCCTATTTTAAAGTGTTGTAAAGTCTTGTAATGTAATATTTCATGCTTTTCTAGGCTTTTTATCACTATTTACACCTTTCTTATGCTTTATATGACACCTTTATGCACTCATAAGACTTAATTAAGTGTATTTTTGAATGTAAACCCAACAATTAATATTAAATGTAACTTAATTCTCAACACCCACTTACAATCCCAAGGTGGGACCCATTCGCCATGGGTGGCGAATGAGTCCCTCTTGGCTCCAAATTCAAAATAATTCAAAATTCCTTTCAATTTTTTATTCAAAAAGACCTTATGTCAGCCTCTGATGAGGTATTATTAGGTTATTAGGGCATAAGTGTGTATAAATAAGTGTTTTTCTTCTCATTTTACACCTAATTCATTAAAGATTTCATCAAGTTCACTCATTCACTAATTACATTCAAGCATCATTCAATCAAGCAAATATCAAGCATCTTGGAGCAACCATTGACATATATTTATATTTCTTCAACAAGACTTTTGTATGTAGATTTGTCAAGCAATTGGGTGTTGAAAGGTGGTCAACAAGTGAACAAAGTGTTTCAAGTCAACTAAACCCTATTTCAATCTTGGAGACAATCTACAGTCCATTTTTTGCAAATTTGACTCCGTCAACCCAACAAGAAGACAAGTATAGATCTGGAGCTACAAAATTGACCTTTGATTTCACATATCTTTTGAGGAGGACTGATCCGCCATCAGTGGTGAATGAGTCCCATCTTAGGACAAGAAAATTTTATTTTGTCAAAATCCAATTCTCGACTGTCGAAAAGCAGTTTCAGGTGTCTTTGTCAGTAGCAAGATTGATTCACCCTCAGTGGCGAATGAGTCCCACTAGTGATTTACACTGATTTCTGCCAGTTTTCAGATCCTTCTTGATTTAGCATTCAATTCCCATGTGCACTTTGTTTAGCCTCTTTCAATTCTATTTATGTGTTCATGTTTTAGTCCATTCTTGCATATCTCACTGTGTTTTCAAACATTGCATATTTCATTAATTTTTCATTCACAATCAATTAATTTCATAGCTTAGTTGCATTTAGATCATTCCATTTAGTCATAATTCCATCTTGCATTCCTTAGTTTGAGTCAACCACCTCAATTTTAGGGGTTTATCTCTCTCCTTTTAGGTGAAAGATCCTAAGAGTGTAATAGAAGCACATAGAAACCAAAAAATTGATGGTTCAGGAGAGTCAACATACTGTTTATTTTCCAAATTCTTAGATACCTTCTTGTAGATTCCTGATGGTTACAAGCCTGAAGAAGATATATGTATTTACTTATTAAAATATATGAATCAGGGTGATGAAATAATGATAATGAATATGCAGGAGCCTCACGTGAATATAATTGGAGAGGAGAAAAAGCTACATAATACTAAGAAAGCAAATCTTTTATATAGGCTGCTATTTTCAGGGTTTCCTAGTTATGTGGAGACATCTAGTTTTTTAGCCACAGTGTAGGCCTAGAATGTGAACATATTAAGTTTGAGCTGATTGAAGATTCGCTTAAAATGGATAAAGACTCATTAAATGCTTTGAATATGCTTGGCAATATGGAAATGAGGACAGATGGCTGGCTAGAAGCTAAAGAAATAATTGCAGCTGCATAAAGTGAATTAGATGCAAAAAATGTATGTTGACATTTCACTTGGAAATTGGGATTATTTTATAGCTCTTCGCAATATGATGAGGGATCCAAAAAACTCAGAAACAAGATTATATTTACAGCATTTGGAAATATAAATGCACAAGCTCTTGGAAAGTGTGAAATTAAGATGCACAACTACCAGGTCCTCTTGTATATTTTACACGTTCATTTGCATTCAATTCAAAGCAAGGAATATCACATACATGTATCCCCTTTCGTTACGCCAAACATTTACAGTATTCAAAGTCAAGTGTGTAGAATAGTACAAACTACTTTAATTTTCTTCAATTTTTCAAAGTAGTAATAAATGAAAGACCGTGCAAATCACGAATACTGGCTTGTCGGTATTCTTTTATCTCACATAAAAGTAGTGACAAATTTAATAGAACTGAATATAAATTAACTGCTCCACCATAATTCCTTCAACATTGTTAGTGCAGATTCCTTGTCCTAAATCTTTAATCCCCTGGTTTAAGTATTGTCTTTCTTCTTAGGGTTGAAGGTTGCAAGAAAAACAACCAATAGTGAGTTTAATCCTTTCTTCCTGTGCGAATTTCTCATTGGATTTTTTTTTAAAGTAATGGTTTTGAATAAATTAGGGCTGATCTTTACATACACCACCCTTCATGTAATTTGAAATGAGTTGCACTCTAGTTAATTTATAGTGATTAATCAGAAAGGGAACATGAGCCTAAAGTAAGAAAATAAATTTAGAAAGTTAAGTTCAAATCTATATTTTTGAAAATTACATTGATCAATTATATACCTACTAATTTAAACCAGATAATAAACAACTAAATATGAAGATTAGACCTAAATATTAAAAATAAATGATAATAAAAGTAAAATTATTTACTATTTAATTTAAAAAATATAGCATCTCACATAATTAATGTGAGAAAAGCAACCAAATCACTTCAACTAAAAATATAAAGTAAAAAACCTTGTAAGATTTTCACCGCTACAAATATCCATATTCTTAAAAGCGAGGATGATAATTTTTTTCACACAAACTAGGGGAGAGGAACCAGTAGTCGAGCATGTTTCAATAGTTGTGATAGTAGTTGTTTACATAATGCCCAATAGTTGTGATACTAGTTGTTTATATAATGTCTAATAGTTGTGACTTAACTACCCATAATTAAACAAAACGTATTCTTTCGATCTAAAAAGCAACCAATCATGTGATACCGCATCAGCGCTCAACTACCCATGCTGTGAATGCACAAGTATTGGTCTCACTTTTTTTTTGGGCCTTTTTGGACACCTTGAGAAAAATCATGTTGAGTAGCATCATATTTAATGATGTGGCTTGGAAACCAAAGTTATAAGCAGGGTACTTGCCAAGTAAGCTGCTGTTAAAAATTGGAAACGATATTGAAAAGTGTGAAATTAAGATGCACAACTACTAGATCCTCTCGTATATTTTACACGCTCATTTCCATTCAATTCCAAGCAAGGAATATCACATACATGTATCCCCTTTCGTTACGCCAAACATTTACAGTATTCAAAGTCAAGTGTGCAGAATAGTACAAACTACTTTAATTTTCTTCAATTTTTCAAAGTAGTAATAAATGAAAGACCGTGCAAATCACGAATACTGGCTTGTCGGTATTCTTTTATCTCACATAAAAGTAGTGACAAATTTAATAGAACTGAATATAAATTAACTGCTCCACCATAATTCCTTCAACATTGTTAGTGCAGATTCCTTGTCCTAAATCTTTAATCCCCTGGTTTAAGTATTGTCTTTCTTCTTAGGGTTGAAGGTTGCAAGAAAAACAACCAATAGTGAGTTTAATCCTTTCTTCCTGTGCGAATTTCTCATTGGATTTTTTTTTAAAGTAATGGTTTTGAATAAATTAGGGCTGATCTTTACATACACCACCCTTCATGTAATTTGAAATGAGTTGCACTCTAGTTAATTTATAGTGATTAATCAGAAAGGGAACATGAGCCTAAAGTAAGAAAATAAATTTAGAAAGTTAAGTTCAAATCTATATTTTTGAAAATTACATTGATCAATTATATACCTACTAATTTAAACCAGATAATAAACAACTAAATATGAAGATTAGACCTAAATATTAAAAATAAATGATAATAAAAGTAAAATTATTTACTATTTAATTTAAAAAATATAGCATCTCACATAATTAATGTGAGAAAAGCAACCAAATCACTTCAACTAAAAATATAAAGTAAAAAACCTTGTAAGATTTTCACCGCTACAAATATCCATATTCTTAAAAGCGAGGATGATAATTTTTTTCACACAAACTAGGGGAGAGGAACCAGTAGTCGAGCATGTTTCAATAGTTGTGATAGTAGTTGTTTACATAATGCCCAATAGTTGTGATACTAGTTGTTTATATAATGTCTAATAGTTGTGACTTAACTACCCATAATTAAACAAAACGTATTCTTTCGATCTAAAAAGCAACCAATCATGTGATACCGCATCAGCGCTCAACTACCCATGCTGTGAATGCACAAGTATTGGTCTCACTTTTTTTTTGGGCCTTTTTGGACACCTTGAGAAAAATCATGTTGAGTAGCATCATATTTAATGATGTGGCTTGGAAACCAAAGTTATAAGCAGGGTACTTGCCAAGTAAGCTGCTGTTAAAAATTGGAAACGATATTGAAAAGTGTGAAATTAAGATGCACAACTACTAGATCCTCTCGTATATTTTACACGCTCATTTCCATTCAATTCCAAGCAAGGAATATCACATACATGTATCCCCTTTCGTTACGCCAAACATTTACAGTATTCAAAGTCAAGTGTGCAGAATAGTACAAACTACTTTAATTTTCTTCAATTTTCCAAAGTAGTAATAAATGAAAGACCGTGCAAATCACGAATACTGGCTTGTCGGTATTCTTTTATCTCACATAAAAGTAGTGACAAATTTAATAGAGCTGAATATAAATTAACTGCTCCACCATAATTCCTTCAATGGGTGTATTGCGTGACAAATGGAAAAGGACAGTACTGGAAACATAATTTCCAACTAATAAATGAAAATTATAGTGCAGATTCAAGATTTCCAACATTTGTGTGGAAAAATATGTTTTGGCATTCGTATTAGTTTAGTCGGCCATGTGATGGAAGCCGGTTGTAGTAGGCCCAGGAGACGCATTAAAGAGCCCTAGATTTTTAATGTAGTCCGTCTCTTCAGCCTTACTAGGTCAACTAGCCCTTACATGTCAGTATGTCATATTACATCAATGGGTTAAAAGCATATCTGTTCCACATGACAGTGTTCCGGCTGACACACAGAACAATTACAACCTGTATATACATTTGTGCATGTTCAGATTTAATTAATACTACTTGGAGGCAATTAATTGACAATTGATTTGTGTACAATGCTAGGATTATTCTTCATCATTCTTTCAAGAGTTAAAGTATCTTAATCTTTTTTATTTAATTTTCAAAAATGTCCTTTTGTTGCATATTTGTTTTTTATTTATGTTATTTTTTAGTTTAACTACATGTATTCATTAATAGCATTTGATTAATTAATTTAGTTATTCAATTAGGAATTCTTTCTTTTTCTTTTTTCTTTTTTTATTGTTGAGTGTGTTCAGTATTAACACCACCCTAAGGTTTTGCTTTAGAGTTTACACCTTCATTTAGAGTTTTAGATTAATACTTTTTAATTGCTCTTTCATTTTTTAGATCTTATTAGATTTTGTGTTCCTATTTATTAATAGCTCATTATTATATGTTTTTCTTATTAGTTTAGTGCTATTATATGACATTGCTTTTGCCTAGCCTCACAACTCTTGGATGTCTCTTTGGGTTTCATTTTTACTCTAACGTAACATATTTTTTCAAATTTGAGAGTGATTTATATTGTTTCTCATTTTCAAACTAGATTGTTTATGCCATGAATTGCTTGGGAGATCCCAATCTTGCATTAAGAACAGGGGTTTGTCTTAACCACACTATGGTTGCTCACTCTAATAAATGAAAACAAAATAGATACTAATTTTGACAGCCACTTGGATGGTCAACAAGATTATGATCATGAGGCATGCTTGGTTAAGTAATATCTCTTATTTACTAGGAAGACACTTTTGATGCATTCTCAATTTTAATCTCCTCATCAATTATCTTGAATCTTTTTTGTATGATCTTGGCTTTATTGACTTGTTAATTGTCGATTCTCCTTTTCAAGTCATTTTGTTTTGATCCTAATCTTACCCCTACCACTTTCATGGTCATTGTCATTACCCCTATTATAGGTATTACCTTTTGCATTCCTCCTTCCACCTTTCCCATTAACTTTCTTCCTCAATATGGCATACCCTCTAGGTATATTTTTTCCACCATGACATGCACTACTAAAACTTACATCCTCTCTAGTGTTCCATCACATTTCATCTATCCACTCATGTACTAACTAGTGTTATACCCTCCACCTATGTGTCCCATGCCACACCTACTTCCCAAACTATATTTCATATTATAGTGTAGAAAAATGCATCCCTCTACATTTTCACACTTAATATGGGAATGATTAACATTAAAATGAACCTAATGTTGTCATGATCTAGTGTTGTAATGTGTTTTACACATTCACATTAGGTTTAGGGCCCTTTTTAACTAAATAGACCTAATTTTGCCTTAATTTAGTGTTTTAAAGTGTATTTATTTACACCTTCACATTAAGTTTTTGTCCCTCTTGTATTTATACCCTTCATTTCATCATAATAGGCCCTTAAGACCCTTTTATTATGCATCTCGAGGCTTATTTCAACCGAGATCCTGACATAATCAACAAATGCACTTAATTTATTAACTCACTGGCATTTCTTCTATCCAAAAAGGCCTACTGGGACCCATACACCACCTTGGGCATATGAGTCCCACCCAGATGGGACTCATATGCCACAAGTGGCGTATGAGTCCAATTTGGCCCCTTTTTAGGGTTTTGAGTAGGAAATCAAGGTTTTGAATTAAAATTTTATGAATTTCAGCATTTGGGATCTAATAAATGGTAAATTAGATGGAATTCCTATATAAAAAAGGTTTCAAATCATAATTTCATCTAAGAAATAATGATATCAACCTAAGCTATCAAGAGTTAAGCCTACTAAGTCTTCACAAGAGTATTATAAAGCATTCAAGAGCATTTCTAATGGATTCAAGGGTAGATTTCTTCATCATTTGTTGCACTAATTCAAGATTCATTATCATGTCAAGGGTATAAAGCATCAAGAATGATGTTGAGCTAGTGTTGTGATGTAGCATTCAAGATCCAATATTAAGCATTGTTCTACATATACTTCAAGATCAAGATCTACATTCTACATGACCACTTCATGTTAGATTGTTGATTTACATCTCAAGACATCATTCAAGGTATCATTGTTCATGTTTCATATTTCATGTTTCATGTTTATATTTTATTGTTTCATCATAAGGTTTAATTACCTAGATGAGGTTTTTACAAAGGAAAACCCCTATTTCCTAACAAACCAAAATCTTTCTCTTCTCTACATGTGTGATTGTAGATCTAGGTGCTTTGAGGCTTGAAGGATCTTTGAAGAATAAGTTGCAAGATTGAAGGAAGTTGTTAGAGTTGTCTCCTCACTTACAAGACCAAGGAATGTCACCTATAGGTCATAATTTAAGCTTTCAAACTTAGAGATCTGGCAGGAAGGAAGCTACAGGAATTCACCAGAGAATTTTAGAATTTCAGCCAAACCCCAGTATTGGGACTAAATCTCCACTTGTGGCGTATGAGTCTCAGTAATATCATTTTCCAGGTTTCAGGAGATTCAAATATGTCCTTGAGAGATTCCAATTTTGACACAAAAACCCTAGTTTAGGATGAAATTGCTTAGACTGGCATATGAGTCCCAATGGGCATTAAAGATCAGGAATCTAGGGTTTCAGAGCTTTTTTTGACCTCATTCGTCTTCTAGGTGCACCTTTGTTCATTCTTATTTTGTTATCCTAATTTTTAGTTTCATTTCCTAGGTCATCTAGTTAGGTTTTGTATGTTACATTCATTTCTTGTCTTTCCAAAGCCCTAGCTTGGTGGTGAACCCCCTTTGTACCTTTAATCACACTCTAGGATCTACCTTATTGTATATCTCTTTCCCTTATTTCATCCCTAGATTGAGATCTCCAAGGTTTCCTTGAATGAAACTTGAAGAAAATTTGTCTAGGTCCCTAAACATTGGTTTGTATTTGTAATGACGAAAAAAGTATTCCCTAACATAGCCTCAATTTAGTGTTGTAATATGTCTAACATATTCACATTAGCTCTTGGGCCCTTGTGAACTAAATGAGCTTATTGATACGTTATTTGGAGTGTTGTAAAGTGTTGCAACACACTTTCACACTTTTCTAGGGTTTTATTAAATAATTGGGCTTCTTTATGCTTTAATTAGCCTTATTTTGCATCCACAAGCCTCATTTAATGCATCTTTTCGAGGATAATCCTGACATAAATCAACATCCAATCATAATTTAAGTGTTTTTAGGTAATGTGGCCCATATTTAGTGGTATGGGACTCATACGCCACCTTGAGTGTATGGGTCCTACCTAGGGTTTTGGGTCCCGATCTTGATTTTATACCTTTCTAAGATTTTTTGAAATTGGTCCCATAAATTATGCCTCATAGGACTTATACGCCACCTTGGGTGTATGAGTCATGTGTGGGCCAAAATTAAAAATCTATTCAAATTCTTAGTGGTATTTTATCCTCCTAGATCTTATGTCAGCTTACAGTGTTGTAATTTTGAGAAATTTGGCATAATTAAGTATAAATACAAGGTTCTTTCACTCATTTTCACCCTAAGATTTCAATTATTCATGCATTATAGCAAAATTGTGATCAAGGAAGCATTCAAGAGTTTACAAGTGTTTACAAGAGCATTCAAGGGCCGATTTTCAAGTGTTTTAGAGCATTATTAAAGCATCAATAATCATGTCAAATTCTTCATGCATCATGTTTGTTTTTGAGCTAACAATTGTGATGTAGGGTTTCATGATTCAAGCTAGAATTCAACTCAAGATTCATCCTATTCAAGCAAGAGTCAAGATCTACATCCATTGGAGACATTTCATACATGTTTGCAACCACTTATTACTAGGGTTTAGTGAGTTGTACCATTGTATATTGTTCATTCATAATTACTCCTTTTCATTTCATTTCAAGGTTTGATTACCAAAATGGGGTTTGACTAAGGAAAACCCCTTTCCACTAACGAAACAACATTTTCCCCTCTTTTTGTGTGTGATTTGTAGGAGTGAAGTACTTTTTCTGCCTCAGTCATTTTCATTTTTTGGCTTGCATAAATGTCTTCAACTTCAATTGCACCCGCACTCAAATAGAATCATTGGAAAGATGCACAATGTGCCATGTGTTGGTTGCATAGCTTTCATCTTTCATCTTCTTTTCGAGAGAGAGTTTGGGACACGTGTTGACTCGTCAGAAATTTTCTTGGGAGCTATATTCATAAGCTTAGGAGTTTCCACCTTGCTAACACTTCATCTCTTCGCCGCAGGCTATTTGCGCCTCCTATGGAGTAATCCAATTCAGGAATTTTGATGTGATTGGTCAATTGGGCCTTTTACCAGGCTATTTTTTTTAAGGTTTGATTGTTTATGAACCTCTATCTTTGCTAAAATATCTAAAGGATATTAATGTAGTAGTTGAGAATTGATGAGAACATATCGTTGCAACCTAACCAAAGATCTATGATTGGACCATGTGCCATCAACTGTCAACACCTGGTGGCAATCACTTCTGAGCTGAGGTGGTGTGTATCTTTTGTTCTGGCTATATAAGGAGGGAGATGACACAAAAGAAGAAAAGGATTTTTCCAAGATATATTTTCTTTGTTAAGAAAAGTTTCTTTAGTTTTCTTACAATTTTTAGAATTATTTTCAGAAGCAAGTTGCAAAACTACTTTACTTTGGCATGTTATATCTATTTTAAGGTTTAAACTATTGTTAGATTGGCATCCAACCTCTATTTCAAAGTTCATTTGATATTTAAAAGCACAAACTATTGAGGAGAAATTGTTGAGACTGTGCATGTATGGCCTTTTTCAAGTTTTCTTTCTTTATATTATCATTCTAAATGAAACATTATGTCTTGCAAGCTATATCTGGGTAGTTTAAGTAGTGGATTTCTATGCTTTATGCTCGTATGGTAGAATGGTGGCTTAAGAAAATTGGACTATAATTGGACTTCTTTATTTTTCTAAAAGTTGTTATTTTATTGTGCTATGCTATATTATGAGGAAGAGTTCATGTGATTTTTAAAATATTGTTCTATTACCCATAAGAAATCTTTATGTTTGATCAGACCTTAATGAACATTTCCTATGGAAATATTTGAAAGTCTGCATTGTGCTTGAAGTTAGCCTTGTTGTTCATTCTCTTTCCAACAATGAAGGGTTGTGGCGTTTTGTGTCTATTTATATCAATCATATGAATGTTTTGGGTTTGAAATGTTGTAAAAGCTTTGGTGTATCTCCTTTTATGTTTTATGTTTAAATTTCCTTCTCCCCTTATCTCAAAACCCCAAAGATGAGCTAAATTTCTATAAAAACCCTGAAGGTATTCAGTGAGATGCAATTTATCCCCCACTCACTGAATTTCCCATAAGACTGTCAGAGAGGCGCAATCTTTGATGATCAACAGTTCTTTTTCTAGTACACCCAGTGGGGAAAAAGTTTTCCAAATGCCTGATTAGAAGTCAGAAATATTTATTCAATCAGGTTAAGGAAGGAAACTATAAGTTTCATGCCCAAAGTCCAAACAAGAGCATCCTCGAGAGGTCACTTCCAGTACTCTCAATTACCTGCCTCAATCATTAGAAAGAGAAGACTTATAGGTTCTATATCGCCTGTAAGGAGTAATAGAGCAGGAAGTCAGAGCCCAGTATCTAGAGCTTTATCTACTCCACCCAGAGGCTTAACCTACCAAATAAGATTACATGTATATTTGATTCATATGAATCTTCTCTTTATGGGTCTCGTACCCCCTCTACTCCTAATTTTTTTTTAACATGGGATAGTGGTAGCCCACTATAGCCTCCCACACCACCATATGTATGGCTTGCTATACCTGCTAATTCCCTCAAGTTGTTCCAAGATTCTCCAGAGAAGATTTCAAAACCCCTTCCGAACACCTTCAAGATATAGCAGAGGTATGTAGGGTACATAACATATCAAAGGAAAACATCACATTGGGTTTGCTAGCTACCTCTTTTAAGGGAAAGGCTCAAGCTTGGTATCAATATTTGGCCTTGGGTTCTCTCATCTCCTAGGACCAACTCAGAAAACACCTATTTGAATGCTTCTCAGAAAAAGGAGATGAATCCTTGTTGCTACAACTAATTACCCTCAAGAGGGCTCCACATGAAGCCATGAGAGACTTCAACACCAGGTTCCACAAGACTTGAAAAAGGATCCTAGTGACTGTTTGACCCTAGACCGCCATGGAATTCATGTTTATTTGAAGGCATTTAACTCAAATATCACAGTCATGATAACCTCCATGGGAGGGGATATCCTACCCAATGCATAAGAGATGGTAGTACGTGTAAAGAATAATCTAATTGATGTTGGAAATCTTTTGCCTCAACCACCAATTCCAGTGTTTGTAGAAATCTCTAATGGGCATTGGGAAGAAGCCACTCCAAGAACTCCTGAACACAATTAAACTTGGTCACCCCGTAGTCTACGAACATGCATCCTACTGCTCAAGCAAGCACATCGGGTTTTTCTTCAATGGTGGTGGATATCGTCGATATGAAGGATCTCACATCAGACTTTTGCTAAAAAATTGGTCATTATCAAATGACAACAAGCGACACCTCTAAAACTGACCACTCAAGCCTATGATAGAGGAAAATTGTTTATCAACAAAATTCATATCAAAGATCCTACAAAGGAGGAGGTCAACAGACGTCATCAGCAAATCAGATAGTTCCAACCACCACGCTATTGCAGATAGTCAAGGATAGCCCAAATAAAGAGCTAGTCCTAGGCCAGAACAATTTGGTGGAAGATGAAAATTTCTGGTGATTCCCGTGTAGCAATAGCCATATGCTCCAAAATTTCCCAAGGGGAAATATGCAACAAAAGGTGGAAAAACAAAAAAGTAAGGGCATGTTCTTGAATACGAATGAGTATGGATCATCTGAAATGGAGAATGCTCATTTTAGAGCACAAATGCAAGGAATGTCCTTGGAGCAAGAGTTAGATATTGTACCCGACCAAGCCCTTTTCTCATGGTTAGAGTAGGACGAGGCTGTGTTCACAAATGAAGCTCTGATGAATGAAGTTCCACAAGTACATTTAGACTACAACACAAGATCAATGATAAGGCTTATGGGAGAGTATGTGCAACAAGCTCTGCCACATCCACAATCATGTCAACTATTCCCCCCAAAGAAGCAGGGTTTGCCGCCCTTCGTTTGACCTTTTTTGTAGCCACATAACATATCATGGGCAGAGAAAGATACAATAAAAACACCAAGCCTAGTCACGTCGGAACATTTTCTTCCAAAAATGAGAGAAATACTACTGTTTAAGCCCAAGGCCCAAACAGTTGGAACGCTTAATGTGGTGGAGCAATTGAAGAAGACGTCTGCCAATGTATCATTGTGGGATGCCATATAAATTCTTGAACAAAAAATGTTGCTTCAAGAAGCATTAAAAGTGGAAGAACAAAGCCCATGGGAAAATGTAACTCAATCGTGTAATCAAGTGGAGATGACAGACCCATGCGTCCCCCTCAGGCTCTGAAAGCAACAACTTATGCAAATGATGTAGGGAACACAAAAGAGAAAGAGGTAAGCGAACAAAGCCCACACCCTTCTTTTTAACACTCATAAAAAGAGACAAATTGTTGCATAATAATATCATTGATTTGGGGGCTTATGCCAAAATAAGTGTCAAATGCTTTAAATCTTAGGTATGAGCCCCTTGAAAATGGAATTATGCAACTAGATGGGAAGAATTTCTTGATTGTTGGTCAGATAAAGGATCTATCCCTAACCCTTTTCTCCTGCCCAAGATAAATAGTGATAATAAAAATTCCACTGGTCTTCAAAATGTGTCTATCAAGAGACTTCACCGCCAAACTTGGCGGATACCTAGCACTTGACTAGTCCCGCCTGATATTGAGAACTAAACACGGGGCGAAGATGGAGATCATGTCTGAATCCTTACATCTTGAACACATTGCAGATGATGCAAATCTATGCTTTGGGGCTACCCATGCCTCTACCTTTTAGCAGGAGAGATATTGTGTAGAAATTCCTAGAGAAGTGGAAGACACAAGCGAGTGGACTTCTGAAGAAGAAGTGTTGCTCAGCTAGTTCATTGATTTTGATCCATTTAGCAACTTCCATGCTACAAGGGTAAGCACCTATGTAATTTTGATTAGGTCTTTCCGAAACTAGTGAAGGATTAGGAGAAGTCTGACGACCCATCTGATAATCATTTGTGGACCTTATATTTCGATGGTTCCAATTGGAAGGTTGGTGTTGGAGTGGGTGTTCAATTAGTGTCTCAAACAGGATCGGAAACCCCCAAAACCTAACATTTTTAGTTCCCATGCTCTAGCAACGATGCCAAGTATGAAACTTTGGTTCATGGGTTGATTGTAGTAGAGCAAATGGGTGCAAGTAAGATATGAGCTTTCAGAAATTTAGAATTAGTAGTAAGCTAGATCCGTGGGTGAGCAACTACAATAAATAATGCTAAGATATTACATACATAAGGTATGGGATCTCATCGAGAGTTTTGAAGCTTTCAATATACAAGTAACTCCTCGACCATAGAATAGTATTGTTGATTAGACATTTCATGTCGGGCCACCATTGGAATCAGTTTATGACCTAACAAAGTAGGACATGGTGTAGATCATTTTCTAACCCTAAATTTTTGACAAAGGTCAGAATTGGAAAATTTTGGGAGTGATATTCAAATTTTTTCCTTCATACAGAGGTCAGGAATAGCGTCTGACTATCCACCATTAGGGATAGATCTTCTTAAAGATGCAAGGAATGGCAAGCAAATATTTTTTGTAGTTTCAAAGGATTATTGAAAGATTGATGTCAGAAGTAATAAAAGATTGATAGTCAGTAGGGAAGTCTCTTGTGAGGACAAAAGAAAGTTGAAGGATCTATGATTTAGGTATGATCTTAGAAGTGATGACCCGAGTATAGTTCAACATACAATTGGCCTGGCTAAAGGACCCAAGTCTGTCTAATAGAGACAGAGGTTAGTCAACCCAAAGGTTGAAGTTTTGGTAGTACAAGAGATCATCAAGTGGGACAAATCAAAGGTCATATTCCCTATCAAATTTTCCACTTGGGTATTAAATCTTGCCCTGGTTTAGAAAAGGAATGGCGATACTCGACCTTGTGTTGATTTTTGGGACTAAAGAAGGACTTCGCTAAAAGACCATTTCCCCTCACCACTGATGAAACAATTCTCATAGACTCTGACCAGATCAGGGAGTTTCTCCTTGATAGACAATTCCCTAAGATACACTCAAGTCTACTTAAAGGAATCCGACCAACACGAGACAAAATTTGCCACTAAGTGGGAAACATTTGCATATTCAAAAACACCAATTGGACTCTCTAATGTTGGTGCAACTCTTCAAAGGGAAATGGGGCATTACTTTAGAAAGATAGGTCAACCAGATTATTTTCATATATCTGGGTGATCTAGCAGTTAAAGATGATCATTTCGATCATTAAAAAATGGTTTTTTTTTAAACGCCAATGATTTGGGATTTTTCTTAAGCCAAAAAATAATTTCCTCAGAGTGCCCCAAAGAAAGATTCTCAAATTTATAGTTCCACATAAAGGAATACTAATAAATCCTAAAAAGATCTGAATGCTAATGGGGCTATGATCTTTTCTAGGGAAGATATTAATTTTGTATGTAGATTCATATCATATTTCATAAGCATTGCACTCTTGATCATCCTGATGTTTAAAGAGAACCTATCTTTCCACCAAACTTCCAAGGGCACATCAGTTTTCAAGCAGCTAAAGATGGCCCTCTTTGAAGCCCTGACATTGATTATTTCAGATTTTTCCAAAGGTTTTCTACTCTACATGTATGATGGCCAACATGGTATAGTTTTTGTGCTCACTCAAAGGTATGAGGAAGAGAATGAAGAGCATCCTATTGCATTCCCTTCAAGGACCATGAAGCAAAAAGGAACCAGTGTGCAGGAATACATCACAGGAGGAAAAATTGTCAAGTTTCTTAAGGAGCTAGAAGCCAGGGTTGGCCTACTTGAAACCATTATACCCGACAATGCCCGAGGTCTAGTGGAATCATGAAGGTCAAATTTTACTACCAGATACAAAAAATTTCTAAAAGTTTCATCAATTTATTACTTACAAGGGAGGAGGGTAATTAAATCAACCAACAAGAATCTAACTAGGTTAATCAAACGTATTAGGTCAAAAAGACAAAGAGATTCGCAAAACCATGAACGAGCTGCCCTGTTGGTGGACCAAATTACCCCAAGCAAGTTTTGAAGGCTTCCCCGTATGAGTTGATGTATGAAAAATTGGTAGAAATCTCAAGACTGGAAGAAGACAGAGAAAAGGCTCATGGAGCCATGATCAATCGCTAGCAGACAATCAAGCTGTGTTTTGACAAAAAGATTTCTAACCTAGAACTCAAACAAGGGAGCTTAGTGCCAAAGTACGACAAACATGCTACAAAACTAGGGAAACATACAAAATTTAAAGCATTGTGGAGAGAACCTTTCAAAAATAGTGCGTGCAAAGGAAAGGAAGCATACAAACTTGAATAAATGGAGAACAATGCTTTAGAAATGCTAGTGAAGGCTATTTATCTAAGGATTTTCCATTAAAATGCAAAGTTCTTTTAGAATTTTTAACAATTATGTACCATATGTAAAAAATTTGTAATTATTTCAAAATTTTGAGAATAACAACACAAGAATAACACAAAGGAGGTAAAGGCTATATTATATTATGTTTATCAAAAAAATTTACAATATAATATACAACCTAAGGCTCAGATTTGAACATGAGGCTCTCTCAAGAAAAAACCAAAACAAGTAGCAAGCAAAAGAAGCAAAAGGGAGGCAATGAGTAGAAAAACAGTAAACTTCAGCCTCCAACCATTAACGATGAAGCAAAAGGGCTCATTATCAAGTTCATCTTCTTATCTTTCTTTTTCTTCTTCTTCTTCTTCTTCTTCTTTCCATCTGACGGGTTGCAAGCAGGGGAAAAACACACAACACATGCGGGTTGCGTAGTGCAGACCTATGGTCTACTTGCTACAAATTTGCACTAGGGAGTTGAATTGCTTTCTCCAAGTGATCCCCAAAACCCACTCCATGTTGTACTCCTACACGAAAGAAGTGGCTACCCGTTGAGAAGAACAATGGCCTGTCTCTATGTCCATGGTGCAAAAATCAGTAAGGAAGGTCAACTATGGTATGTCTACTCCAAAGTCCATGTGCCTGCGGAGATCCATACCACTTGGATACCAATGCTAGGGATGGCCACTCACACTATCTCACCAGGAACTTCCATCATGGAAGTGTTGAACATCTTCTGCCACAGTGCAATGGTCATGGGCTTGGCCACATTTAGGTCCAACAGTAAGGTCACGAATCATAAAATCATGTTGCAATTTCTTTGAAGTTGGTTCCCATTAGTAATATAGTCTGCACCAACTACCCACTTGAATGCTTCCATGATGAGGGGGTCACAATTCTTCACCAAACACTTGATTCAGTCAACAGTGACCTCTCCCACAAAGCAGTTCTGCAATCTCTGTGGAAGGAGCCGAATAGAGGTGCCTAGATCAACATACATTCTGATAAAAGGAGAATAGGTGGAAAGAGAATAAGCGAAAGACCAGCTAAATTAGGGGACTATATATTTGAATGAATATTACAAAAGGTGGCATAACTATATATAGAAAATGCCAACTAGAAAACTCAACCAACAAGATGTCTATTTTTGGCTGGATGGCAATGAAGAGTTTTAAGACAAAATGGAGCAAGGTGGATAAATCATACAGAGGATCTGATGGAATTCGTTGACAAATAAATTTGGGCGTAGGGAGTAAATTCTCTCATACGCCGATGGTTGACATGTATCCTTCGCCATCATTAGTGCCAACCAGCTCACTAATGGGAAAAGACATGGATTAACACACTAGAACTCTCACAAATTAATGGGAACATCTTTTCAAGAGTACCTTGTGTCACCTCAACATGTTCCATATGAAGAAAAGCATGCTTTTCGATGCAATAAATTTAGTTGTAAAAGAGGCGACGGGGAGAATGTACTAATTCCATTCTCACGTTTTGCTCAGCATTCCCAAGGGATACAGATCTCATATTCACACATATCACCCTGATGGAAATAAATAATGGGCTAGCAATGGTGACATAGTCTTAACTGCATGCACAAGTTAGAGAATTAATTGCACTCAAAAGTAGTTTTTTCTAAAGAAGAAAAAGGAAAGTGGTTGTTATTACCAGAGAAGCTTTATGAAACTTTCTTGTACAATCATGGAAAAAGTATCTACCTTCGATAGGTAGGCCAAAGTTCCAAGGAGAAGACTTGGCTACACTGACATTTTTGGGCACTACTCATTTTCCAATGCCCTAGCACCAAAAGAACGACAATTTGAACGCTACAAAAAAGTTCAACTTGATAAATACATCCAAAGAGGCGATTCAAGACATTGCTTATATTTTTTTTGACCCTTAGTTATCCACCAACCCTAAAAATCTTAGGGAAGGTGCATTTCAGAGGATGTTGGAGCATGAGTCATTAGAGGGTTTTGCATTTTAGCTCTTGAATAGTGGTATACCACAACTTGTGCTACCTATTGTGCATCCATGTGGGAGCTGGTTGACGCATGTGCAAGGAGGTTTAACAAAAATACAAAGGCCATTGAGGGCTATGGGGTCAAGATTACCATTTCAGACAAAGCTATATATGGATATGCTATGTATCCCTACAAGCTAGGGTGCCGAAATTTTCAACGAAGAGCAAATGGATGCCCCACAAGAAGATATGTTTAGGCAAACAAGTTTCTATGAGGATAAGACAAAGGAAAGGCCACAAAGAGGATAGATTCATTGGCCTCTTTCACGTAAGAAATTTAAGAAGGATACATAGTTTGTATTCTCAATGTTGGCCTGGGATTTTGGGCTCGATGATGATGAAGTGGTCAACCCTTTATAGTTTTCCCTAGGCTTGGCACTCAAAAGAGAAAGGGTTCCGAGGCATTATGATTTTGCTGAGGTAATAGCTGGGAATATGAAGCTATAGTTGAAGAACTATAATGTTGAGTCCAAATTCAAGTATTCTTCCATCTTGGTTCATTTGTTATTACATCAAAATTTTGAGTGGCTAGGGAGGAATGTACTAGTGTCTAGGATAGATGAGAGGGGCCATATCCAACCAGTTTTTGTATGGACCCCTATGCTTTCAAGGATAGGATATTATTATCGATTTGTAGATCATTTTCTGAGGCCAGTGCTTTAGGATTTATTACCTCACCCCATTGGTCATTTCGCTTAAGAGGTTGTAGAATGGATGGAGCATCCACCTGTCCCATTGGATTATTTCCTGGGTGAGGATTTCACATTTGTCAAGTTTCATGGTTTTCCTAGGGAGGTTTTCTAACTCCCCAGATTTGTAACTGACTGAACCTTTGCATTGGAAGCATGCCGACAAGTATCTATTATCTACAGGATTGATGGTGTTGGAGGAAATAAAGAAAAGCTTTTTGATCTTCCCCTTGTGATTGCAAAGAGTCAAGTGATACTAGCTAAGTGGAAGGTTGCGGCTGAGATTAAAAATTTATTGCCAACTTTGGGTTTGGTCTTCATTTGTGACAAATGGAATTATAACCCAGATGTGCATTTTAGTTTAAGGTATGAGGATAGGGAATATTTCCAAAGAAGGAGAAATCCTGGTGGGGAGAGTGCGGAAATATACATTGACCTAGCCGCATTCCAAAAGAGTGGCCAAAATGGCTAAGTTTTTATGAGCCCTAAGCATAGTATGAGAGGAATCTCCCAATTGGAAAATCTCTCAATGCATAGTTGAGGCATACAGGATGGTTGGAAAGAAAGAGAGCAAGCTTCTGGAGGTTCTGACAAGAGATGAGAAATTAAGGTGCCTTGTTTGGTAGCTTTCAGCTCGATGAGGAATTTGAGGACATATATTACAAAGAGGTTGATTCTAACAATAGCAATCCTGAGATAAGCCATGAAATTGGTGAGGAACAAGTTCCACTCCTAGTTACTAGACCTCGGGAATCTGAAATCCAAAGAGATTTGGGGCAAGGGAGTCCACAAGTTCTATCTACCTCTCGTGACCAAAGTAAAGGAAAAGGGGCCCGACGGTCCCCAAGGTCATCCGTCGTGGCTGCTAAAGGTCAAAAATCAGAGGACTCTCCAGCTAGAGGATTAGAACGTATTGGTCCTTATCATACAAAGTGAAGGAGGATCCAAGACTTGGGTGCCTCTAACATACTGGTCCGACAGGAAGAATAAGTGGAGTCCACCTTACAAAATGTTTCATCCACTACGGCTCAGGTAAGATTCGCTCACCCTCTTCTTCCTATTTCTGCATCTTCGGTCAATCCCCTACCTTCTCTTATTGAAGGGAATCCTCCATCTTTAGTTCCAAAACTAGTAATGTTGAATGCACCCCCTACCATTATCAATGAACCTGTTGAAACCATCTTGTGTGCCGAAGGAGCGTCATTCACTACGACCATTGTTGTGTCATTAATCGCCTTGTTAAAGTCCCCCATTGGAATGGTTGAAACCACTTGCTTTTCCAATTCTCCCGACCCATCTACTTCAAGGAATGCACTTCTCCATCAGCCTATTTTGATGTTTACTCCTATTGTCTCTTACCCTGCTCCATTTGGCGTCCTGCCTTTTTCCATGATCATGCTACCTTTTGCATCCCCCCATGCTCACACATTTGAAGTTTCCCCTACCGTCACTCTTTTTGGGCTTCCCACTAGTGCTCCCATTACAACTCAGAGTGTCAATGTCCCTTGAACTCTTTAGGGTCATTTTGATGCTACCAAACAGGCCCAAAAGGCCAGGAAGGAGAAAATATTGTCAAAAAGTGCCAAAAGGCCCACCACCAAGAAGATTGAATCCTTTTTTAATGAAGAGAGGAACTCTCTACTTATTACCACCATGGAGCCACTCATTTCCAAGCCCAAAGGACAAATGTAGATGGAAGATTATGACATTCATGTGGTGGGCCTAGACTTGAGTGAAACTCGCTCGCGTGATAACATGGTCCTAGCCAAAGCCACACAGAAGGTGGTATATGCTAACTATGAAAGGCTCCAAATAGGTAATTAAGGAAGCGTGAGGTTAAGTTGGAAAACATAAAAGGAATAGTGAGCAGACTGTAGAATGAAGTTTGAGCCAAGGAAGCTGAAGTAACTTGCATAAGAAAAATTCAAGGCTAGTAATGAGATGTGTCCAGGTTGCTTGCAAATGCTCAGAATGAACAAGTTCGGCTTCATGCTAAAATTGAAAACTTAAAGAGAGAGTTAAGTGATGCCCGATCCTGAAATATCGATGATCTTGAGAGGATCTAGATAGAGGAAAAAGAGTCAAGACAAGAAGTTGGAAGACTAAGCTCTGAGTTGGCAAACACTCTTCGAGAGAAGGGTCAAATGGAAGAAAATACCAAAGAAAGAGAGGCTTCATTTAACAAGTATTTAATGGTTGCAAGAGGATCTGGACCCCTTCCTATAATGAGAAGGCTAATAGCTATGCATTGGGAGTGGATAGCGACTGGTGTGTGTGTTCTGGGACTCACCTTGCAATTTCTACGGGATGTTTAGGAACTGAATGCCAAGGTCGGTCCAATGGTTGATCACTTCATGCAAAAAAGTTCACCCCGAGTGGCAGATTCCCAAAGTTTTATCACCATTAATTAGGTTCTTGTAAGAGTGGGAATTCCTGATCGGCGGGTCACCTCCATCAAAGCCAATGAGATCATCAATTGTCACAGGCTTGTGGCAAAATGTAAGGATTACTAGATGGTGTTGAATAAATGGGTCATTGAGATCAAGAAGGACTTCACCATTTGGGCTAGTTTTGGGTTGCCTCCTCTTCTTTCACCAGATGAAGATACACTGACAATGGAGAAAATCAATGATGCAATCCGATGTAATATCCAAACCACCATAGAACTTCCAAGCTCAAGTGCCTCACCCATGGTGGATGATGTTGAGCATGAGATCTACCCTCTTTATCGACTCTATTATCACTTGGGTGTGATTTATTCTAGATGGTGGGTCATCTCTTTTAAGGATATTTTCAATCTCGAGCAAGCATATAGGAAGATTTAGATCCTTGTTCTACCAACTGATGTGGATTGGGAAGCTCAATGTGTCACTTTCATCAAACTCCAAGAACAACTAGAGGCCAAGGTTCGTATCTTCACAGAGCAAAGACTCCTATGAGTCACTAGAACTATGAAGTACTTTTTTTGCCTCAGTCATTTTCATTTTTTGGCTTGCATAAATGTCTTTAGCTTCAAGTGCACTCATGCTCAAATAGAATCATCGGAAAGATGCACAATGTGCCACATGTTGGATGCACAAATTTCATCTTTCCTCCTCCTTTCGGGAGAGAGTTCAGGACACGAGTTGAATTGTCAAACATTTTATTGGGAGCTATATTCATAAGCTCGAGAGTTTTCACCTTGTTGACACGTCATCTCTTCACCGCAGGCTATTTGCACCTCCTATGGAGTAATCTGATTGAGGAGTTTGTCAGAGTTGGTTGGCCTTTTCTTTTCTTTTTCTCGGTTTTTGGGATGGAAGTTTTGAGACAATGCCTAGGAGTGATGTGATCCGTCAACTAGGCCTTTTGCTAGGCTATTTTTTTTAGGATTTGATTGTTTATGAGCCTCTATCTTTGCTAAAATATCTATAGGATATTCATGCAATAGCTGAGAATTGATGAGAAAAGATCATTGCAACCTAACCAAAGATCTATGATCGGATCGTGTGTTATTAACTATCAACACCTAGTGGCAATCACTTTTGAGCTTTAAAGGCAATGTGTATCTTTTGGGTATGTGTAGGATCATGATGGGCCAAAAAGTTGCAATATGATGGTTATGTGGCTGATGACTTTTTTTAACCCAAAATTGATGAAACAAAAAGGGTTTTTAAAGGAGATCCTCAGATTTCCACCAATATAAATTATGCTTTATTTTGAATTTAATAAGTAATTATTATTCATTTTCTATTTGAATTATGACTAAAGTCATGATTGATAGGCTGATTGAAAAACATCTATAGCTTTCAAATGCTATCACAATTTTTAAATCCAAAACATGCGTTACATGCTATGCTTCACATACTATAGGATTAAAAAAAGAAAAAATGAATTTCATGAAGTTTTGACCAAGTTAAGGTGGTCAAACATACGAGTTTTTATATTTTTTAAAAAGTTGTAATAAAAAATTCATAATTAATTATGTACTTGGAAAAAAATTACAAAAAATATGCATCACATTGGGACATGAGTCCTCTACTTATATCTAAAATATTATAAAAAATTATTATCATTTTATTGTGGTTAGAGTGGTCAGACAGATGACTACTTATTTTTTCCCTAAAATTTAAGTACTACTGCATTGAAATTTCAAATTTTCACCAAATATATATATATTTTTAAACAAACCTAGTAGTTTATAAACTACATTCAATTTTCTATAGATTCTACTCAAGTTGCCTAACTCTGATTTTTCTAAATTTTTTGGCACTTAAGGGCCTATTTTTTCCATGATGATCTTGCACATACCCTTTTGTTTTAGTTATATAAGGAGGGTGACAACACAAAAGAAAAAAGGATTTTTCCAAGATATATTTTATTTATTAAGAAAAGTTTCTTTAGTTTTCTTATTATTTTTAGAATTACTTTTAGAAGCAAGTTGCAAAACTACTTTACTTTGGCATGTTATATCTATTAAGGTTTAAACTATTGTCGAATTGGCATCTGACCTCTATTTCAAAGTTCAGTTGATATTTAAAAGCATGAACTTTTGAGAAGAAATTGTTGAGACAATGTATTTATGGCCTTTTTCAAGTTTTATTTCTTTATATTATCATTCTGAATGAAACACTGTGTCTTGTAAGCTATATCTTGGTAGTTTAAGTAGTGGATTTCTATGCCTTCTGCTCGTATGGTAGAATGGTGGCTTAAGAAAACTAGACTATGTCATTGGACTTCTCTATTTTTTTTGAAAGTTTTTATTTTATTGTGTTATGTTGTATTAGGAGGAAGAGTTCATGTGATTTCTGAAATATTGTTCTGTTACCCATAAGAAATCTTTATGTTTGATCGAAACTTAATGAACACTGCTTGTGGAAAGATTTGAAAGTCTACATTGTGCTTGAAGTTAGCCTTTGTTGTTCGTTCTCTTTCCAACAATTAAGGGTTGTGGCATTCTGTGTCTATTTATATCAATAATAGGAATTATTTGAGTTTGAAATGTTGTAAAAGCTTTGGCACATTTCCTTTTATGTTTAATGTTTACATTTCCTTCTCCCCTTATCTCAAAATCCCAAATAAGAGCTGACTTTCTATAAAAACCCTGGAGGTATTCAGTGAGATGCAATTTGTCCCCCACATGTTGAATTTCGCATAAGACTGTCGGAGAGGCCCAAGCTTTGATGATCAATAGTAGGTTTAGGTTGAAGATACATTGAAGAGAAAGTTGTCAAAGTGTTCAAAGTTCTCAAAGTTTTCACCTTGCATTGGAGATACTTGGAAGGCTTATACAGATTGAAAATCAGGGTTTCAGATATGAAAATTAGTGAAGGATAGAGAAAACATTAAAGTGTAGATTCAAAGTTTGAAGCTTCAAAAAGTCCTAACTAGACTAATACGCCAGTTCTGGCATATGAGTCCCAGTTTAGGTCATGTTTATGTTTTTGCAATTTTAGACACCTATTTGCCAGGTTTTAGCTTTTGCATAGAAACCCAAATCTGGAACTAAATTTCCCAATCTGGCATATGAGTCTCAGTCAACATTAAAATTAATATTTGCAACATTTCATAGCTTAATTCAGCCATCTTCATATTTCCAAGTGCACACATTTCATCTTGCAACTGTATATTATATTTTCATGCATTTTTAGGTCATTTAGTGAAAGATTACATCATATTAGGTTTAAGCATTGCAACTTGCATTTAATTTGTCTTTCCAAGCCATAGTTTGGTGGTGAACCCCTCATTAGTCTTTAATCAAACCCTAGGATAGCTTACTGCAAGATCTCTTTCTCCCTCTCTACATTCAAATTGAGATCTCGATGGTGTCCTTGAGTGTAGCAAGTGTTAAAAAGGAACCCTACCCTTGTGTTATATTCCTTAAAGGTGGCGCATACTATTTTCGTTGCCACATTTTGGTAAACCTAATGTGAAGACCTCTTTTCTAATTTGGAGTGCATCATCATCCTAGATTTAGCTTGCATTGACTTTGTATTAGGTTTTGCATTAGTTAATTGGAATCTAGAGCTTCTAAATCTTGCATTAGTGAAAGTGCATATATGTTGAATCTTTGCATCTTGTATCATTGAATTTCATTTGAAAACTACATTTTCACTTAGCACAAACATCATCCTAATAAAAAAAAACACAATGTTCACACAAAATTTGCTGAAAATAGTGCAAAAACCCTAATTTGGGACTCATGCCAGTCTGGGCGATTTAGTCCTAGTACAGGTTATTTTTCCTACTTTCTAGGTATTCTGTGGTGAGCGCTTTTCAGCATTCAGACCCTTGAAAAACCCAAACTAGGACTCATATGCCCCTCTTGGCAGATTAGTCCCAGATCAGCCCTAAAACTTCCTTTTACACCATTGAAAACCTTATTTCTGCACTTTTGTTTGCTGTCATTATTTACCTATTCTAGTTGGCCAAGTTTCTGTTACATGCATTTCATTAAATCTATCTTAATTTGGCTCATTTCATGCATTACTTAATTTCAAATTTTCATTTTCACATTGTTACATAACATAATCAGTCAATTATCATGTTCAAAATCTAAAAAAATGCATTAAACTTTTGCATGTTTTCTCTATCATTGTTGCATTTCAAATTTGCAAGACAATCATTACATCATGTTTTCATTGCAAAAATACATAGTTATCATACTTCATTTCTACTTTCAAATCTTTATGAGTGTTGTAAGAAAATTTTGTTAAGTGCATATGAATATGAGGTTCTTTCCCCTCTCTTTTTGTTCATCATTGATCCCTCTTTTGGTATCCCTTCTAAGTGTGAGGTTAGTCTAGTGAAAGAATCCTTGGGTAATCATAACAATCACATTTCTTCTTCTCCTAATATCTCTCCTACTTGTGAAGAAGATATTATAGTATTAGAAGAAGTAATCGAAAAGAGTTTTGAGAACTCAAGTTGTTTCTCTACTCTTACCTCTCATGTTAGGAAATGCATTACTAAACAAGAGGACATAGTGATAAGTAATCATGATGATAACATAATACAAAAAGAGACCATTGATACCTACCTACGTTCATCTCCCAACATCTTTTCCTCTTGTGATAATGATAAGGATATGTTGGTGTTAGGTAAGAAAACCTTTAAGATCTATGATGACCCTCTTTTTGTTTCTACCCCTACATATCCTATTTTGGAAAGCATTTTGGGAAAAGGAGTGAACAATTGGGCAATATTGACATTCAAATTTGTCCTTCTAGTATCTCTCCTAGTTATGAAGAGCATATTCTAGGGTTAGAAGATCAAACCAATGAAATTCATGAGAATATTATGTGGGAAAACATTATAGAATAAGACAATAACATCATTGATGAACAGGACAATTCAACCATTGATTATTCCCCTACCTATGATGAAGTCATTTTAGAAGAACCGACCTTTGAATGTCATGAACATTTAGTTTGTAGTTCTCCTAAAATCTCCCCCCCTAGGGAGGATATCATGGTGCAAGACACATATGATGAGGTTTCCTTAGGTGAAGATGATGAAGTGACATTATACTCCTCTTCACTAAGAGATCATGCAAATAAGGACATGTTTGTTGAGGTTATGATGGTGCAAATTGAATCTCCTTTAACTAGTGAGCTTCCTAAATCACCTCCCATTAGTGAATCACATAAGAAAATTAGAGATTTCTTAAAATCTCTAATGCAACTTAATGTAAAAACAATGTTTTGCAGCAATTGAGATATAACATAGTTTCTCAAACATGTAGGCAATCACAAATTACTCCCGTAAGATTACCATTGCCTCAACATATTTTCACCAAAGGTGATCAAGAGACACATGAATGGTGCTCTGCAAACATGAAGCAAAAATTCATTACCCAAGAAGTTAATAATTACAAAGAGATCAATCCTTAAGAAAGGAGATCAAAACCCTAAAGGTGAGAACCCTAGGATGAGGATTAAATTAGCATGTGACAAGTGTCAAGATCATAATGAATGAGACAACATGAATAATTTAATAATGCAAAAATAAAGATTCCTAATTTTAGCTTAAGTAAAATAAAGTAAAGGTGACATAATTAATTAATCAACATGATTAAATTAATTAAGTAAACAACCTATTACTCTAACACCCCCCCTTAGGATGAACTTAGGGAGAAGCTAAAAAACTAAGGAAAAAATGCATGAAAGCAAAGATGGGTCTCGACAACAAGGCCAAATGAGGTACCCATGTACAAATATAAAAGATCTCTCACAACATGAGAAAAGGAGAAAACCTCGTGGGAAAAAATTCTCTCCAAAAGAGAGAAATACAAGTGAAGGACTAAGAAGCTTCCAAAATATAGTGAAGGACGAAGAAGCCTCCAATCAAGAAGAAATTGTCCCAAAAGATAGGAACAAAGGATGAACATGAAGAACACCATTGAAGTGTGAAGAATCTGCAAAACACTATCATAGAATGACTGCTAAAATGTTGAAAAGAAGAATGCAAGAGTTTCCATTTGGTAAATGCTCCATCTCACCAAAATGCATGGGTAACCAACTACTGCATCTGCCTAGTACATAGGAATAAATACTGTATACATAGCTCACTCCAATGTGAAACAAAAGAAGCATTAACACCAACAATAGAAACCCCCCCATAATGCTAAAAAGGGAGAGGTGCCATAGGTAAACTGAAACTGAATGCCTGAAAGTAGTGCATGAAGAGGAACCATGAAAATATGAAGGTGCAATGATGAAAGTATAATTAGATAGAAAGGATGTGAAAACAAAAGTCACATACGCATGAGAAAGGTATGAAGGAAAAAAAAAGGCAAACATCAACCCCCATGGAACTTTATATCACAGTGCAAGTACAACAAGGCACAAAGTGATGTGCAAGAATCCCAATACTACACATATGACAAAGATGAAGCACTTTATTTCAGTTCATTTATAGATGATAAATACATGCAATGTGAGCCCATAAGGTCCAAAAAATACTACAGCTAAGTAGAAGGGTTTATAGAAAAAAAAATCTGGAAACCACCTTCACCACTATAAAGAGCTCAAAAATAGCTTTCTAACAATATCTTGTATTCCTACTTTTGACATCGTATGCAAAAGCTATGCCGAAAACACTTAAGGCAACCCCAAAAAAGAAGATCTGAGTTTAATTGGAAAGGTCTTCTTTTCTGGGGTTTCCTTTAGTGTTTTCGGCATAAATTTTGCATACGATGTTGAAAATAGGCAAACAAGATATCACCGAAAAGTTGTTTATGAGCTCTTTGTAGTGGTGTAGGTGGTTTCTAGATTTGATTTTTTGTTTTTTCCAAAAATCATTCTTCTCATTTGTAGTCATTTTTGGACCTTATGGGCTCACATTGCATGTATTTGTCATTTGTAAACACACTGAAATAAAGTGCCTTAGCTTTTTATGTGTAGTATTGGGATTCTTGCACATCACTTTGTGCCTTGTTGTACTCGTACTATGATATAAAGTGCCATGGGGGTTGATGTTTGCCTTTTTTTTTTCCTTCATACCTGTATACCTTGGAATTTATCTTGCTCTAAATGTGCAAAATAACTAAGAAATGTGAATGACAAAATACCAAGGACACCTCAAGATTAGCCAAAAGAGTGATAAACAATAAGGAAAATGGACAAAATAAGACACAAACGATTTCACCTTCCTTGCTGTTGATTTCTCCTTGATTGGCCCTTGTTTGGAATGATTTGTGTGCTCCTTAGATGATTTCTTGAGTGACAAAATGCAAGATTAAATGTGCAAAATGATTAAAAGAGATGGCTAAATGATGGCAAAGGATTGAGGATGTAAATTAGCAGCATGTAGTTATGAAAATTCAAAGTGTTGAAAATGCCCTTGAGGAGGGGGTATTTATAGGAGAATTTGAATTCTCTAGAGAATTCAACGGTCAAGATTGCTCCAACAAGGCCAAGATGAAGGGCTATGGTGGGTTGAGAACCCAAAAGCCCTCACATCTTGACATGTGGAGGGTGAAGTGGACAAGGGGATATGAGGTGGAGGTGAGGTTTCAAGAAGGTACATGAGGTGGAGAAATGACATGCACCTTGGGGAGTGAGGAGATTTCCTTAAAAAGGGGTTCCTTGTTCCTAAGTGGGAGTGAAAGGGACATTTGAGGAATTTTTGAATTCTTCAAAAATCTACATGGGAAAAGGAAAGGTGGTTGAGGACATAAATGTGAATTAAAAATTCACTTTCCTAGGATGATCTAGAGGATAAAAGGTGGGCTCCAAAAAGGTGGGACTTGGTCACATGTGGAGATTGTGACAAGTCCAAGGTTCTAGAAGCCTTGGAAGAATGAAATGTGAATTAAAAATTCACATAGGGAGGAGAAAGACATGGGATAAATAAATGAGAATTAAAAATTCTCATGGGAAGGAGAGTCAATATCCAAAAAGGAAAAATGGAAGAATTGACCAAAAAGTGGTGCTAGAAATAGCTAATGACCTTGGTTAAGGTTGTGCAAACATTGGATTAGGCTAATTAATGGAAGATTAGAGGTAAGTGGCAAATGTAGGAGGATGTGACATTAATCTCTGATTAAAAGAATGCACATCATAATCATGAATTAATTAAATTAATTCAGATTAGAGCAAGGTTATGGAGGATGTGACAAAGAGAGAGAAAGTGAGGAATTTTAAATTGATTTTAAATCAAAAAAGGGGAAAATGACTAAATTAAATAAATTAGCGTATTTATTTAATTTAGAGAGGAATAAGGTGAAAGATAAAGTATTAATTATTAAATTAAACACTTTACCGTTATGAGACAAAAGGTATAATATTAATTTAATAAATTAATATTAATATGGTAGACGGAAAGGCAGTAAATTTAATCATATGGAAGTGATTAAATTTAGATGCTTACATTTTGCCCCTCTTTGAAATATTGTTAGGATAACAGTGTTTCGAAGAAAAATAAAATGTGAATGAGGCCAGAGATGAAGGATGGTGATGCCCCTGGCGTGAAAAGGTTAATGATGCCCCAATGACCAAGCTGAAGGAATGGAGGAATGGTAAGAGGGTATGCCCCCTCGAGAGGGCGGTCGGGGAAGGAAAAAGGGGTCCCCAGACGACGTCTCGATAGGAAGGAGAGGATGATACCACTAGATAGAGCTCAAAAAACTAAGCAATTTTGGCTTTTGAACGGAGGTGATCCGACGTACGGTTCGCAAATGGCAGCCTCGAGAAGTTTGGGATTAGTTGGACGAATAAAAAGGTTAAATAAAAGGTTAAAAATACCTTTTTGGAGGAAGGGTTAAAAAGGTAATTTGAAAAATTACCTTGGTCATTTTCACTGTAGTAGTTGAGAGAAAGAGAGGAGAGGAGTGAAAACTGACGAGGAGACACGATGCCGACGGACAATGACACCGCGATCGTGCATCGGGCGGACGGGGTTCGGGCAATGTACAGCGGGGGCGCAGGAGGACAGCATGTAAGTAGCCATAAAAATCCTCATGTGTTATTTACGCACTTTTTGTTGTAAAAAGTAAAATTTGGCGACATGGGTTTTGTCGGGGGGAAAATTTAGAAAAATGGGTAGAAAGTAACTTTTGAAAATAGGGTAAAATTTGGCGGAGAAAACTGGGTGCGCTAAGCCGGGCCAGGTGTAGCCGCCGAGCCGGCGCCATCATGAGAGCCGCCTGGCCATGGGGCTGGTCAAGGGCGTTAGGGCAGAGCTGCCCCCATTGCTGGGCTGAGTCAGCCCCATCGCTAGCCGGTCCCGCTTCCACTAATGAGGGCTGAGCCATCCTCGCCGGGGCTGCCTCGCCTAATCGCGTATGAGCCGCCTACCGCCGGGCTGAAGCCGCCCGCATGGCATGTCCCGCCTCTAATCGCTGGCGGAGCCGCCGCGACGGCAGTGGGCGTCACTTTGTGTCATGAAATGCCCGGCAAAATGGCCGCCTGACGCAGGGAAAGCGTAGGCCGCCTCGGCTGCAAGCAAGTTTGCCGCGTTACCGCTGTTAGCGAAGCCACGCCGGGCGGCGCCTCGCTGTGAAGCGAGCCGGCCGCGTTTGCTGTGGCTACTCTATCCAGCGGCGGGAAGGGCGAAAAGGAAAAAAAGGAAAAATAGACTAATGGGAAAGTGTCCATGTATGCAGAGTTTTGAGCGGTTGCGGGTACATGAGCGATGGTCGGAGGTGATGGCGGTGACGATAGCAGCGATGAACGGGGAGGACCAGGCGGCGTTGGATCATGCAGGATTAGGGCATTGTGTGCATTTTCCAGTGGTTAGAGCACATGCAGCGATGTTGACAGCACTGATAGAGAGATGGAGTTCTGAGACATCGACATTTCAGCTTCCTACAAGAGAGATGACCGTGACTTTGGAGGACGTGTGGCATATTTTGAGACTGCCGATTGTCGGTCGGTTAGTGAGTGAGGTGGTGTCTACAGGGGCGGCATTATTGGAGACGTTGAGAGTGTTGTTTGGTCATGTGAGTCTGCCTCTAGTGAAGGGGCAGTTGAATTTGGACGTGTTTGACTATAGGGGTGCCAACTTTACCATTATTCTTGTGTAGGTTGATTAACGAGATACTGCTACCAGATCGGAGCAGGCGGCTATGTAACCTACGCTACATGGAGGTGATCTGTCACATTGTCGAGTGGCGGGGGGGGCCATTTTCATGGGGTTCATGTGTATTAGCTCAGCTGTATAGAAATATGCACGGGATCTACTATCAGGAGATATCGAGTGTGACACATGTGACACTTCTGCAGATTTGGGCATGGGAGCATATTGTCGTGACTAGACCGGCAGTGGTGAGGGAGGGGACAGCGGATGACCGTGAGCCCGTGGCTTGGGGGTATGGGGAGGAGAGAGGGTGGATTTTCCGTTATGAGATGCAGGGGGATATGGAGGGGTGGAGGAGAGCATTTGATGATCTGCGTTCGGGGGAGATAGAGTGGCGGCCGTATAGGGCGCGTCGGTTCAGGGGATGGTCAGATACGGGGAGGCATGAGGGGTATTTTCTTAGCCGATGTTTTATTATAGGTACTCTACCCCGCATAGTAGAGTCACATCGACCGGACAGAGTGCTGAGACAGTTTGGAAGGATACAGGATATCCCGACAGCACCTATCTTGTATCGGCAGTATAGTAGAGAGCTACCATGGGGAGGTCGCATATCACCAGCGACAACTAGGGCATCATGGATGGCAGCAGGATAGGAGGCTTATCCAGGGAGGACAGGAGGAGAGCAGGTACCAGTGGTGACTGAGCGATATCAGAGGTGGTGTCAGAACAAGTTATGGGAGAGGATTACGTCTGTTCATCCTATGCTGAGGGTAGCGGGTGGCGGACCAGTAGATGAGCCGGCAGGCAGAGCTGGGAGGAGGAGGAGACATCAAAAACAAGGGCAGAGAGAGGGGCGGCAGCGGGAGAGGGGGTAGACATAGATAGCCCAGGGGGAGCAGAGGGTGGACAGAGAGGGTCAGCAGCGGGAGAGGGGGCAGCCTCAGAGAGCCCAAGGGGAGTAGAGGGTAGAGGAGGTGATGGATGTTGACGATATGGAGGAGGTGGAGGTGGTAGGTGCGAGGGGTGCTGCAGAGGAGGGGAGGAGACAGTTTGTGGTAGGTCAGCATGGGCAGCCACGACGGTTGCGGGTTCGGCCGACGGTAGAGAGTCATGGGGGGCATCAGGAGTCAGAGAGCAAAGAGGAGGGGGAGGTCAGAGCAGCACCAGGAGAGGGGAGGAGGTCACCATGACATCGATTCATGGTTGACAGACAGGGAGAGGCGGGACGATTTCACATTCACCAGATTGCGGAGGATCATGAGGAGGGACATGAGCAGGGGGATAGGGAGCATCCAGCAGGTGAGGAGGAGGAGTTAGAGTGGGTGGATGGGGAGGGGGTGGGGAGGATGATGGGGATGATGGGATAGAGCTGGTGGTTGGGGAGGAGGATGTGATGGATGTTGACAGAGATGCGGGGACAGAGGATGTTGCGGCGGCAGATGCATTAGCGTTAGTTCCTTATGTTCCAGAGGACCCCATTGTACAGGGGAGAGGGGCAGAGGCGAGAGTACGGCTGGCAGAGTGGAGAGTGAGGGCTCTGGAGGCCGAGCTTGCCAGAGTAGAGCGAGAGGCATTGATAGATTATGATGCCATTACTTTCCAGCTAGCAGGAGCAGTGAGGGAGAGGGACAGGGCACAAGCAGAGGTGCAGAGGATACAGAGCGAGCTGACTAGTATGACATGGGACTGCGACAGGTTATAGGCAGAGGTCATGGTTTTACAGGCCAGGGGGGAGCCAGAGGAGAGGACAGGGCAGGTAGCTGATCAGGGAGCAGGGTGTACTAGTCAGCAGTCAGGAGATCTCGAGTGAGACTGGGACGAGCTTCAGGACAGGGTACATTGTCTTGAGCAGGCACTTGGAGATATGGGGATGATGCAGGAGAGGGAGGTCGTGGCAGTAGAGCAGGCATGGATTATGCGGGCTGAGAGAGATGCAGCACAGGATCAGGTACAGGTTATGGAGGCAGAGAGGGATGCGGCACAGGTACACATTCAGAGTGAGAGGGCGGCAGCAGAGGCAGAGATACATGCATTGCAGAGAGGGAGAGATGAGATGGTAGCAGAGGTAGCGACTCTCCGAAGAGAGGGATTCAGCAGAGTTACAGGCACAGGCTCTCCAACGGGATAGAGATGCGGCAGAGGCTCGGGCACAGGGGGCTGAGAGAGATAAAGATGCAGCAGAGACGCAGATACAAACCCTTCAGGCAAAGAGGGATGTTGCGATGGCTCATGTTCCGACAGGTCAGGGTGAGGGTGGGATGACCAGAGCAGATGTGCAGATTATGGAGAGAGAGAGGGATAGATTACAGGTAGAGCTGGCACAAAGTCGGTTAGCTCAGGAGGCATGGGAGCAGGAGAGGCGGGTGATCAGCGCGGATCAAGATCGGTATCGGCATGAGCAGAATGCCGCGAGACTGATAGCTGGGCAGAGGGATGAGTTTATGCAGTAGGCTAGCTATTGGACAGGGGTATATGAATAGGTTGTTCCAGATCCAGTGCAACACACTGCACACTATGTCAGCCAGGCTCCATAGCCACCAGGGCCATCCCAGTCTCTAGGGACACGCACTAGGGCATTTAGTGATTACCGGCGGATGCCGTCCCCATACAGCGGTTACCAGGGGACACCCACCTGTGAGTACCAGGGGACACCAGCACACAGAGGGCCATCACCCGATTCTCCGCAGAGGTCAGATGTGGGAAGCTCTCAGTAGAGCAGGCAGATGCAAGACATTGATTTTTTTGGCAGATACAGGATGGATGGTTTATGTATGTCGCTAGAGGGTAGAGGTGTTCCACGTCTCTGAATTGTATATTTTATTAGGCGATGTATGATGGACCTGTGACAGATATTATATTATTTTGTATGGGGCAGTTCTTATTGACACCATGTAGTATGTTTCCTTTTATAATGGGTGATTATATGTATGTGTATATGGTATTTTATGTTTATGCGGATGGATGTATCAGTTTATTTATGCTCATGTTCATGATATGGAATGTTCACACGGATGATTTGCAACAATTTTATCTGGATAATCATGCTTATGTGTATTTATGTGTATGTGTTTATGTTTATGATATGAGATGTTCATGTGGATGAGTAGATGTATGTATTTATGGAATATGAATAATTTGACTTATGCGTATGCATTGATTGATTGAGATGTTTATGTGGATGATTGGGTTGATGCACTTATGGAATATGAACCTATGGGATTGATGATGATTTATTTATATGGATGCCTAATTGACTTATTTGTCATGTATGTATATGTGTATGATGGATTTTGTATGAACATTTTATATATGTAGTATGTGATGTATTATGCGTCTAACACTTTATGATGCAGGTGTCAAAGAATGTATGGACCTAACATGTGATGATGCAGGTGGCGATGGACCTAACACGTAATGCAAGTGACGGAGGGTATCTGACATAGTATTTTTGTAATTTTTAGGGGGAGTAACACACGGCCATGAGTGCCAATAAGAACTGACATGATAATGGAAGGTGGGTATGCCGTAATGGATATAATTTGGAATCTGACGAAAGGTATCAGTATCCTGAGAAGAATGGAAGAGAATGAGGGAAAGTATTTGCACAACCAAAACCATAGGGTGAGTGTTAATGCCATGATTATGAAAAATGCAATCCTAATTCAATTTATCATCTTCGGAGCACTGGTGTTTGCTATAGCATAAGACACGATACACCAAGGTATAGAAGACCGAGGTAGATTAGTGTCTAATGCACGAGAGAAACACGCCAGACAAGAAGGCTATCCCAATACCCCAAAGTCTCAAAGAAAGACTTTAGTCAGGTCTGATATTGAGATAACCACAAGCATGAAAGGATGCCCCAACATAACACAAGACCTCCAGGATCTTTTTGGGTACTATGTGGGACAACCAAAAAGACACAATCAAGATATGCCCCTATGAGGACTAATCAAAACATGCCATAATATGATGGATTATGGTGGCCTTGACAAGTGGTTATAGGGAACTCAAATGATAAACAAAAACCAAAAGCATCAAAAGATCGCAATCAATTTCAAATGTCCATTGCCATAGGATCAAGGGGATGGATGGAAGTGATGAGGTCTGTTAGGAAGGATGCATCCTGCTGAGACCTATGATGGATACTACAGGAAAAGATCGATATGATATAGGATATTCAAAATTGATTAGATTCATTGGTACAAGTGGGTTTTGTTTGTTAAGGACCAGCTAGATAAAGACATAGCTTGATGATACAACACAAGGGAGACAAGCCACAACCTAAAGACCTAGGGGCTCGGGGGCCGATCAGAGATTGGCCTTGCCTACGTGAAAGCGCAAAGCCCTCGTAGTTCAGGAAAAAGACCATGGATAAAGTGGGAAGAAGACAATGGTGACCGATGATGAAGGACACAACAGGCGACAGACCAATGCCCCGGGGGAGGATCAAATGATCAACCTTGCCTACGTGAAAGCGCACGGGCAACGTAGTTCGATAAAAAGACCATGAAGGATGAGACCTAGATGGAGACCGACACAATGGGTGGTTCTACATGACGACACGGACCGACCGACAAAGCGAAACAAAAGATAGAAGCTCAAAGTGGGATATAGAAAAGCTCAGGGTGAGGGATAGGTAAGATGGGTCGTCCAATGCTCAACCAACAAATACCAAGCAACCTAGGCTGATGTGGGTGGAGATGATAGTGCGGATGACAACATAAAATAACTAGGATGCCAGGTAGATAATGATTAAGCCCTCTATGGATGATGCCTGTTACTAGGTTTTCACCATCCATACTTATCCAAGGCACCACCAAGAGGTGGTTTTCACCATAGGACGAATTTATTTATTTTTACTATTTTTTTATTTTTTCGAATTTTTTTGATTTTTTTGACTTTTTTTTTATTTTTTTTGATTTTTTTGATTTTTTTGGTAGGGTAGATTGAGCAGTCTTAAGTGTAGAACCTTTTCAGATGGAGAATATTGACAGGCTCGTCAAGGGGGTCTCCTTCCAGAGTAGTCAACCTATAGGCTCCAGATCCATATTTGGCAGTTATGATATACGGCCCCAATTAGTTTGCCTCAAATTTGCCTTTCTTGTCGCGGTCTTGCTGCGTATGCTGATTTTCCTTGAGGACAAGTTCACCAACCTGGAATTGCCTGGGGCAGACCTTTTTACTGTAATGACATTTGAGACGATTCTGGTATACTTGTAGGTGATCATAGGCTCGTATTCTACGTTCATCCAGTAACTCTAGCTGTGCAAGCCGTGCAATGCGAGCATCTTCTTCGCTGATGAGGTTCTTCAAAGAAATTCTCAATGAGGGGAGCTCAACTTCGATTGGAAAGACGGCTTCAGCACCGTATACTAAAGAGTATGGGGTGGCGCCTGTTGGGGTACGGATGGATGTGCGGTATGCCCAGAGGGCAGGATGAATGTGAAGGTGCCAATCTCGTCCGGTGTTATTGACAACATTTTTGAGGATGCGAATGAGGGTCTTGTTGGTTGCTTCGGCCTGACCATTACCCTGAGGATAATACGGCGTCGACCAACGATGCTGGATGTGGAAGGTGTCGCAGAGGTGTTTCATGGCTTGGTTTTTAAACGGCTTTCCGTTATCAGAAATAATGGTGGATGGGATACCATATCTGCAGAGAATATGGTAAAGGATGAATTTAGAAATCTGAGTACCGGTGATTTGTGAGAGTGGCATTGCTTCCACCCATTTGGTGAAGTACTCAGTTGCGGTGATGATGAATGTATGGCCGTCAGATGATGGTGGGTGAATCTTTGCAATCAAGTCGAAACCCCATTGAGAAAATGGCCATGGTGCTAGGAGAGGCTGAAGATCTTGTGCTGGAGCGTGGATCAAATCCGCATGCTGTTGGCACGGAAGGCATTTTTTGAAAAATTCGTAGGCATCGTGTTCCAATGTAGGCCAATAGTATCCAGCTCGTAAGATCCTTTTTTCCAGAGCCATACCATTTGAGTGAGCCCCACAAATACCACCATGTACTTCCGTTAGTACCGTTTTGGCTTCGGTCTCATCCAGACATCTCAGGAGGATTCCATCATACCCACGATGATAAAGCGTATCACCAACGATGATGTATCGGGATGAACGATGGATAAAGGATTTACGTTGGTTGCATGTAAGTTCCGGGGGTATGGTATTGTCACGGAGGTAAGTATATATGTCTTGGTACCATGGGGTGGCGGGACCCACAATATTGCACACCATGTCAGTGTCGGGAACATCATATGCAGGGATTAAGAGTTGTTCAATAAGGAACTCACACTCTGTCCGATCCTTTGGCATGTCAATCAGGGAACCAATAGTGGCCATGGCATCTGCTGCTTTATTCTGCACCCGAGGGATTTGGTCAAACTGTATGGAGGTGAAATATTTTTTGAAATCATCCACCATGCGTTTATAGGGTAACAGTTTGTCATCCTTTGTGAGGAATTCATCATTAACTTGTCTGATAACCAGTAAGGAATCCCCAAAGACTTTCAAATGTGTAATGTGCCACTATTTTTCAATTCTAAGGCTGGTGAGGAGAGCTTCATATTCTGCCATATTGTTGGTACATGGAAACGCTATCCTGAATGATTTTGGGATGTAGTCACCTTGAGGAGTGACTAGTAGAATTCCTACCCCAGATCCATTATGGGTGTATGAGCCATCGAAATATAGCGTCCAAGTCGGTGCCTCTGTCACTGTATATATTTCTTCATCCGGGAATTCGGTGTCTAAGGGGTAAGCATCTGCCAATGGTGCTTTGGCCAATTGATCAGCAATAACTTGTCCTTTTATGGCTTTGCGCTCTACATACTCTATGTCAAATTCACTGAGGAGCATGACCCATTTGGCCATGTGGCCAGTCAAAGTGGTTCTAGATAACAGATACTTCAAGGGATCAATTTTAGCGATTAACTTGACTGGGTGACTGAGCATGTAATGGCAGAGTTTCTGTGTACTGAAAACCAGTGCTAGGCAAGCTTTTTCTATGGGGGAGTAATTTAACTCATAGCCAACTAGTGTTCGGCTGATGTAGTAGATTGCCCTTTCCTTGAGTGACTCGTCATGCTGCGCCAATAATGCCCCCAGTGCGACTGAGGTAGCAGAGATGTAAAGTAGGAGGGGTTTTCCTAGAATAGGTGGCATCAAAATTGGCGGATGAGCTAAATATTCTTTGATTTTATCAAAACCCATTTGACATTGCGGAGTCCATCGGAAGGTTGAATCTTTCTTCAAAAGATAGGTAAATGGTTGACATTTATCTGCGAGCTGGACGATGAACCGACGGATGGACTACATCTTTCCCTGGAGGCTTCTTAACTGCTTTAGATTGCGTGGAGGCAGCATGTCTAGACTAGCCTTTACCTTCGCAGGATCAACTTCAATACCTCTACGAGAGACTATGAAACCCAACAATTTCCCTGACGTGACCCCAAAGACACTTTTTTGGATTCAGCCGCAACTTATAATGCTCTAATCGCTCAAATATCTTCTTCAGGATGGCTGGATGTTCTGCTCGTGTTTTGGACTTCCCTAATAGGTCATCAACATAGTCTTCCATGATGATATGGATGAGGTCATGGAAGATAACTGTCATGGCTCTCTGATACGTTGCCCCCATGTTTTTGAGACCGAAGGGCATGACATTGTAACAAAAGGTGCCCCAGGGAGTTGTGAAGGCAGTTTTGTGTTGGTCTTCAGGTGCAAGTCGGATCTGGTTATAACCGGAGAAGCCATCCATAAGGGACAACATCTCATGCCCTGCTGTTAGGTCGACCAACATGTCAATATTAGGAAGAGGGAAATCATCTTTTGGGCAGGCTTTGTTGAGATCCCTGAAATCCGTACAGACCCGAATATCTCCGTTGGGTTTGGCAACTAAAACTATATTGGAGATCCATTCGGAGTAGTCAATTGGTCTGATAAAACCCGCATCCAGTAACTTCTCTAATTTCTTTCTTAACCAACAATGCGACTTGCGGATGCATCTTACGGAGTTTTTTCTTGACAGGTTTGGCGTCTGGGTGAATGTCTAAGTGATGGACCACTAAAGCATGGTCCAAGCCCAGCATGTCTGAGTATGACCAAGAAAAATTGATGATTCCTTCTCAGAGTAACTGCAAAAAGATCGGATACTCTTGTTCGGAGAGTGACTTGGCTACATAGGTGATCTTCAGACTGTTAGCAGTTCCCAAATTAACTTCTTGCGTTTCTTCAATCAGGATGGATGATCTGGCGGATAGTTGAGTTCCCATAAGGGGAAGATGAACATCTCCCTCTTCCGGCGCCTCTTCGAGGTTTTCACCTTCAGATGCGTCCTTTATTTTTACTTTTTCCAGGTCAGGAAGTGCCTCAGGGAGGTTTTCACTAGATGACCTCTTTTTATTTTTCTTATTTTTATTTTTGTTTTTGCGACTGGAGTGTTCATCCTCCCCCAATCCCATAAGGTTGACATACGTGTCTGCAGACATACTGACAGGTGTGGTGTTATGTAGGTCCCAATCAATGAGTTCAGGGTGACGAAGGGATAGGCTGATGGTGCAAACGGATAGGCATTCGAACATGGATGATAAGTCAGTGTGATCGACATCGTCGTACGCATGTATGATGGATTCCTCCTCGGGTATGTCTGCCAATGAGCCCTCGTCCATGGTGATACTATGAGAAGTATTAGATGATGTTGCGAGGATTTTCTGTTTGCTGTCATACCCAATTCCTACCTTCTTTGGTGACTGTGGTGTATCAATGGGTTGCAACCGCGCTTGTTCCTCTTTGCCTAGGCCTCTACCTTGATAGTTATGCTTTTCCATGAATTTTGTTGGCCAAGGATACTTTTCTTGAAAATATTTCTTTAGAGGAGTTTCTGGTTCGGGCTCTTCTCGGTATACCCATTGGCTTATGTCTTCCTCTGGTGCATCGAACTTGACACTCGGAGATCTGAAAGTGGTAGTAGGAATGTTTTTATCGCTGAAGGTGATGATCTTGTCTTCCTTTTGTGTGGCATGTGAAGGTTGACTATACTCATGTGGCGATGGCGGCATGGTGGCTACATTGAGAGCCGTATGCATCTCATACTCACCGCACCCTTTGTCAATGATCTGGACTCTAGTGACTGAAGGATTAGTGGCGGAGGATGGAGTGGTGATTATGGTGGATGATGGATTGGAGGATAACAACTGGGACGCCCCCATTTTGACCCCAGGACAATAATGTAAATGGGGAAAAGATGCTTCTAAAGCTCGACAATACTCAAACGGTTGGGGGTCAGCATAGATGGTGACCTCCTGTCCGTTGACTGGGAATTTGAGGCATTGATGGTACATGGATGGGACGGCTTGCATAGCATGGAGCCATGGGCGGCCAAGGAGGAGATTATACGGTAAGTCCAGATCAAGGACATGGCAGGTAGTATATTGGAGCACAGGTCCCACTTGGATAGGGAGACTGATGATTCCTTCTGAATTTCTCTCTGCATTGTCATAAGCTTTGATTGTAATTATCTGGTTGCTTAGGTCCGCTTGAGTATACCCTACCTGTTTTATGAATTTCAAAGTACATAAATTGAGGGCAGAGCCATTATCTACCAAGACCATTTTTATTTTATGATGGGTGACTATGACTTCGATATGTAGGGGGCGGTTGTGATTGACGTCAATGTTGGGCATATCATCTTAGCTGAAGTGGAGGTGATGAGACAAAGCCAAGTGTCCCACCAAAGCTTGGAATTGTGTGGGGTCGATGTCATTCGGTACGTGGGTCTCCTGCAAGGCTCTATTGAGGATCTCTTGATGTACCGGAGAAGACTTAAGCAAATCCAAAATGGATCTATGAGCGGGGGTCTTCCTTAGGTGATCAAGAATGTTATATTGAGAGTTTACAGGAGCAGGTTGGATGGGTGTGGAGGCTGCAGGGACGGTGATGCGGGCTTGTCGTGTAGTCACAGCACATTGAGGGTCTTTGACTTTAACGTGTATCATGGATACTCGGGGTTCGACCTGCTCAATGTAATGAATAACGCCTTCATAATTGAAGGGCACATTCTTATAATTCACATTATTGGTGCTGTTGTTTTGGGGATGACTAGTGGAGGTGCTAGGACCTTGACTATGGTTTGGGAAGGCGTTTTGATAGATTTGCAGTTGAGCATTGGACGACGAAGGTTGACTGGGGTCAACCATGATATCTCCTCGATCAATGAGATCTTGGACATAATTTTTCAAACCCTGACACTTATTTAACAAGTGTCCCTTGATCTTATGGAAGTCACAATACTCATTTTCCTTAAACCATGTTGGCTTAGGTTTTGACTCGTCGAATGGCTTGGTGATAGGGTATGCGATGGGGTAATTGATTTGTAACAATTTATTAAAAACAACACTCAGGGGTTCACCCAATTGGGCGTATTGACGTTTGGTGTTCCCCCGATTATTTTGGTTTGACTGTTGAGGGGGATGAGGTGCCCCCTGTGGTACAGATATGGCATTGGGTATAGACTGCTGTTGCTTTTGGGATGCATTAGCTATTTGGACATGTTTGGTGTCCGTCACTCCGTCATTTACCGCATTCTTGTTCTTATTCCAGAACCATGGTTTATCTCCAAATGACCTTTCTTTATCATGACTGTGTATTTTGATGTGTCCTTTAGCAATAAGGGCACGTTCAAGGATAGGTCCTTTTTCCACTATTTCTGCGAAAGTGGTGACACAATGTAGTCTAAAGTTGTGGGCCATGTCAGGATGAGAGTTTTCCATGAAAAGAGTGACCATGTCCTTTTCTTTCAAAGGGTTCTTCATTCGACTAGCTAATGCATGCCACCGTTGGAGGTAGCTGGTAAAGGTTTCTCCATCACGTTGTTTCTCTTTCAGGAGATCTAAGGTGTCTGTATCCTTTTGCAAATTGAAAGAGAAGTAGGATACAAACTGCTCTGATAAGTCTGCAAAAGTTTTAATAGACCCCTTTTCGAGAGTCATGAACCAATCTAGGGCATGGCTTGCTAGGCTTCGTGGGAACAAGCGCAAGAGATAGTTATCACTGTACATGACTTCTTGACACTGTGCATAAAACTCCTGCAAGTGAGCCTTAGGGTCTTTGTCTCCCTTGTATTTGTCAAATTTTGGAATCTCAAAATTTTTAGGAAATGGGATCAACGAGATGGAGGGATCAAATGGATATGGACATATATCTTCAAATTTGAATGATTGCTTAGTAGACCCAGCTTGAAGATCCTTAAGTGCGGCTTTGATCTCCAACAAATCCGAGCTAGCTGGTGGCGGGTTGGGGGGATATTGATGATAGAATGATGAAGGATCTTGCTGAAAGGGCGTCAGATTGTTGAAATACGGGTTTGGATGATTGGATGATGACATGGTTTGCTGGTAAGACGGGGGATTCTGTTGACATGGGGGTTGTTGTTGTGGGGCATAATATGGATTTGTTTGATAAGAGTGTGGGGTAGGTTGTTGGGAAACTTGGATGGGACGTTGCGCATTGGTTTGTTGGTATTGGGAGTATTGTTGTGCGTTGGTTTGTTGGTATTTGGGGTATTGGCTATGTTGTGATTGTTGGTGAAATTGTTGTTGATTATGATAATAATAGTGTTGTGGAGGTTGTTGTTGTAGTGTCGAGTGTTTTATGGGTTGAGATGGGATATTGTGTTGTGGTTGAACCTTTGGACACAAAAAGGATGCGAGAAAGGGAGACATGGTTTGGGCAGTAGGTTGAGATGGATTGCCTTGTGGTTGGTAGGATGGTTGTTGTGAAGAGGCCAAAGTATTGTGTATAGATTGTTGTGGATGAGATGGCGGAGGTAGCGTGGGTGCGTTTTGTAGAGGGGGTTGTTGGATACCGCTCAGAATGTTTAGCTGAGGTGTGCCCTGTGGAGGTATTTGAGGCGGAATGGTAGATTGGGGAACCTGTTGAGGTGGTATGTTGGTGGTCCCAGGGGGTGGAAGTGATGTGGCAAAGGAGGTGCCCCCAATGTTGATTGGAGGTTGGTTGGAAGGAAGGGGTGTTGTTAACGTTAATGGAGGAGGTTGAGGAACACTTTGTGGCATGCCGTAAGCAAAAGGATTATTGGGATCAGGCACTGGAGGTCCACCTATAGCTGTGGTCGAAGCATGTGGGGGATAATTAACCTGATAAAGAACAGCATTGCCAAATTCGGGTTGATGCCAACCCTCGACTAGAGGAACATTGGAGAAGTATGAACCTTCGGGTGCATTTTGGGACTCTTGGAGTACATTAGATGGGGCACCCCTATATTTGGACAAGTCAACATTGGAGGGGGGTTTAACACCCTTCTCAATTAGATGGGCCAAGATTTCTTCCCCATGTTTCTCGAGCAAACGGTTAGTCATTTGTACATTGGCAGGATTACTAAAATGTTCCTCAAGTGTGAGTTCAGGTTGATTAACCATACTCTCTTCACCATGTGGTGAGTTATTCTGATTCTCAGTGTTAGAATGTGATGAAGTGCCATTATGAGGATCATGAAGGACGTTGGTACCCTTGTTAGGATCTGATGAGACATTGATTATATTTTTGGGATCTTGGGGGTTGTTTGGTTGGGCACTCTGAGCTTGACGGTCGGCCATTTTCTTTGCCTGTGAACGGGCCTGAACGGGCATGCAAATTCTAGACGAGTAGATTAATGTCTTTGTCGAATGATTTGATTGTGATTGGATAAGGTGTGATTTGGATGGGGTTCGGATTGGATCAAATTGGATTTCGATTGATCGGATTGGATTTAGATTGGATTGGATTGGATTGGATTGGATTGGATTTGATTGGATATGATTTCAATTGGATTGGATTGGATTAGATTTGGATTTCGATTGGATTGGATTTGATTGGATTTGATTGGATTAGATTTCAATTGGATTGGATTGGATTAGATTTGGATTTGGATTGGATTGGATTTCAATTGGATTAGATTGGATTAGATTTGGATTTGGATTAGATTGGATTGGATTTGATTGGATTTGATTGGATTGGATTTCAATTGGATTGGATTGGATTAGATTTGGATTTCGATTGGATTGGATTTCAATTGGATTAGATTGGATTAGATTTGGATTTCGATTGGATTGGATTTCAATTGGATTGGATTGGATTAGATTTGATTGGATTTGGATCGGATTGGATTTGATTGGATGGTAAGAGATGAGAGGGAGACCTTGAGTTTAATCAAAGGAAGTTACCCTTAACAACCAAGAGCTTTAATTGATTAAGAGGGTGATTACGACACCGAATCCACCTTAAGTTAGGAATGGATTGATTGGGTCGAAAGTGATAACTTATGCCACCGAATTCACCTCAAGATAGAGGCAAATTGATTAGGGTCGAAGTTAAAGACTAATAATCAAGTTCAAGTGCTATGGTCAATTTGGGTAACTGCTTTGTAATACAAGGTTAGGGCGGTTTGGTTATGGGTGGTGTTTGGAGATGCAAATGGTAAGGAATTATTGGTGGATTAGGGAGGAATTAGGATGAATGGGGGATTAAGGATAATTGTGGAGAATGTATGGGGATTTAGAATGGTTGAGCGAAAGTTTGGAATAATGAGACAGGGGTTTAAAATGGTCAAATGGAGGTTTTTGGAGGTTTAGAGTGACAAAACGGAGGCTTGGGATGATAAGATAATGGTTGGAAATGGTTAAATGATGGTTTAGAGGCTAGATCAATCCAAATGGGGCAGTTTCAGGTGTTCAGGAGGGAAAATTCGCCCCTTTGCAGCAAAGATCGGGGCATTGACAGCAAAATTAGGGGCGTAGACAGCTTTTTGTAGTAAATCAGGGGCGTGGACAACTTTTTGCAGTAAATCAGGGCGTGGACAACTTTCTGCAGTAAATCAAGGGCGTGGATAGCTTTTTGTAGTAAATCAGGGGCGTGGACAGCTTTCTGCAGTAAGTCAAGGGCATGGACAGCTTTCTGCAGTGAATCAGGGGCGTGGACAGCAAAATCAGGGGCGTAGACAGCAAATTTAGAGGCGTAGACAGCAAAATCAGGGGCGTAGACAGCAAAATCAGGGGCGCTGCCACCTTTCTGCGGGGGCGCTGCCACCTTTCTACAGTAAGGCAGAGTTGGGTTTTGATGGCAATGACTATGGCAAGGACGCAATATGATAAAGTAAGGCTAAAGTATCAAAAATTTGACAAATTTTTCACAAAAGAACACCTCAAGTAAGCACAATCCTATGATTAATATTATGGGTATGGCAAGGCAAAGTCTTAATCTAGGATGCACAAGGCTTCTAGGGAGTCCTTGATATACTCTCGGTATGTGAGGCACAACCGTGAACACCAGTCCATCACAAGCGTGAGTCGGGAACCCCAGCGAGATACTGAAAGGCTCGGACCAACTCTTCACGTCTATCTAGGTATCACCCTAGCTTTGACACTCCGCCAATTACGACACTACTGGATTGGGGTACAACTTTCGTTCTCCCCCCTTTATATACCCCGCTGGTACACGTGGTTGGAATCATCCCTTGGGGTGATGAAATCCCCAAGCAGGTCCCACTAAAAAGAAGACACTAATTGTTTCCAACTATTCCCCAGGCTCACACGAAATGCAAGGGGAAAGTGAAAACAAATCAATGCCCCCTTGGGTAACAAAAATAAACAATCATAGTAGACAATGAAGTTTTATTCCCCCTAATTAGACTATATTCCAAAACAGCAAAGATAGTTTTCAAAAATCTGATCAAGTGGATGGTCCTGCAAGCAAATGTTAGTTGTCTTCTTCTTCGCTCTTGATCAATAACATCCTAATACACTGCAAAATGTTAGTGAAAAACAACAATATTCTTGCCAGAACAATGTTAGAGAGTTATCACATGAAAACAACAAAAAACTAGAGCCAAAACGAAGTCAAAATGCCTATTTTACCTTCCAAACTGTGCTGTTTTGGGGCGCTGCCACCTTTCTGCGGGGGCCCTGCTGCCTTTCTGCAACAAAATTTGTCAGATTTTTTTAAAAAAAAGAAAAGTTGCGCCCCTCCCACTGCAAGAAAAGTGTTAGAAAAGCTTCCTAAATATATCCCCAATGACAGCAAGCGCATTAGAAAAAGATAAACTTTCAAATGCGGGGCATTGCCGCCTTTTTGGAGTGGCCTGGAGGGCGCTGCCGCCTTTCTGCGGGGGTGCTGCCGCCTTTCTGCAGGGGCGCTGCCGCCTTTCTGCAGTAAAGCAGAGGGCGTTGCCACCTTTTTGTGAGCTTTTCCTACAAAATTCTTAACCAAAATGGACGTTAAATACAAGAACCTGTTTGTGGGTCCCACCGGGCGTGCCAGAAATGTATACCTTGGAATTTATCTTGCTCTAAATGTGCAAAATAACTAAGAAATGTGAATGACAAAATACCAAGAACACCTCAATATTAGCCAAAAGAGTGATAAACAATAAGGAAAATGGACAAAATAAGACACAAACGATTTCACCTTCCTTGCTGTTGATTTCTCGTTGATTGGCCCTTGCTTGGAATGATTTGTGTGCTCCTTAGATGATTTCTTGAGTGACTAAATGCAAGATTAAATGTGCAAAATGATTAAAAGAGATGGCTAAATGATGGCAAAGGATTGAGGATGTCAATTAGGAGCATGTAGTTATGAAAATTCAAAGTGTTGAAAATGCCCTTGAGGAGGGGGTATTTATAGGAGAATTTGAATTCTCTAGAGAATTCAACGGTCAAGATTGCTCCAACAAGGCCAAGATGAAGGGCTATGGTGGGTTGAGAACCCACAAGCCCTCACATCTTGACATGTGGAGGGTGAAGTGGACAAGGGGATATGAGGTGGAGGTGAGGTTTCAAGAAGGTACATGAGGTGGAGAAAGGACATGCACCTTGGGGAGTGAGGAGATTTCCTTAAAAAGGGGTTCCTTGTTCCTAAGTGGGAGTGAAAGGGACATTTGAGGAATTTTGGAATTCCTCAAAAATCTACATGGGAAAAGGAAAGGTGGTTGAGGACATAAATGTGAATTAAAAATTCACTTTCCTAGGATGATCTAGAGGATAAAAGGTGGGCTCCAAAAAGGTGGGACTTGGTCACATGTGGAGATTGTGACAAGTCCAAGGTTCTAGAAGCCTTGGAAAATGAAATGTGAATTAAAAATTCACATAGGGAGGAGAAAGACATGGGATAAATAAATGAGAATTAAAAATTCTCATGGGAAGGAGAGTCAATATCCAAAAAAGAAAAATGGAAGAATTGACCAAAAAGTGGTGCTAGAAATAGCTAATGACCTTGGTTAAGGTTGTGCAAACATTGGATTAGGCTAATTAATGGAAGATTATAGGCAAGTGGCAAATGTAGGAGGATGTGACATTAATCTCTGATTAAAAGAATGCACATCATAATCATGAATTAATTAAATTAATTCAGATTAGAGCAAGGTTATGGAGGATGTGACAAAGAGAGAGAAAGTGAAGAATTTTAAATTGATTTTAAATCAAAAAAGGGGAAAATGACTAAATTAAATAAATTAGCGTATTTATTTAATTTAGAGAGGAATAAGGTGAAAGATAAAGTATTAATTATTAAATTAAACACTTTACCGTTATGAGACAAAAAGTATAATATTAATTTAATAAATTAATATTAATATGGTAGACGGAAAGGCAGTAAATTTAATCATATGGAAGTGATTAAATTTAGATGCCTACAATACCTTTCTCATGCATATGTGACTTTTTTTTTCACATCCTTTCTATCTTCTTGTACTTTCATGATTGCACCTTTAGTTGTTCTTGGTTCCTCTTCATGCACTACTTTCAGGCATTCAATTTCAGTGTACCTGTCATGCCTCTCCCTTTTCAGCATTATGGGGGGTTTCTACTGTTGTTGTTAATGCTTCTTTGGTTTCACATTGGAGTGAGCTATGTATATAGTATTTGTTTGTTGATCTCTTGTGTGGAAGGTGTCTTTTTTTTTTTGTTTGATCCTATGGCTCGTGGTTTTGTGCTTGTTTCACAATTCTTTCATTGTATCAGAGCACCATTATTGTGTCTCTTTATCTCCATCATTGGTGACATGTTATTTGCTTGTAGGTGTTCATTGGGATCTGTGAGCTCTGATACCATGTAGAATTTGATAATCCAACCTCACAGATCCCAATGAACACCTACAAGAAAATAACTTGTCACCAAAGGAGATCAAGAGACACAAGAATGGTGCTTTGCAAACATGAAGCAAAAATGCATTACTTATGAAGTTAATAATTACAAAGAGATTAATCCTTAAGAAAGGAGATCAAAACCCTAAAGGTGAGAACCCTACGATGAGGATTAAATTAGCATGTGACAAGTGTCAAGATCATAATGAACAAGACAACATGACTAATTTAATAATGCAAAAATAAAGATTCCTAAGTTTAGGTTAAGTGAAATAAAGTAAAGGTGACTTAATTAATTAATCAACATGATTAAATTAATTAAGTAAACAACCTATTACTCTAATAGAAAACCTTAAAAAGACTCTCGCTAATATATCCTTATGGCAATTTATTCAAATATCACTTAAATATAATTTTTCATTTTGAGAAATGTTACAAATGAAGTAGGAGGAGGTCCAATATTATATTAAAGTGAATAGTGTAACATCCTCCTTTGATTGTATGCACGTCACACAGTTAGAAATCACATTCCCTAAACATAAATTACCCTCACTTGAGATTCAAAACAAAAACAAAGCCTTGATGATAAAGGTGATCATTGATGAAACTGCAGTTAGGTGCATTCCATAGACAATGGAGCGGCTCTTAATGTTTTTAGCATGGATGTCCTAGATAAAAATTGGTGTGGAAAAGAAGCTTATTCAACTTAATGATGTCCATATTTGTGGATTTGACAATGTTAATAGGATACCACTAGGAATGATCACATTACCTATTGAGGTTGGACCTATTGTGTTTCCTACCCCTATCCATATCATGCTAGGATCCCTTTCATACAATCTTCTCCTAGGGAGACCATGGATTCATGCTATGAAAGGAGTCCCCTCTAATCTCCACCATATAATAAATTTTGAATACAACAACAAGATATATACGATTGAAGTACATGAACGAAGTTATAAATCATGTGATCACAACATTCCTAACTCCCCTAATACTTTCATTCCAAGATCAAAAGTTGAACCTATACAAGTTGATGATAATCTCTCACCTACAACCAAACTCTTTTGTGATAATTGGGGGTCAGTAGATTTTACACCTTGTTTCAATAAAGAATCCAAAATCTCACCCTCAAAATCCAAAGAGTCATATACTAATGATTCATTTTCAGATACAGGTTCTAATGATGATTGGGGTTTTACACCTCCTATATAGGAGAGTGCAAAATATCACAATCTAAATCAAAGCAACCTTGTGTTTCATAAATGTTGAGCTTAGTTCTACAACATTACCCCATGGTGTTGATGGGGGCTATATAACTCCCATCCCTCATGAGGGGATGATGCATAACTTTAAAAAGGGTTTGTGTTCTCATGAAGAATCCAGTCCTTCTCAAAAGCATAAACCCCCTTCATTCGGATTAAAAGATTGTTATGTTATTGGATAAAATCTCCCTCCTACACATGGATACAATGAACACACAAAGAAAATCAAAATACCGTACTCTTTCAAGAAAGATCTATGTTTACCACCCTTATCTCGATTTTCATCTAAAGCCTTATCATTTAGTGAATGTATGACATCTTGCAAAAATAAAGGAACATATTCTACTATTGATCAAGAGAGTATCTTATCGAGACTCCTCCAAGATCATTTAATATCTCTCCCTCCAAGAACATGAAATAAATTTTACTACAAGAATTCATTTTACACATATCACAGAGTTCATGGTCATTCTACTAACAAATGTAAGGATTTAAGCAACAAAATTCAACATCTCAAGGATTGTGGTGATCTCCCTTGTGTTGAGGCACCTAATTCCTCTAATTGAAACTTATTTTCATCCTATTCAGCTCATCCTTTTCCTGCACTAAGTGGGGGCAAGGGGTTAGGTAGCCTTGTCCTCGTATGTCACTTATCATTGTCTCTTTTGGCTAGTTGACCACCTTTCATGAACATATAAGAGAAAGCTTTAGATGTGGATGACATGCCTTAAGTTGACGTGTATGTGAAATTACATTGACATTCATGTTTTATTATGTTATTTTCTTTCTTCTTGCGATGTTTCCTTTTCTTGTTGGTGTCATTGGGTTTGATTTCCTCCGAGAGCATGATATTTCTTTGCCTTTTCCTCTCTTGGAGACATTAGGCACAATGTTCCCTGAGAAGAGACCTTAGATGAACTAAGTAAAATCCCTTTGAATGTACCTTACATTAGTTTGCATTAACAACATTAGTTATATGGCCACCTTGCATAACACACTTTTCATGCTTGTGGAGCCATCTTGTTTGCTTATGAGTTCCATGCATACGAAGTTTTTCTTGCCTCATGAAGCTTGAAATTCATTTGCATGGTGCCTTATCAAATTTATCAAGAGGTATGACTTTGGTATGGTTTGATGGGAAGCTAAATGGAGGCATGAACTTCACATAGCCACTTGCGTGTGTGTGTGATTGAAAAGAAGTCGTGTATGTTTGTGTCTCACCTTCTTGGATTACTCACCTAGTGGACAACCTAAAGTTTCATTTCCTCAAATTGAGCATGCATTTTTTCGGAAAAACAACCTAGATCTGATCCACACCGTGTTGGAAAAATGGGCAAAGCTAGATCCATCCCTTGTTTTACTTTTTATTCTCTCCTTGTCTTTCTAAATGTATGATTATTCCTTGTTATTGCTATTTATATCATTTTCATGTGTGTTCTTTTGTGCCTATGTTGGTTTTTCGTAGGACCTTGGTCCTAGGGGCTTGTGCAACCCTCTTGGTCATCATCATCCTCTCTTACTAGCATTTTTACATTTTGACCCACCTTTATGTGTGTTGGTCTATTTTAGTGCACGAGTTGAAAGAAATTTCCTCCTCTTACTAAAGTGGGGGCTAGATGTAATGATGGAAAAAGTACACCCTAACATGGGCTCAAATTAGTGTTGTAATATGTCTAACATATTCATATGAGGTCTTGGGCCCTTGTGAACTAAATGAGATTATTGGTACCTTATTTTTAGTGTTGTAAAGTTTTGTAACACACTTTCACACTTTTCTAGGGTTTTATTAAATAATTGGGCTTCTTTATGCTTTAATTGGCCTTATTTTGCATCCACAAGCCTCATTTAATGCATCTTTTCAAGGATAATCTTGACATAAATCAATACCCAATCATAATTTAGGTGTTTTTAGGTAATGTGGCCCTTATTTAGTGGTTTGGGACTCATACACCACCTTGGGCATATGGGTCCCACCAAGGGTTTTGGGTCCCGATCTTGATTATATAACTTTCTAAGCATTTTTGAAATTGGTCCCAAAAATTATGGCTAATGTGACTCATATGCCACATTGGGCATATGAGTCCTGTGTGGCCCAAAATTAAAATTAATTCAAATTCTTGGTGAGATTTTATCCTCCTAGATCTAATGTCGACTTGTAGTGTTGTAATTTTAGAAAATTTGGCATAATTAAGTATAAATACAAGGTTCTTTCACTCATTTTCACCCCAAGCTTTCACATATTCATGCATTATAGCAAATTTGTGATCAAGGAAGCATTCAAGAGTGTAAATATGTTTACAAGAGCATTCAAGAGCATTGAAGGGATAATTATCAAGTGTTTAAAAGCATTATTCAAGCATCAAGCATCATGTCAAAGTCTTCATGCATCATGATTATTTTTTAGCTAACAATTATGATGTAGTGTTTCATGATTCAAGCTAGAATTCAACTCAAGATCCATCCTATTCAAGCAAGAGTCAAGATCTACATCTATTGGATCCATTTCATACATGTTTGCAACCTCTTATTACTAGATTTTGGTGAGTTATAACATTGTATATTGTTCATTCATCATTCCTCTTTTTCATTTCATTTCATTTCAAGGTTTGATTACCAGAATGGGGTTTGACTAAGGAAGACCACTTTCCACTACTAAAACAACATTTTTCCCTCTCTTTTGTGAGTGATTTCTAGGTTTAGGTTGAAGACACATTAAAGAGCAAGTTTGGAGAAAGTTGTCAAAGTGTTCAAATTTCTCAAAGTTGTGACCTTGCATTGGAGATACTTGGAAGGCTTCTACAGATTGAAAATCTGGGTTTCAGATCTGAAAATCAGTGGGGAAGCATAGAGAATAAATTAAAGAGAAGATTTAGAATTTGAAGCTTCAGAAAAGCCTTACTAGACTGATATGCCAGTTCTGGTGTATGAGTCCCAGTTTAGGTCATTTTTAAGTTTTCATAGTTTCAAACACCCATTTGCCAAATTTTAGCTTTTGCACAAAAACTCAGATCTAGGACTAAATTTCCTAGTTTGGTGTATGATTCCTAGTCAACATTAAAATCAATATTTTCAGTTTTTCAGAGCTTCATTCAGTTATCTTGATATTTCCAAGTGCACACGTTTCATCTTGCAACTTTATATTCTATTTTTCATGCATTTTTAGGTCATTTAGAGAAAGATTGAATCATATTAGGTTTAAGCATTACAACTTGCATTCAATTTGTCTTTCCAAGCCCTATCTTGGTGGTGAACCCCTCATTATTCTCTAATCCAACCCTAGGATACCTTATTGCAAGATCTCTTTCTCCCTCTCTACATTCGGGTTGAGATCTCTAAGGTGTCCTTGAGTGTAGCAAGTGTGAAATAGGAACCCTACCCTTATGTTATACTCCTCAAAGGTGGGGCGTACTATTTTTGTTCCCATAGTGTTCCACCTCCCCAATGGTGGAACACCTATTTTCTTTGTCTCATTTTGGTGAACCTATCATTTAAAACGCTTTTGTTTCTAATTTGGACTACATCATAGTCCTAGATCTAGCTTTCATTAACTTTGCATTAGGTCTTGCATTAGTTAATTTGCATCCAAGGTTTATAAATATTACATTAGTTAAATTTCATATAGGTTTCATTTTTCCGTCTTGCATCATTGAATTTCACTTAAAATTTGTAATTGCACTTAGTCTAGACATCATAAAAACTAGAAAACCTAACATCCACTCAAGATTTACTAGAAATAGTGCAAAAAACCTAATTTGGGACTCATATGCCCCTCTAGGAAATTTAGTCCCAATGCAAGTTGTTTTACCTGATTTGTGGGAGTTTTATGGACTGTTTTGCAGCATTTGAACCCTTGAAAAACACTGACTGGGACTCATACACCCCTCTAGGTGATCTAGTCCTAGATCAGACATGAAACCACCTTTTACAACATTAAAAACCTTATTTTTGTACTTTTTAAGCTTGCTAGTAACCTGTAGTATCAGTCTGGAAAGTTTCAAAAACTTATGTTTTATGCATCTAGGTCAAAAACATCAATTTAGGGTAGTCATTTTTGAATTCTTCCTAAATCATTTCATCTCAAAATGCTCACATTTTTGAAACTTTGTATAATGTTGATAAAAGTAATTTTCACTTTTGCATACACAATGTTTTCATTCATGAAGCTTTGCATAAGTGTGATAAAATTCCTTTTCATTTTTGGATACACTTTGTTTGCATTCTTAAAGCTTTGCATAAATTGGACAAAAGTACTTTTCATCTTTGGATATACATTGTTTGGGCATGTGCAGGATCATGATGGGCCAAAAAGTGGCGATATGTAAGTGATATGATGGCCCATGTGGCTGATGACTTTCTTTTACCCAAAATTGATGAAACGAAAAGGGTTTTTAAAGGAGATTCTTAGCTTTCCATCAATATAAATTATGCTTTACTTTGAATTTAATAAATATTTATTATTCATTTTCTATTTGAATTACGACTAAAGTCCTCATTGATAGGTTGATTGAAAAAAATCTATAGCTTTCAAATGGTATCACATTTTTTGAATCCGAAACATGCATCACATTCTATGCTTCACATACTATAGGATTAAAAAACAATAAATTGAATTTCATGAAATATTGACCAAGTTAAGGTGGTCAAACATATGAGTTTTTTATATTTTTAAAAGTTGTAATAAAAGTCATAATTAATTATTTACTTGGAAAAAAATTACAAAAAATATGCATCACATCAGACATGAATCCTCTACTTATATCTAAAATATTATAAAAAAATATTATAATCATTTTATTTCAAATTTTCACCAAATAGATTTTTATTTTTTAAAAACCTAGTAGTTTAGAAACTACATTCAATTTGATATAGATTTGATTCTTACATATTTTTGAAATAATATAGATAACTTATTCAAAGTTTTATGTCAAGTTGCCTAACTCTGATTTTTCTAATTTTTTTGCCACTTAAGGGCCTATTTTTTCCATGATGATCCTGCACATACTTGTTTACATTCATGAAGCATTGAATAAGATGGTTAGAAGTACTTTTAATTCTTAGTCAATGAATGTTAGTATCTTATCTTTCTAAGAATGCTAAAAAAAAATCATATCCCCTCCCTATGAGAATGCTTTAGTAAAAGAGAATACAACCTTAGGCAATCATAACAATCATATTCATTCTTCTCCTAATATCTCTCCTATTTGTGAAGAAGATATTTTGGTGTTAGAAGAACCAATGAATGATATTTTTGAGAGTCCTAATTGTTTCTCTCCTCATACCTCTCTTATTGGGAAAGACATTGTTGAACAAGAGGACACAACCATAGGTAATCATGACAATCACATTTGTTCTTCTCCTAGTATCTCTCCTAGTTGTGAAGAAAATACTTTGATGTTAGAAACTACAATCAATGAAAGTCATGAGAATATTAGTTGTTCCTCTTCCCCTAGGGAACACCTTATTGAACAGAACAATCTAACCAGTGATAACTCCCTTACTTGTGATGAAGTCATTTTAGAAGAACCAACCTTTGAATGCCATGCACATCTAGTTTGTAGTTCTCCTAAAAACTATCCTCCTAGGGAGGATATCAAGATGCAGGAAAATGGTCCAATATTGGCACATGTATTTCAAACATTAGTAATTGAAACAATGGAAATAGGTAGCCCCAAATTTTAGGAGATGGAGAACTTGGGTTTAAGACCTAGACCTATTTCCCTCAAGTTTCACTTAAGGAAACCCTATAGATCTCAATCCGAATGTAGAAAGGGGGAAATATATCTTGCAATAGGGTGTCATAGGGTATGATCAAAGGCTAAAAAGGGGTTCACCACCAAGCTAGGGCTTGGAAAGACTAGTAACATGCAATTTCTAATGATGAAAACTAGTGATGTGAAAAACTTAAATAAATGACCTAGGAATGAATGTAAAACAAAACAAGAAACTGAGAAATTATCAAAGAGGTGCACTTGGAAACTTGAAAAAGCTTATAACAAGCTCTAAAATTCTGAAAATGCTAAATTTAAGGCACACTGGGACTCATACGCCATGCTTGGCGGATTAGTCCTAGATTAGGGCTTCTGGGCAGCAACAAAAATTTAACAATGGTAAATTTGATACTTCTAAAATCTAGAAAAATCATTGCACTGGGACTCATATGCCATAAGTGGTGTATCAATCCCATTTCTCTTTTTTAGAAAATCAAAGTCTGAATCATCTCTTCAATCTCCGCTCTTCCTTCTCAACCTGATTTTCAAATATAAACCTGTAAAAAGACCTGCAAAAGAGAATATAGTGTTGATTTTCTTATGGGGGGTTTGCCTTGGTCAAACCCCTAGTTGGGTAATTAAACTTTGAAAGAAACAATGTATCTTGAAAGTAAATGTGAATGTAAACCCTAATCTTAAGTGCCTCTAAGATTAGGAAATCTAAAATGTAATACAACCCTATTCTAATGTGCTAGAATGAGATGCATGAATGAAACATGAAGATGAATGACTCACTTTGGGAGATGTCTAACCACCCTAATAAGCCATGATAATTCATGTACCTTCCTTTAGGTTGAAATTAGAGTGATAATGGAGGATATAATCACTTAGAAAATAAGTCATTAGGCTTGGTTTAATGGGTAGTTGTATCTCCCCAACCTAGAATTCATCATGATTCACCATAGGTAACCATCATCAATGCTTGAAAATTCTAGATATTGAGTGAAAGTGAGCTTAGAGACATGCAAAAACATAATTATGCTACTCCAAGACTTCAAACTTGCTTGCTCTTGAAAACTTGTAGATATCTCTTGAAGACTCTTGCTTGAAACTCTAGGATGACTTAGTTCTTGAATCACTTTCTCTAGATGAAAATAATGATTTGAATCCTTGTTTATAGAAGAATTACACCTAATTTACCATTTATTAGATAAAAAAGTAGACATCAACCAAAAAATTGAATTAAAAGCTTGAATTTCTTGCTCAAACCCTAAAAAGGGGCCACACAAGACTCATACACCACTTGTGGTGTATGGGTCACACATAGGAGGACTCATATGCCCAAGGTGGCGTATGAGTCCCGCCCTAGTTTTTTGGGTGGGCCAATGATGGGTTGTTAGAAAATTTAATGCTTTTGTTGATTTTGTTGAGATTTTAGTTGAAACAATCCTTAAGATCTAAAATAAAGGGTCTTAGGGGCCTTTTAATGATGATTTAAAGGGTCATATATGCAAGGGTATTAAAATACGTCCAGATTAAGTGAGAAATTGTACCATTTCCAAGAATGGAGTATGATTTCCATGATTACAGTAATGAGGCTTCCTTAGATGAAGATGATGAGGTGACATTAGACTCCTCTTCACTAAGACATCATGCAAATAAAGACAATTTAGTTGAGGTTATGACAACACAAATTAGATTTCCTTCAATTAGTGAGCCTCCTAAGTCACCTCCCATTAGTGAACCACATAAAAAGAAAATAAGAGATCTATTGAATTCTATAATGCAATTTGATAGTAACAATATTTTGTAGCAACTGAGTTATAATATAGTTGCTCAAATATGTAGACAACCACAAACAACTTGATACTTTTTTATGATACTCCCCCAAAAACTATAGACCTTGGGCTTAATCTTATTTCTACAAATATTTAATGGCATTGTCATGTTATTTGGACTATCTATATTAGTCCTTGATGTGGTTAATGAATGTTCTTTAAGGTAGTAATGGATATGTGATTATTGTGCATTCTAACATTACCATGTAGATATAATTTGAGGATGCTTAATTGAGAAAGACACCACCAGCTGGGCATGCACCATAACGTCCAACTAGGGAATCGTTCAAAGGTTAAAGGAGGCCAATGGTAGGATATTCCCCATGGAAATCGAATGTAACCGCCTTATAGTGGACTTTAATGCTATTGAGAAAATGTGAGTGTTATTGTTGTGCTAAATCTACGTTTGGACCTACATGTCTGACCAGATTCCATGCATGCATAACCACCACCACTCCACTTTCTTTGCTTTCCCTAAAATGGTGTCGTCTCAGTTTGTGGAGTCGACCACCTTGCTTAGTTGGTAGTATAAATAAGTATCAGATGATCCTTCTCATAAGGTTACATGATTTGATATTGTACTTGCATTATTAGTTTTTAGTGATATAGTTATGCTACTCTTTTGTACTCATGTTTCCTAATGAATAAAATAAAGTTTTGAGCTTAAGCACCCAAGTCTTCATTAGTAGTAGAGGATACTCATCCAAGGGGGCCCACTTGGTGAACAATCCATCCTTAGTTTATTTTGGTTGTTACTTTCTATTCAGTAATTAGTTAAGAATCTAGCACTAACTGTTCCTGCAACCACTAGAATTCCATTCTGTGACTGATCTTGTAGCCAAAGCAGACATAGTAGTTTTTTGTTTGTTTTTCAGATTTTCATTTTTGTCATGCATTTCAAGCTTAGTATGGTTGTTGATTGATGTTCAACATTTATGTTATTCCTTTCCAAGAAATTTACTTTCAACATTGCATCTTTCTTAGTTGTAGAATGAAAATGGCTACTTTGAGTTCCTAGTGCACATACTGTGCTGACCCATTTCAAGTTCACATCCCTAGGTTGAAAATTTAAATGCACTGTCATGATGATTGAAATAGCTATTCAGGTTAGATGTCTAATATATGAATCATGATTGTAGAGGCCTAGTTGTTAAATCATTGTAGAAGGCCAACATTTTTTGCACCGTTGCTGGGGATGGTGTCAAAATAGGAAGTTCTTTGTCATTGATAGTTTTCTTATTGTAGTTTTTCTGAAAGTTGTTCTTAGCATACCCCTCATTTAGGCAGTAATGACCCCCCTTATTCTTTACCAATTATTTGTGTGAGCTGGCTAATAGTGAGTTGATATTGTATGCATAGAGGAAGGAGAAGGGAAGCTTATGATAGATTCCTTCCTAACAATCTTAATCCATTCTAGCTAGTTGAATATCAGAACCTACTAAGAGAAGAAGAAGAAGAAGAAGATCCACATGCCTTTGTTGATTCATTTCTTGACCTGACTAGCTCTGAAGTTTCCTTTGAAGAACAAAATCAACTTGAGAATCCCTTTTCTTTGGAACTACATCAAGCAGGCATGGGTGATGCAAATGGAAATAGACCTAACCAACTAGCTTTTCCTTTCCCCATTTCCCATCAAAATGAAGTTGAAAACATCAAAAATATCCCTGCTTCAACACTCCCCAAGTTTTATGCACTTGTCATGGAAGATCCTGATACCTTCTTATTTGAGTTTGATAAACTTTGCAGAAGTTATGACTATACCATTGATGCCCATATGCCTAATCTATTTACTAGCACTATGTAAGAAGTTGCATTAAGATGGTTCATGAGCCTAGGCTGAGATACTGTGGAAACCTGGGAGGACATGAAGACAAAGCTCTTTGAGAAATATAAGGAGTATTGTAGGGGCAGTGACATGAGAGGAGATAATATTTTTAGGATGCAACAAAAGGAAGATGAGAGCCTGGAGGATTATATTGCAAGGTTTCTAGTTTTCCTTCAAAAATATCCACACCATACACTTAATGAAGACTCACAAAATTTTCTTTTTCTAAGAGGAATCAATGATAGCTATACTGATGCCTTGGAACTGATGGGAGGAGGAGATATCTCCCAAGTTCCTTGGGAGGATATCAGAAAAATATGCCAGAACTATTCTAGGGCAGCTTCAAAGAAAGGGAGACCTTACCAATCTTCCATGGGTAAGTCATCTACTAGTGGAGTTTCAAGAATGGAGATTACTCATTTGATGGTAGACTTCAAGCAAGAAATTATTAAAAATCTAGCTACTCAGCTAGATACACTTTAGGCCAAGAAGAAAAAAGAGGAGGCAAAGGCAATGCTGGCAGAGTATTGCCCCCATTACAAACAAAAGGACTGCAGGTGCAACATGGTAGCTAATATTGATGGAAATAAAATTGCACCTGGGTTCAAGCCAATTTAGATTGAAGAAGACCAAGTCTACTATGTTGTATAAAGGAGTCCTTGGGCTCCAAGACAAGGTGTTAGAAACCAAGATCTGAAATGAAAACTAGAAAATCACCTTCCACATAAGAGAAAAACAAAAAAGTAGAGATTGCATAAAGATGTGCAAATTGATATATTCAAAGTACAATTAATTACAAGAAATAATTTTCTTTATAAAAGAAAAGATGCATAAACCTAATCTTATCTTGAGCAAAAAGATAGCTCAACAAGATAAGGATAACAACCTATAACTTAGGAATTAAATATGCCTAAGTAAACTTATGCTAAAGTGTAATCAAATATTAATTAGACCAACACCGCCCCATAAGTGCAACTTAGGGAGAAGCAGATTATTATGCAAATGATGTGAGATGGGTCCCGACAGCAAAGGCCTGATCAGGTACCCATGTACAAATGCAAAGAGAGAGAAAACCCAGTGGGAAAACCCCCCCTCAATGAGATGAATTGCTACAAGGAATCATTGGAAGAACTCTAATGAAGCAACACTGGAACCCCAAATATAGCAAGAAAGGAAAAATAATTTTGTCTACAACTAAAACCAAAAATGGAATTACAAATGCAACAGCAGACCCGATGCCAAGGAAAACTGGAAACTCACATACTGGATCAACCCTAGAATCTGTAAGAAATAGTAGATGAAAGGATGAATAAAGCCCATAATGATGAAAAAATCTAGAAGTTGTGTCTCTCGAAGCCAATGCAATCCTGAAACTAGCTTTCCAATGCCGCTTGAATCACTAAAATTGGATAAGTGAGTCAAAAGATACGTCTCCTAGAGTGAAAACGATAACATTTGACTTCCGAGGCTAAGAAAGACATCAAAAAGGAAAAACTAGAAAATCACACCTACACCATTGTGTAGAGCTTGGAAATAGCTTTTTGACGATATCTCATTTGCAAAAAAAATGATGCTGTATGTGAAAGTTATGCTTGTTTCCATAAAACTACTCCAAAACTGCCCAATAAGGTCCTCTAGAGCCCTCAAGGGCTAAAAAAATTTAGCCCTTGGTCGCTTGGGTGGACCAGGGGGCTGGCGGCAAGATCTTGGGGCTGAACCCCTGGTCACCCATGTGACTAGGGCGAGGGGCTGGAAGCTTGGTGGGGGACTGGGGGTTGAGCTCCCGGTCACCAAATGACCACAGGCTAGCAGATTTAAGCCCTCGGGGGCTGATGTGTAGCTGATGGCACTGCATGGGAAAGCCACCAATGGTGGTGGTACACCGGCAGCCGCCTGGTGGCTACCCGGTGGCTGCCGGGTGGTGGATCCCATTATAACGGGCGGTGTCAGATTTCTTAAAAATATTTGATCTTTTTTTACCTTTTTTTGAATTTTTCTCTAAAAATGTGCCTTGGGACGTGAGCTGGGGAGGTCGTACGGCCTCCCTAGCAATTTTTTTTTCCTCTCCAGATGACTTTTCCCAAACTGGACAAATTTTATATCAAAATAGGGGTTTTTGGGTGCTGCAAATCCACCGACGAGGTCCGTTTGGGCCCAAAGTGCTCCGAAAATCAAGAGACCCCCAAATTTATTAGAAAAATTGCCGAGCTTGAAACCCTCGCAGATCTGGAAAACAGTGACCAAAATGAATGAAATAAAAGCCATTTCTAACTTTTTCCAGTGCTCTGAATCCAACAGAAAACCCCGATATGATCCAAGACACCGCATAAAGATGCTCAAGGAATGAAACCCTTGAGGGACTCCGAATGATCTTTGCAATGTATTCCTCCAAAAAAGTTGAGAAGGGGCTACAAATCAAGGCTCTGATACCATGTTAGAAACCAAGATCTGAAATGAAAACCAAAAAATCACCTTCCACAAAATTGAAAAAAGAAAAAGCAGATATTGCATAAAGATGTGCAAATTGATATATTCAAAGTACAATTAATTACAAGAGATAATTTTCTTTATAAAAGCAAAGATGCATAAACCTAATCTTATCTTGAGAAAAAAGATAGCTCAACAAGATAAGGATAAAAACCTATAACTTAGGAATTAAATATTCCTAAGTAAACTTATGCTAAAGTGTAATTAAATATTAATTACACCAACACAAGGTATGCCACCAGATCCACTCTCTTATGTTGGGCCATATTTCAATTCATATTCATCTGGTAACCAATGGAATCCCCCATATCCATCCAACTATGGAGGATATCCATAACAACCTTGGGGTAACCCTCCAAATGCTTGGCCCAATCCTAAAAACGCTCCACCCTAATGGCCACAACCTTAGGGGAATTGGCAATAATTTCAAGTGCATTGGCAACCACCTCCAAGAAATTGGCAGCAAACAAATCAATGGAGGGGAGGACAACAATGGCCTACCTAGACAACCAGTTACATGTAGCCACCTTATCAACCCCAACATCCTACTATAGTGCCTCCACCTACTAATTCAAGTTCAAATGCACCTAAACCTACTTAGCTACTAGTTCTGCCCACACCCAATCCAAATAATAAACCACAACAATAGCCTATATACTCTACTGATTAAAATCAATTCCTTACATATGTTGTGAGTGTAAGTGACATCCACTTGCATTCAAGAACTACTTTACTAGCCCCTTCCAAGCCCATTATCACTGAGCTTCATGTGGAAGAGGAAGAGGAACCTTTGAATGATCCCATTCAACCAAGTGAACCTAAAAATCTTGAACCAGTCGAAGTCAAGCAGATTGAGCAAGAACCACTATTTCCTCAGAGATTGGAAGTTGCCAAGAAAAAGGAAGAAAAACAGGACACAAATTTTGACAATCTTGGATCAGCTAAAGCATATATGTGTCCATATACCCCTATTTAAGGCCATAAAGGATGTCCCAATCTATGGCAAGGCAATCAAAGAAGCATGCCTCAAGAAGCTAGGTAGGAAGAAGAAAGACCCCACTACAGTTCATGTGGTGGGACAACTAGCTGACATCATGCTTGGAAAAGTGACTATCCCTAAGTACAATGACCCAGGTAGTCCTATGGTAGCAGTTGTTATAAATGGCATTCAAATAAAGAATGCTCTAATTGATTTAGGGGAAGCAATAAATGTAATGAACAAGGACATCCTGCAACAACTAAACGTTGCAAACATGAGATCTACTCCTACTATCCTATAGCTTGCTAATAGTTCTACTATTAAGCTTGATGGTATAGTAGAGGATCTTGTGGTGATTCTTGACTCCTGGGAGTACCCAGCAAACTTCATGATTCTTTATCCTAAATCTACACTGGGAGGGTATCCCATTATACTTGGAAGACCATGGTTATTAATTGTAGATGCATATAGTGGATGTTGGTCAAGTGACATGACTATTTCTAATGGGAAGAGTACCAAAAATTTTGTTCTTTATCCACCTGCTCAACCATCCCATGATGAGGATAATCCTGTGTGGCCACATGTTGGTGAAGAGGTGGAGGAAGCTAATTCAGTGGCACAATTTATGATATTAGGCAGAAGCTATTTCATGTAGATTCAAGATAAATATGAAGTATTGGATAATATTATTCAGGACCATTATGAAGTGGAGGAAGCATTATCTTCTCATTCTACTACCCCAGTCAAGACACTTCTTCCTATTCTTCCTATAGCCACTATTCCAATAGACGTTCTTCCTGCAGCCACTCTTCCTACAACCACTGTTCTTGTAGAAAAAACTCTTGCAACAATAGGTATGTCCCATGCATTCCTTCCATAAGAACTCAAGGTACCATGTGTCAATGAAGTAGCTATGATAGAGTCAACCACACAAGTACAGGTGTCAAAAGGAAAGTATATGAATGTTAACAAAAAACTGAGTGAAGAACAACAATTGCTATTGGAAAACTTATTGAGGACCCACCAACATGCATTTGCATGGGACTATCATGAGTTGAAGGGATTGTATCCTAATATTTGCACTCACAGAATTTACATCAGAGATGATTGCACCCTAGTGAGACAACCACAAAGAAGAATTAACCTTGCATTGAGAGAAATTGTCAAAGGAGAATTGTAGGAATTGCTAGATGTAGGATTTATCTACCCCATTTCAAATATCCAATGGGTGTCTCCATTAGTGATTGTGCCTAAAAAAGGAGGGAAATGGTGAGTTTTTTTTTTATTATAGGGAACTTAATGCTGCCACCAAGAAGGACCATTTTCCCTTACCTTTCATAGATCAAGTTTTGGACTCACTTGCAAGAAAGAAATACTTTTTATTTCTAGATGGGTTCAATGGATATAACCAGATCCAAATTACACTAGAGGACTAGGAGAAGACCACATTTACCTATCCATGGGATACCTATGGTTACTCGGTACTTCCATTTGGCTTATGCAATGCACCTGCAACTATTTAGAGGGTAGTCATCAACATATTTTCAGGCATTTCTCGTGATTGCATGGAAATTTATATGGATGATTTCACCACCTATGGTGGTGATTTCCATGAAGCATTGGAGAATCTTAGGAAAGTCCTACAGATATGTGAAAATCACAATCTATCTTTAAATAGTGAAAAGTGCTTCATGATGATGCAAGAAGGTGTAGTTCTTGGACACTACATCTCTCACAAAGGAATTCAAGTAGATCCTGAAAAGATTGAGGAAACAAAAAACCTGCCCACACTTGCAAAACAAAAGGATGTTAGGAGTTTCTTGGGACATGAAGGATATTATAGGCGTTTCATCAAGGATTTTAGAAAAATAGCGGCACCATTGTAAACCCTCCTCACTAAAGATATTGAATTCTAGTGGATTGAAGATTGTGACAAGACATTTTCTTATTTTAAGGTAGCCTTGACTCATGATCCTGTACTCAAAGGACCTAATTGGGAGCTTCCTTTCCACATCCATACAGATGCATCAGATTATGCCATAGGAGAAATCTTAGGAAAAAAAAGAGCTATTGAAAATTCTATTTATTTTGTGAGCAAAAAATTTCAAGGAGCTAAATTCAACAATATAGTGACAGAGAAAGAAATGTTGGCAGTGATCTATGCCCTAAAATAATTCAGACACTACATAACAGGCTATCAAATCTTTGTGCACACTAATTATGTAGGAATTAGATATCTTGAGCATGAATAAACCTTTGATCACAAGTAGGCTAGCAAGATGGTTATTGTTGATGCAGGAGTTTGACATAACCATTGTGGATAAACCAGGGAAGGCCAATGTTGTTGTAGATTTTCTTTCAAGACTGACTACATCATAAGATAATCAAGCCATAGATAACTCTTTTCCTGATGAGAAACTATTCTCCATTAGTGTACAAACATGCTGGTATGCTAACATAGCTAACTATCTGGTCACACATAGAGTTCCACCTTACTTCTCTCCAAAAGAGAGAAGGGAATTCATTGAAAAATATTTTTCTTTCTCATGGATTGCTAGATGTTTTCTTTATGGTGGACTAGACCATGTCATGAAGAGATGTGTGAGAGAAGATGAGACATATGACATTTTGTATGCATGCCACAATGAACCATGTGGAGGACATTTTGTAGCCAAGAGGACAATAATGAAGATTTTAAACATAGGATATTACTAGCCAACACTCCACAAGGATGCAAGAGGTATACTAGAAAATGTGATAAATGTCAAAGAATGGGTAGACCAACCAGATCTGATGAGGTGCCACTTTTCCCTCAAGTAGTAATCACTCCCTTTGACAAATGGGGATTGGATTTTGTAGGATCCATTGACCCTCCATCGAATGGTAAGTCTTATATCTTATTTTGCACTAATTATGTAACTAAATGGGTAGAAGTTAAGGCCATGAAGCATGCAAGAGATAACAAGGTTGCAAAATTTCTTTATGAGGAGATTTTCACAAGGTATGGAGTTCCAAGAGAGATAGTGACTGATCAAGGGACTCAATTCACATCAACCCTTGTTGTAGCACTGGTTAATGAGTACAACATAAGACATAGGAAGTCTAATCATTATCACCCCCAAGCCAATGGTTAAGTTGAGTTGACCAACAAAGAAATTGAAGCTATTTTGACCAAAACAGTGGCTATGGGTGATCCCACAATAGTGGTTTACAATTTTTGGCCAAACTGGACATTGAAATTATTATTTTAACTAAATCTTCATATTTGGGCACCTATAGCGGCTAAACCGTGAGGAATTTGAAGATGACGCAAACTAGCGTCTCATCACATTTTGTCTGTAGATTCTAAAAATATTTTTTTCAAAATTTTTGGAATGATATTGTACTTCTTTTTCCATCTCCCATGAAAATTGGTTTTTTTCAAAAAACAATTTTTAAAAAAAGTGACGTACACCGTATAACACAATTTTTTTTCCATGAAGGATAAAATTATAATTCTTTTGAATTTAGATTTGTAACTCTGATATATAGTGCTTCCACTTGGTTATATAGTTTTTTATTGAATATTTTTTCTTTAATCAATCTTTAAGGTCAAACCAATTACAATTCAAACATAGCGCGACTGTATAACGCGTAACTTTTTTTGTATATATCGAAATTCAATTTTTTTTTGTTGGATCAAGGACTTCAATATCCAGTGCACTCATATTTTTCAAATTTTTTTTTGACAATTTGCTATTTTTCTACATGTGTAGAACATAGACCTTCATTTTCAATGAAAAACCTATGTTATATAAAACTAAAAAAACAAATACATAATAGAACCAAAAAATAGTAAAATTATATTCATTGGATAGCTCATTCTGAGGACTACCTGATTCCAGTTGGGTGTGTGAAGCATCCTCCATTTTCATCCTCAACTAGGGCTTTGAAGTGTAAAAATTTAGTTTGTTTTGTGTTTCAGGGGGAGAATGAGGAATAAGGGGGGTTCGAGTGAACCACCCTTCAATAAACATTTCCTTTTGGTTTTTTGGGCGATAAATGTGGGTCCAATAATTAATGGGTTCGCTTCACCCCTATCCACAAAATTTTTTTGGGCAAACAGATTACTAGAAGTTGTTTGGGCCTACAAAAATACTTGGAAAAAAATTACAAACTTCACTCCATTTGAGTTTTTGTATGGAAAGACATTCATGATGCCCATTGAATTTGAACATAAGACTATTAAGACTGCAGTAGACTTAGGGATGGATATCTCTAAGGAACAAAGAGAGAATCCTATAGCTGAATGCCTTGGATGAGATAAGGAGAGAAACCTTGCATCACACAGAGGTAGTGCAGAATCAGAGAATCAGGTGGCATGATAAATTTATTAAGGACAAGAAATTCCAACCAAGAGACTGGGCCTTGCTTTATGATTCTAGATATCAAGACAATGCTGGAAAATTGTAGACAAGATGGCTAGGATCATATGAGTTTGTTGACATATTTTGTAATGGTGTTGTGAGACTTAGTACTATTGACCCAGTCAGATTCAAGTTGCTTATCAATGGTCATCACCTCACATTGTATCACAAGCAAACTTCTAGGGAGGAGTTCCTACAACAATTCACTTAACATGTTGCACTTGAGCTTCCTACAGCCGAAGGAAGTGGACCTAGTGTCCCTCCTTCTAGCTAATTAAGGTACATACTTGTCATAATAAAGACTTCCACTTTTGTGGGAGTCCATTTCCTCACCCATCAACCATCTGCCCATCCATTTCTACCTTTCTCTCTCTTCCATCACATCACTTCATTCAACTCCACTTCATTTCACCTCATTTTCCTTAATTTCTAAACTTATTTCCTAAAAAGGCAAATGGTACTTTCTCCACAATATTTGCAGTGAATCCTCCACACATTCAAGTATGTGTGCATTAATTGCTATATCTTAATTGTCAAGTTAGTGCATTCATTTAATTACTATACATTAATATGGGTGTTCACCATAGCATGCCATCATTCCCTACCCCTGTCAAATCATCATTATTCGCATGTGCAGACACATGCCCAAATTTGGGTTGGGAGGGAGGAAAAAGATGTGAATACTTTTCCCAAGTGTTAGTCCATGCTAGTCTATGTCAACAAAATTTAAATTGTGCTGGATTGAATCTAAGTGAGAGGATGAATCGCATGTGTGAGGTGACACTAACTATCACTACCATTTCTCTCCATCATAGCTTTCCTTTATTACTCCTTCCTTGCCATTATTAATCTTGTCACAATCTCAAGTTACAAAAAAAAGGTAAAAAGGGAAAATTTAGTCGATATTGGCATTGGAAATTTAGCAAGTGTTGTGCGGGTAGGTGAATTTGGTTTTTAGATGAGAATTGTAGGAAAGAAACTGCAGTGATTGTTTGATTGCAAACAACAAGAGGTGGGTTAGTTCCAAATGAACCCATGATGCATGATGTATTATTGCAGGATGCACCCTGCTTGTCTAAATTCAGAAACTATGGGTGGATAGACTACTTCCTGAAGCTAGATGATTTTGATGAAAACGTTGCATTAGAGTTCACCCAAACATTGTTTTAAGGGAAATCCATGGTAAAAGGGTTGGAGGTCATAGTGACTGAAGAAAGAATTGCAAAAGCCATAGGGTTGCCTACTGATGGTGAATATTACCCTGTTTCCAAAGATGCTAGATTAGTTAGGGCCAAATTTGCAGATCCAAGTCAGCCTCCATTGAGAATAAATAAAAAAGGGGTGAAGAGAATGTCTCTACCCGAGCCATGGAAGCAGATAGCTATTTATGTCATAAAATACATCACTTGTGAAGGTCACCTGTCAAATCTACATTCCATGCATTTTAAACTCTTGAATCACATGAGGCACGAGAGGAGGATGAATGTGTCGAATGTGCTATGCAACCTTCTTTCAATCAGGGTGGTCGAGAATCAGAAAGGTAGGGACAATTTTGTTTCCCACCATTGTCTGATTAAATTGTTGGTTGAGAAGTCTTTGCATGATTTATCTAGAATGACCTGGTAAGAATTCATAAAAATTGATCAAACTAGACCTGAGCTATTGCAACCTATGGCTTTACCTCAACCCCATAGGTCTAGTAGGATATTGAGTGCGACTGAATCCACTCTTGGTGTGTCAACCTCTAGTGCAGGCCCTAGTACAAACCCTCTTGCAGTAGAAGAAACCATAGAAATTAGCTCTTTTGAAATAGAGCACTCAGAAAAAGAAAGATCTTCCTTGAATTTTGATGATGATGTTACCCTTGGAACCCTAATGAAAACTAGGGCACATAAGAGAGAAGTAGAAACAAGAAATGGAAAAGATAAAAATCAATCAGTAGAAGAAGAGGTTTCAAGCTCTAAGAAGAGAAAGGATGACACTGTTCATCCTATAGCCAAAGAAAAACATGAGAGCCCTCCCAGAAAATCAAGACCTACCAAGCTAGCCTTTGTTACGCCTCTGCAAGAAAGCCCTAAGTCGAGAGAAATATTGCAGGGGGATACAAAAGCTCCAATGGGGTAGGTGAATGTAGAGGAAGAATATGTATTTAAGATGGCAACAAACATAACATTGGTAGATCTTGCTGACATTGCAGAACAAGTTGAGAATCAAGGGTATGAGGAAAATTAGGATTTCCTATAGCATGAGATCCTATAGCAAGAGTCTTTGTAGCAACAAAAAAAACAAGAACAATTAGTACCCCTATAGCCAAAATTGAATGAACAACCTGAATCCTTGTAGTTAGTACCATATGAAGAGCAAGCATCATAAAAAATGCTGGTAGGAATGCATAAACCCCCTGATTTCCCAATGAACATGGTAACTATGCATTTATGGAAATAAATGCAAAGAAGAGAAAAAAAATGGAAGGAGGAGAAGCGTAGATTGAAGAAGGAAATTCAAAAGAAAGATGAGGAAATTGAAGACAAGGATGTAGAGATTGCCACCTTAAAGAAGAATGCGGATGATATGGTAGCCTTAGTACCACATATTTTAGAGTGTAGGCCCCCTCCAAGGGTCTATGCTTTGCATTTGAAGAAGAAATATCTTTCTTTTAAGTTGGGAAGAATTTTCTATGGTTTGAACCCTTATATTGAGATTCCTATTGAATTTTTCAATGCTTATCGAATTGCTTCCCTTGAAATGAAGAATTTTTTGTGTGATTTTTGTTTGCATTATTATGCTGTGACTCAAGACCATGACTGGAATCCACTGTTGTATGTTGTAGATGTCTAGTTAAGGATATAATTTATGTCTTGGGTACAAAATGAGATTAGTTGGGGACAACAATATGGGGCTTATAAGCAATTGGAATCCAACATCCCTTTGACCATCAGGGCTAAATCAAGGAAGCTAAGGGACATTTATAGGAAATGGCGTAGAATGCTTTTTAGACCTAGCTATGGTGATAGGATTATGCCTTGGATAGAATCATTTTACAATGAATATGAGGCAAAGGAAAAAGAAAAAGAGGAAACTGTGAAGAGATACCTCTCAAAAAGATGGAACAACCTAACTGATGAGCTAAAACAGGTTGAGCCTCATTCTATCCAGAACTATGCTGCAACACTCAAAATAATTGACAAATATATAGAGATTGGCAAAACAAAGGGATGATTCTAGCTTCCCCTAACTTTTCAACCACCTATTCTAATGTGGCCCATACAAAACTTCAGGTTCTACCACAATGATATTGCTACAAAGAGGCAGCGGTGGAGTAGATTAGATAGATTGAGAGGATTCTATTGGGACCCTGATTCACAGACAACAAACATTGATGTGGGGCAGTTGTCAGTTACAAATTTTAGAGCATTGACCAAGCAGAAGAACAACCCTTCCCCTGTTGGAGGACCAAAAAGACCTTAGGTTGGGGGGAGTGATGAACCTAGTTTATGGTCTAATTTTAGGTAGAATTCAAGATTTATTTGTTGAATTTGTCATGGACCTTGATGTTAAGTGTTGATACTTTTGATGATATTCCTCCAAAAACTATAGACCTTGGGCTTAATCTTATTTTTGCAAATCTTTAATGGCATTGGCATGTTATTTGGAAAATCTATATTAATTATGCATGTGGTTAATGAATGTTCTTTAAGGTAGTTATGGATATGAGATTATTGTGCATGCTAACATTGTCATGCAGATATAATTTGAGGATGCTAAATTGAGAAAGACACCACCAACTAGGCATGCACCATAACGTCCACCCAAAGAATCATTCAAAGGTCAAAGGAGGTCGACAATAGGATATTCCCCATGCAAATAGAATGTAACCACCTTATAGTGGACTTTAATGTTTTTGAGAAAATGAAGGCATTACTATTGTGCTAAATCTGCATTTGGACCTGCATGTCCAACCAGATTCCATGCATGCATAACTGTCACCACTCCATTTTCTCTGCTTTCCCTAAAATGGAATCCTCCCAGTTCATGGAGTTGACTGCCTTTCTTAGTTGGTAGTATAAATAAGGATCAGATGCTCCTTCTCATAAGGTTGCATGACTTGATATTGCACTTGCATTCTTGGTTTTTAGTGATAAAGTTATGCTACTCTTTTGTACTCATGTTTCTTGATGAATAAAATAAAGTTATGAGTTTAAGCACCTAAGTTTTCATTAGTAGTAGAGGATACTCATCCAACGGGTCCCACTTGGTGAGAAATCCATCCTTAGATTAGTTTAGTCTAGTTGTTACTTTTTGTTCAATAATTAGTTAAGAATGTGGCATTGATTGTTCCTGCAACCACTAAAATTCCATTCTGTGACTGCTCTTGCAGCCAAAGTAGACATAGTAGTTTTCTATTTGTTGTTCAAATTTTCATTTATGTTATGCATTTTAAGCTTGGTATAGTTTTTGTTGATGTTCAACATTTATGCTATTCCTTTCCAAGCAATTTACTTTCAACATTACATCTTTCTTAGTTGTAGAATGAAAATGGCTACTTTGAGTTCCTAGTGTACATATTGTACTGACCCATTTCAAGTTCACGTCCCTGGGTTGACAATTTAAATGCACCTTTATGATGATTGAAATAGCTATTCAAGTTAGATGTTCAATCTCTGAATCATGGCTGTAGAGGCCTACTTGTTAAACCATTGTAGGAAACCAACAATTACCATTGCTTGAACATATTTTTCCCAGTGGTCCTCATTCTCCTTTACATAATTTAGTTGAAGACCCTAAAAAGAATCCTTCTAATGTATCCTTATGGAATCTTATTCAAACACAACCTACATACAATTGGTTATTCTAAGAAATTTTACAAATGAAGTAGGAGGAGATCAAATCTTCTATGAAATTGAATGATGTAGCATCCTCCTTTGATTACATGCAAGTCACACAGTCAAAAACCACATTCCCTATACATGAATTACCCCCACTTGAGATTCAAAACAAAAATGAAGCCTTGATGATAAAGGTGATCATTAATGATACCATAGTTAGGCACACTCTCATAGAAAATGGAGCAGGTCTTAATGTTTGTAGCATTGAACTAGATAAAATTCACGTGGACAAGAGGCTTATTCAACTTAATAATGCTAATATTTATGGATTTGATAATGTTAAAAGGAAACCATTAGAAATGATCACATTACCTATTGAGGTCAAACCTGTAGTGTTTCCTACCCCTATCCATATCATGCTAGGATCTCTTTCATACAATCTACTCCTAGGGAGACCATGGATTCATGCTATGAAAGGATTCTCATCTACTCTTCACCAACGTATGAAATTTGAATACAAAAATAACATATACATGGTTGAAGTAGATGAATGAAGCTATAAATAATATGATCACAACACTCCCAACTCCCCTAATACTTTCATTCCAAAATCAAAAGTTGAACCAATACAAGTTGATGTTAATCCTAATTTTATTTCACCTACAACAAAACTCTTTAGTGATAATTGGGGGTCATTAGATTTTACATCTCATTTCAATAAAGAATCCAAGTTCTCACCCTCTAAGTCTAAAGAGTCATTTACAAATGATTCATTTATAGAAACAAGTTCTAGTTATGATTGGAGTTCACTAGATTTTATGCGCTCCTTTATGGGAGAGTACAAAATCTCACAATCTAAAGTAAAGCAACCTTGTGTTTCCTTTCCTCAACTTGGTTCTATGTCAACAACATTACTCCATGGTGGTGATGGGGGATATTTAACTCCCATCCCTCATGAGAGGATGGTGCATAACTTAAAGAAATCCAAAAAGGATTTGTGTTCTCATGAAGGATCCAATCCTTCTCAGAAGCATAAACCTCCTTCATCTGAATTGGAATATTGTTACGGTCTTGGATAGAAGCTCCCTCCTATACATGGATACAATGAATGCATGAAGAAAACTAATATACCATACTCTTCCAAGAAATATTTAGGTTTACCACCTTTATCTCCATTTTCATATAAGGCCTTATCATTTACTGTTTGTATGACATCTTGTGCAAATAAAGGAACATCTTCTACTATTGATCAAGAGAGTATCTTTTCAAGAATCCTCCAAGATCATTTGATATCTCTCCCTCTAATAAGACAAAATAAATTTTACTAAAAGAGTTGATTTTGTGCTTATCATAGAGTTCATGGTCATTCTACTAATCAATGTAAGGCTATGTGTGATAAAATTCAACATCTTAAGGAGTATGGCTCTCTTCCTTATGTTGAGGCACCTAATTCCTCTAATTGTTATCTATTTTTTCTCTAGCATGTTTCTCATCAATCATCTCGGCTCATCCTTTTTCTACACTAAGTGTGGGAAAGGGGTTAAGTAGCCTTGTCCTTATATGTTGCTTGTCATTGTCTCTTTTGGCTAGTTGACTGTCTTCCATGTATATATAAGAGAAAGCTTGGGATGTCGGCAACATGCCTTAAATTGGCTCGCATGTGATGTACTGAGTTATCTTTTTGGGGGCAACCCCTTATCCATGATGTAGTTTCATTCGAGAACATATGAATTGGCATAATGGTTTTTGAATAACCTCTCATGTATTGTTCTACTTTAAAGAAATTTCTCAAAACAATGGTGTTAGCAACCACTTTAAAGTGGGGGCATACATTGATACTCATGTTTCACTATGCAATTTCTTTCTTCTTCTGATGTGTCCTTTTATTGGTTTTGTCATTGGATTTTATTTCCTCCAAGAGCTTGATATTTCTTTGATTTGTC
>VDFB02000017.1:233812085-233825189 GCA_007258455.2 Sequoia sempervirens | reverse complement strand
GGATCGTACATCTGGACTAACAAAAGAGTAGGTTTCACTAATATCATGGAATGACTTGATAGATTTCTAATTGGTGGTGGTTGGCTGGGGGAATCGTTTAGGTGTTGTTCAAGCATTCTCCCTTTCTCTACATCCGATCACTTCCCAGTGTAGTTGGAGTTTGGGTTGAGTGATAAACTAGCAAAAGGATACTTCAAGTTTGAATCCACATGGTGGTGCGATTCAAACCTAATCAAGAACCTAGAAGAGTGGTGGAAGCATGGAGATGTCTTCGAAGGCTTAGTGAGTTTTTTTTTTTTGTGCATAGACTCTCATTTGTTGAGGAGAAAGTAAAAAAATGGAACAAGGAGACTTTTAAAGATGTATTTTTGGAGAAAGAAGTGGTGGAGCGCGAGCTAGCAAAATTAAATAAAAAAGTGATTAAAGATAGGATGACAATGGCACAATACTAGAGAGAGAAGGAACTTCAGGAAAGGCTCTTTGAATTTCTTCCAAGGGAGGAGATCTTCTAGAGGGATAAGGCTCGGGAAATGTGGTTGAAGGAAGGTGACACCAATACAAAATATTTCTATAACTCATGCAGGGCTCACAAAGAAAGAAACAAAATTGAAAAAATTATCTTCCTTGATGGATCAATTGTAGATAATCACGAGAAACTAAAGGAGGAAGCAATAACATACTTCAAGTCCTTACTAGTGGCAAAGGAAGAAACCCTGGGGATCAAAAACTAGTTAGTCTTGGATAGTATCACAAAATGCATTGGTGAAGTGCAAAATAATATGTTGTGTGCCCCATTCTCAATGGAAGAAATTAGAATTGTTGTCTTCGACCTTCACCTGGATAAATCTCTGGGCCATGATGGTCTGACAGCTAAATTCTTTCAAAACTGTTGGCACTTCATGGGTGTAGATATCTGGAAGGTGGTAGAAGATTTTCATAGAAAGAAGAAATTCATAAAATACCTAAATAACACAGTTGTGGTGCTAATCCACAAGAAGAATGTTTGCAGAATGTTTGTAGATTACAAGCCGATTTCTCTATGTAATTAAATATATAAAATTTTAGCCAAAGCATTAGCTTATAGGTTAAAGAAGGTCATGAATCAGGTAATTTCAGATGAGCAAAATTGTTTCACTCTGAGTAGGTAGATTTTGGATAACATCATAACAACCTCTAAAACAATCCGCATAATCACCTCTAAGAAAAGGAAATGTATGTTGATTAAATTGTATACAAGTAAGGCCTATGATCTAGTATATTGGAAATTTCTTTTAGCCATCATGGATAAATTTGGCTTTTCAAAGGATTGGTTGAACATGATTGAAACTTGTATCTCTTCTCATCATTACTCAATACTAATGAATGGGTCGATGTGTGGGTTTTTTAGAGCTACAAATGGCCTTAGGCAAGGTGACCCAATTTCTCCATTTTTATTTGTCATAATGGCCGAGGAGGCACATAAGGATGTTGTGAAGGGTTGGTGATTGGAAAGGTATAGAAATATTAGATGATCTAGAGCTAGTGACACATTCCCAATTTGCTGAAGACACGATGCTATTTGGAGAAGCTACTCTTTGGGAAGCTAAAGTAATAAAGGATGATTTGGAGCTATATGTGGATGCCTCTAGGCCAAAATAAATAAATAAAAATTAGAGATTTACTTTTTTAATATAAAAGGAACTCCTGTAGGAAGATTGTGAGGTTCTTGGGCTTCTTAATCACTGAACTCCCTTCAAAATATCTTGGGGCACCTTTATTTTAGGGCACTTACAGATTGACTCACTGGTAAGATGTAGTCAATGGCTAGAAAAATAAGGCTGAGGCATGGAAGAATAGGTGGCTCACCTTGGCTAGTAGAATACTCATGATTAAGTCAGTCTTGGTTGTGGTTCCAATTTTTTTTTGTCTTGCTTCGGGCTCTCACACAAGGCTTCTTCAAACCTGGAAGGTTTTATAAAAAAGTTCTTGCAGGAAGGAGAAAAAGGAGGTAAGAGAATACCACTGCTAAGCTAGAAAACGACCTGCATGGATAAGTACTCAGGGGGCATGGGGCTCTGGATAATGGACTTTCATAACAAGGCCGTAGGGGTGAAACTTTGTTGGAAGTTGTACAAAGAGCCAGAATGACAATAGTGCAAAATAATGCAGCAGATGGATGTTTTGGACTCGATAGGATTTTAACCTTAGGTAACTCTTCTGGCAATTTTCCAATCTAGAATTTCTTTTGGGAAAGCCACCCCCTGATAACAGATCATCTCACATGGAGGATCGGTGACGGATGTGGTGTGGAATTTTGGCTAGATTTATTGGATGGGCATCCTTCCATTATGGAATCGGTGGGCTTGGGGGACTAGATGGATGAGGTGATTCTCAAGCATAAGCACCGAGTGGTCAAATATGTGTAGAAGGTGGATGGGATGGGTGGCATGCCATTTAGTTGGGTACCAGTTGAAGCACTAGACATCCCCAAAAATGTCAATGCTTCACTTGGTGGTTTGCTAGCTAGTGGAAAGATCAATCTCACTAAGTGTTCTGATGAATTCATTTGGTGCAATGCTAAATCTAGGGATTACTCAATCAAAATGGGATATGAAATCCAACGGAGTAGGTCTTGTGGGAAGATTTGGTTGATGGCACTAAGAAAGATGTTCCCCCTAATACTAGCGCCTTCCTTTGGACCTTTGTACATTGTAGAATATTAATCAGGGACATGTTGCCAACCTTTGGCTCCATTGGTCTGAATGTGTGTGTGTTATGTTGCAATGCAAGAGAAACTGCTAATTATCTCTTACTGAATTGTCCATTTTCCTCAGTGTTGTAGGATTGGCTACTCCAATCATTGGATTGGGAAGTAGCAAGGAAATAAGACAGAGGAATTTTTATGCAGTTGGCTAACTGTGAAGAGGAAAAATGTTTGGGTTGGGGCCTAGTTGGTGGCACCATCACTACTGGTGTGGAATATCTATAAAGGATGTAACCATCGTATATTCAAGGATACATGCCTATTGGTGCCAAAATTAATAAAGAAGATAGAACATTGTATTGTAGAAGTTCTCAATGCCAACATGTTGAATACAAAGGAAATGACATTTCTCTGAATGGAACATTAGGTTACATAAATTGTGGAGCTCCTTGAGACCCCCTAGGTAGTTGGCAGTGAACAAATTGAAAGATAGGAGACTGGTGAGATGGGTTTTGTTGATACATGGTCAATACAAGCTAAACATTGATGGCTCCTCAAAGGGGAACCTTGGCCCCTTGGGAGTTGGATACATCATATGAGGAAGCTCCAAAAGATGTGTCTATACATTGGTGAGGCGGAGAGGTTTCACCACCAATAATAAAGTGGACCTCAAAGCCTTGGCATGTGGTTTGTACCTATGTCTTGAAAAAGGAATTGAGGAGATCGAAGTTGAGGGAGACTCACTAGTGAGTATCAATGCAACCTTAAAGAAAGGAGAGATGAATTGGAAATTAAAATCTTGGATTGCAAAAATTTGAGAGATGTTGGACAAGTTGGAGGCCTTTACAATAAGGTATGTTTACAGGGAGGCCAATTCCTTGAAAGATAGACTGGAAAATATTGGAGTACTTTAGGACATGGTGGAAACCTCTTATGATGAGTCTTCCCTCCCATTTGACTTAGAAGATTTATTGAAAAAAGATTTGGAGGCACCCATGAACTAATTGGATAAGTCACAAGTAGTTTTGTTTTGGATCTATGTTGGTTTGGTGGTATTCCTGATTAGTTTTTGTTGCTACTGGTGGGGAAGCAACATGAAGGACTTCTCGTTTAGATGGCGGGGAATATAGTTTACTTGCATGCTCACAGATTGGGATGTACTATGAGTCATTGGTGGTGACCATTCCACCATGCATTTTTTCAAAGCTACTAATAAAGGGATGTATTTGTTGGATACATGTACCACTAAATGTGCACCCCAACCACTAAATGCAATCTATCTATTTTTATCAATATAGGGAGCTAGCCCCATAAAGGTAGTGCTTACCCAAAAAAAAAATAATAATAATAAATTAATTTACATAAATTACTATATAATATTAAGAAATCTAAAGGATGTGACTATAAATACTATCCATAAGCCTAAAAACATATTAAGAAAACTAATATTATTTATAAAATATTTTTACCTTTTAACCTTTTTAATAGGTTTCATTTTATTTTTAATGTTTAATTAAGTTTGTTTTTACTTATTTTTTTTAAAAAAAAGTTTAAATTTTAGCTTTATCAATTTTAATATATTTTTTGATTCCCTTGCATATAAAGTGAGCTCTAAAATGTTGTGAAATTATACCAGCCTCTAACGATTTCATTTCTCTAGCACAGGTGCTCCTTGGTTGTGTGTTGGAGATGGGGGCAACTTTCCTTCATGTAGGAGGTCACGTTCACTTCAGGTTTGTCGCCCAAAATTTGTGGAGGCATTGATGCACAATGTGCGCTAAGGAGCCTCCTCTTAGACACCTTTTGTTTGAGTATGAAACACTTTCTCATGTCGCCATTCTACTGAGTCAGTTGGGAGAGATGTGGCCTCAAATGTGTTCCATAAGGGCTCTTTTCCAGGCTTGAATTGGGATATATCTCCCCCACCTCCTTTTGGGGCTATTCCTAGTGTTAGCAGAGCTTTTCCCTTAGATTGCACCAAAGTAATTCTAGAGATATGCCTCGGTGGAGATATTCACGATAGGGAGGATTTTCTTAGAGAGCATACACCCATTTGTAGATTTATTAGGTTCTGGCAAAAATTGTGTGATCTACATGTGTGGAACTCAAATTGCTAGAAGGAAGGAATAGAGGAAGAAGTAAGCATCTACCCCTATGCCAAGGGATTTTTTATCCTAGAATTGAATTTGTTGAAGATGAAATGAAGGTGTTGGAGCATGGCCCATTGTTTCTTAATGGTGATTTCTTATGTTTGAAGCCATGGTTTCTATCCTTCGCTCTTCAATAAGATTCTTTCTCTACTACTTATCTGTGGGTGCATCTACCAAACCTATCCCTATGATTTTGGGAACTTGAGAGCCTTAGGGCCCTTGGAAATGGCCTAGGGAAGTATTACTATTCCTCAGAAGAAACTATAATCTATGCAAACTCAACTTGTGCTTGTATTTGTGTTGAAATGGACCTCTCTATTTGTTTACTTGTTGAAATTGATTTGAAAGTGCGTAATAGAACTTGGAGGAAACATCTAGACTATTAAACAATCAATTTCATGTGCGTAAAATGTTTTTCAATAGTTCACATTACAACACAGTGCAAGAAGGCTATTGTAAAAATGGAAAAAGGGTGCCCCACCTTTGAGGAATGGAACACAAGGGTAGGGTTCCAATTTCACACTTGTTACACTCGAGGAAACCTTAGAGATCTCAATCCGAAGATAGGAAGGGGGAAAGAGATCTTGCAATAAGGTATCCTAGGGTGTGATTAAAGACAATAAGAGGGTTCACCACCAAGCTAGGGCTTGAAAATATAAGAAATGTAAATGACATGCAAAGTACTATGCAAAACCTAACTAAATGACCTAGGAAATGAAATTGAAATGAAAAATAACAAAATGATAATGAGAAGAGGTGAACCTAGAAGAAGGATGAGCTCAAAACAAGCTCCAAAACCTTGAGAACTTGTTGTTTTCTTCCCATTGGGACTCATACGCTAGTCTGGGAGATTTAGTCCTAGATTAGGGTTTTTGTGCCAAAATATGAATATACCAGTGTATGATCTAGATCTACCAAAATCTAGAAAAATCCATGTATTGGGACTCATACACCACAAGTGGCATATCAGTCTCACTCTTCTTTTTTAGAGGGAAAATATCTAAATTAAGTCTCCAATATCTTCTCTTCCTTCCACACTTTGTTTCTGGGTTTGAAATCCTGATTTGCAACCTGTAGGTGACTTTCCATGAAGGTAGCAACCTTGTGACAACTTGATAACTTTCTTCAACCTTGTAATTTAATCTTCAAAGATCCTTCAAGCTCCAAGACACCTAGATCTGCAATTACACATGTGTAGAGAGAGAAAAACTTGTTGATTTATTAGGGAATAGGGGTTTGCCTTGGTCAAACCCCATTTAGGTAATTAAACCTTGTGATGAAACAATGAAATATGAATATGAAACATGAACAATGATACCTTGAAAGATTTCATGAGATGTAAATCAATAATCTAAAATGAAGTGGTAATGTGGAATGTAGATCTTGATCTTAAATATGGAAATGAAACAATGATTGCAAATGGATATTCAATGCTACATCACAACAATAGCTCAACAACAAGCTTTGTGCCTTATGATCTTGATATGATGATGGATTTTGAATTGCTACAACAAATGATAAATAAATCTTCCCTTGAATTCCTTGGAAATATTATTATAAACTCCTTGAATACTCTTGTGAAGTCTTGGAATGCTTGAATCTCGATAGCTTAGGATGATATAATGAAGGCCTAGTGAAATAATGATTTAATACCTTGTTTATATAGGAAATCCATCTAATTAATTATTTATTAGATCCCAAAAGATGACATACATGAAATTTGAATTTAAAACACTGATTTCTCACTCAAAACCCTAAAAAGGGGCCAAATGGGACTCATACACCACTTGTGGCATATAGGTCCCATCTAGATGGGACCCATATGACTAAGGTGGCGTATGGGTCCAGCCAAGCTTTTTCAAGTTGAGGAAATGTTGGGGAGTTGGAAAATTGAGTGTATTTGATGTCTATGTTGGGATTTCAGTTGAAATATGCCTTGGGATGCATAGTATAGGGTCTTTGGGGCCTATTAATGATGATATGAAGGCCATAAATGTAAGAGGGATGAAAAATAAATGTGAAGGTGTAAATAAATACACTTTACAACATTAAATTAAGGAAAAATTAGGTCAATTTAGCTTAAAAGTGCCCTAAGTCCAATTTGAATATGGAAAATACATTATGACACTAGATCAAGGAAAAATTAGGTTCATTTTAACATTAATTATTCCTAAATCAAGTGTGAAAATGTTAAGGGATGCATTTTATGTCATTACATTTAGCCCCCACTTTAGTGAGAGGAGGAACTTGCTTCAAACTCACACTAAAGTAGACATTCAAGAGGGGTCCAAGTGTACCAATGAGAATGGCCTAGGATGACAAAGATCGAGGTGGTGGTCGAGCCCCTAGGATCAAGATCCTACATCATAACAAAATAAACACAAAGGGACATGCACAAGGTGTATGATATGAAACAAAAAAAGATATACAAACATGCAATATCAATGACTAAAAGAAAGAAAGAAAAAAAAAAAAAACTGAAAAAAAAAGAGGTGGATGAAGCCTTGACCATTTGTCTAAGCTATTTTTCCAGAGATGCACACTCACTTTGAGGCAATGGGACTTCAATTTTTCCACTAGGTGAGTATCCAAAGAGGTGAGACACATATACACATGGTCAGAATGCGCTCACACACAAAAAAAAATGGCTATGGGAAAGTCATGCCTAAGTTTGACTTCCCATTCAACAAGATCAAAGCCTACCTCCTGATAACTTTGATAAGGTACCACAAAACAATAAACTTCAAGATTCAGGAGGCAAGCAAAGCTTCGTATTCTTGATACTCATGAAGAAACAAGATGGCTCCACAGGGAAGTAAAGTGAATTATGCAAGGTGGCCATATAAAGGTTATTGTAAATGTGAAATAGTGTAAGGTACATTCAAAGGGATTTTTCTTAGCCATGTAAGGTGTCTTCTTAGGGAACATTGTGCATAATGTCTCCAAGAGAGGACAAGTCAAGGAAATCTCATGCTCTTGGAGGAAATCAAACCCAATGACACCACTAAGAAAAGGACGCATCACAAGAATAAAGAAAAATCACACAATGAAACATGAGTATCGATGTAATGTCACATGCAAGTCAACTTGAGGCATGTCATCCACATTCCAAACTTGCTCTTAGATATATACATCGAAGGTGGTCAACTAGCCAAAAAAGACAATGAGAAGTGACATATAAGGACAAGGCTACCTAACCCCTTTCCCCCAGTTGGTGCAAAGCAAGGATGAGTCAAATTGATTGATGAGAGACATGCTAGAGTGAAAATCAGTATCAATGAGAGGAATTAGGTGCCTCAACATGAGGAAGAACACCACACTCTTTAAGATGTTAAATTTGATCACTTAAAGCCTTGCATTCATTAGTAGAACGACCATGAAATCTACGATATGCACAAAATGAATTCTTGTAGTATAATTTCTTTCATGTTCTTGGCGTGAGAGATATAAATGATCTTGGAGGAGTATCGACAAGATACCTTGTTGATCAATAGTAGAAGACGTTCCTTTATTTTGTGACAAAGATGTCTCTTGCTTAGTACAAGATGTCATACCTACACAAGACTCTTTAGATTGCAAAAAATTGTACTCTCTATTACAGGAGGGTGTAAAATTTATCAAATTTGAATCATTAGTGTTTTGCATGATGATATTGATATTAAGCGAAGGTTTCTCTATTTCATTTGTTTCTTTGAAAGGACAAAAACCAATACCACTAGTGTCTATCAATTTAGGATGCACTAATGTTAAAGTTGGCATAGAATTATCTTTTTTTAAGAGTGTTGATATTGAGTGAAGGATTTCTTGTTTCTTTCGGAGGACAATAACCAAGACCTCTAGTATTTTCTTGCATGTTCAGCTCTATAGGGACATAGATACCTTGTTCTCTAGCACCACATCCTTTTCCAATATATCCAAGTTGTTTCGTAATATCATAAATTCTTCCATAAAGTTTCTCCATTTCTTGTGGATTTGGTGGTTGTTGATAATCTATCTCATCGAAGTTTTTTGTATAGCTTGTGTCTTCTTTTAGAGTATCTATGAGGTAGATGCTTTCGAAGGTTCTTTTGAATTTTGTGTTGAAATTACTGTTTTTTCTTTTCCCTTTTCAGAGTCTTTGTTTATAATCTTGTATTCTCCCATAAATGTAGGTATGAATCAAAGGAAGTCAAAGAATCTTCCAATAATTTTGTGGTTTCATCAATATTCTTCTTGTGTTCTTCTTCCCTTGTGACTTCCACTTGTGTAGTTGTTGTTAATGTTTTCAAAAGATTTCCCTTGCCTTTATCAATGTTCAAACAACTTTTTGGTTCAGAATAGGCTTTGAGTACCTTGTTGTTGTAGACATACTTCATTATAAGATGAAGATTAGAAGGCACCTCATTCATTGCATGAATCCATGATCTTCCTAAAAGAAGGTTGTATGAAAGATTGTGAGGCATAACATGGATCAATGTTTCTAATGTGGCCTTTCTAGTTGTAATAGGCAATGTAATCACCCCAAGTGGTTGTTTTCCTACATTGTCAAATCCCTTAATAGATAAAGAGTCAAGTTGAATTTTTAATTTATCCACACCAAGTCTATCCAAAATGGTCACACTACACACATTAAGAGTGGGGCCATTCTCAACAAGGGTTCTCTTTACTCCCCACCCATCGTAGGCAGCTATTATCACAAAAGCATCATTTTATTTTTGCAATTTTGATGCAAAGGAGGGGAAGGACCTAAAATAACTTTCATATCACCTTAAAATAGAACTTCAAAACCTAAGGCTGAAATTATGCATTTTGTTCATCTTAGACAATGAGTTGTCAAACCCAAAAGGTGGGGCAACAATTCAGACCTTTTTGGTTATAATTTCCTTTAAGTACTTGTTAAAGGGAATGTGAAAATTTTTTTAGATACCCTTTTTTCCCTTAATAAACATGTATTAAAATTGAGTATGGGTTTTTTCTATGACACAGGGAAAAAAAAGACATTCATTGATCAAACCCACAAGCCACCTCATTGTGAAATGAAAGGAACAATCATTAATAACTTTCACAAAAAAAGTAATGAAGCAAATCTCTTTGGTGGGAGTTGAGATAATATAATAAAAAAAAATTTCTCCAATTTTAATAAAGATCCAATGGTGGAAAATAAAGTTATGATATTTTTCCAAAAACTAGAAACCCTAGGGCAGCCACAAACTTGCTTTCACCAAAATGGTCATATCTTACACAAAACTCAATGAAATTAAATTCCAAAAAACCAAAAGAAATAAGGTTCACATGCACACATATTCCAACCATTTTTAGATCATTAAATGGTCTATAAAATCCTTACAATAAAGAATAATAGATTGGAATGTTAGAAAAACTTAGAAAAAAGCTTGCTTCATTAACTCAAAAACTTCAATATCAATTCTCCCCTCCACAATTCAACTTTGGAAGGTTTATTTATGCATTTAAAATAAATTACAATGGTTTTTACCTATTTATTTCTTTCATGTAACCATTTTCTTGATTTTTTCCACCTTGCTAAAGTTGCATGACAACTTTTTAGCAACTTTTGACAACATTAGCAACTTTTCCCATTTTAAAACCAACGACCAAATAAACACATAAAAAATGGATTACATGATCCTAAATAGCCATAAGTGACAAGTTATTAAACACCAACACACACTAATAGCCCAAAAACCAAAAAATGACATAGAGACTTTCTTATGAGGTTCTGGTGACACTACACCAACTTCCAAGGGAGGGAGCTCACTTTGGTGAAAACAATGTCATCATTTATTTCTTGAATCATGGTTGCTATGTCATTTGGTTGTGCATTAGAAGGGATAGGAACTTGTTGTAAAGAACTTTGAATCATGTTGTGATAGTGAGGGGAGGTTTTAACAAGGTCCCATAATGATATCTTAGAGGGATTATTTAGATTTGTTCAAGAAGATCATATTCCTTTCCACTTTGTGCAGGAAAATAAGGAGGACCTGGTAAGATAGGGTTATGCAATGGGAGGGATGTTGAAGGTGTTTTTTATGGTTATAGATTGTTTCTAGTGTTATATGTATGAGCAATAGTATTATAATTCGGTTGCTGCAAAACATTATTCTTAGGTGGTTAAAGGATAATTTCAGGTTTTTTTGAGTTTGAGGTTTGTGTGATGGTGGATAAATGATGAGTTCAGGTTTGTTCTGAGTTTTTGGTTTTTGTGAGGGTGGGTAAAGAATTGGAGGATTATTAGGATGTACCATAGGGTATGTAGGAGGTCCATTAATGAAGGGGATCTAATGGACACTTGTGCATTCATAACCTTAGTAGTTTCAATTTGATGTCTTTCTAACAAAGGGGATTCTACCGTGTCATGTTTTCAATGTCATCTAAGGAAGTCACATCACTATTATTTGAAAGAAATGTGTCAATTTTCTTATTTTCTTCCACCGTGATATCATCCTTAGTACGAGATTTTTTAGGAGAACTACAAAATAGATGTTCATGAGGGTATGTGTAGGATCATGATGGGCCAAAAAGTGGCAATATGATGGGTATGTGGCTGACGAATTTTTTTTACCCAAAATTTATGAAACAAAAAGGGTTTTTAAAGGAGATTTTCAGCTTTCCACCAATATAAATAATTCTTTACTTTGAATTTAATAAGTAGTTATTATTCATTTTCTATTCAAATTACGACTAAAGTCCTGATTGATAGACTAATTGAAAAAATCTATAGCTTTCAAATGGTATCACATTTTTTGAATCCAAAACATTTGCATCACATTATATGCTTCACATAATATAGGATTAAAAAGAAAAATTGAATTTCATGAAGTTTTGACCAAGTTAAGGGGTTAGACACAAGTTTTTAATATTTTTAAAAGTTGTAATAAAAAATTCATAACTAATTATTTACTTGGAAAACAATTACAAAAAAATATGCATCACATCGGGACATGAGCCCTCTACTTATATCTATAATATTATAAAAAATATTATCATTTTATTGTGGTTAGGGTGGTTAGACAGAAACCTACTTCTTGGTTTTTCCTTGAAATTTAAGTACTATTGCATTGAAATTTCAAAATTTCACCAAATAGATTTTATTCTTTTTAAAAAAACCTAGTAGTTTAGAAACTAAATTCAACTTGCTACAGATTCTATTCTTACATATTTTGGAAATAATATTGATAAATTATTCAATTTTTTACGTCAAGTTGCCTAACTCTAATTTTTCTAATTTTTTTACCACTTAAGGACCTATTTTTTCTGTGATGATCCTGCACATACCCATGACATTTAATGTTTGGTTCTTCTAAAATGACTTCATCACGAGTAAGGGAGTTATCAATGGTTGGATTATCTTGTTTATCGGGTAGTCTTTTCCCTAGTGGAAGAGAGGCCACTAAGATTGTCATGACTCTTATTGCTTTGATCTTCTAACATGAAACTATCTTCTTTAACAATAATAGAGATATTGGGTGTGTGCAAGAAGTTGAGTCCACTTTTTGGCCAAAAAGTGGAAGTGTTTTCCCTGATTTTCAGTATTTGACACATTTGACCTTAAAATTTGAAGCACTTAGAGATGAAATCTTTAAAAAAGTCACTGATCATAAAATGTAGTGCTCGGAGTCTAGTTTCCAAATATGTAATTTATTTCAATACCCAGATTGTACAAATTGAGTTTCAATAGGAATTTCAAAAAACCACTGTTTAAAAGTCATTTTTTGTACCATACCATGCACGTGTACGACATCCATATTTTGACTTAAATTATCGTATTTTTCTAAATCCTTTTGGGAAAATTTTTATGACTCATTGAACCTTGCTCTTGATATTTTTTTGTAATTTTTTATTGAATATTTTTTTTGTTAATTTTTATTAAGTAGTTGTTGTTTTGAAAAATTGTCGTAATGCGACATGCATAAGATGACCTAAACTTATCATTTTCTAAAAAAAAATTTCAAATTGAAAAGAATTGTCTGAAGTTTGCCCTTGTGCAATCCATTTGTCAAAATGTTATGTTGATCAAAAGTTATTAAAATAGTAAAAAACTATGATATTTAAAGTTTATGGACCAATTTTATTAGAAATTAATTGAAAACTAGAAAAAATAATTCAATTGCAAAACAAATTACATATTTAGAATCTGCATTGTTTGATCTAAAATGGGTTTTAATTTCGTCAGAAATTTTTTGAAAAAAGGTCGTCAGCCATATGTCCAAAGTCGATATTTTTCTTTGACATTGTTAGGGCCTTCAATTTGTAGGTCAAACCAGGTTGAAGGCT